>LN890952.1:983598-1015864 GCA_900010015.1 Tuber aestivum
ACCGCTTACCACGGCCATCCACCCGACCTTTTGCACCACAACACCGGTACTACACCACCGCAGCCTACCGTAAGCGCCTCACTCGCTAAGCCCCTCCGCCGTCCCCCAACGGCGGGGAAGTGAAATGGTGAATCTATGGCGCTGTGCGATAGACTAATCCGATCAACAGGTAACTTTGACGGTGAGTAATAAGCCAAATCGAGTAACGCGATGCGAGAAGGTGGACGAATATGCGGATACGCCCGCGCCCGAGAAGAGTCAATTGGCAGGGCTCGGCCTGAGGTATCGATAACCGTTGAGCCGCGGTGCGGTATGGGGCTCTGCGCGGGGGATTTTTCTTTTTGTTTTCTTCTTCTTTCGTGTGATTGGGATGATGTCGTGTGATAAGGGATGTCTTACCTTTACCCGTCTGCTGAAGGGGAGTGGCATTTTCGCACTGCGCTGTGCTTTCGAGATATGATATGATACGGTCGCTACGAGTGTTAGTTTTTTTTTTTTTTTTTTGCCGCTGTTTGGTTGTGACGCGGGTGTGTTTACTGTACTCGTTCACCGGTGCGGATGGGGGGGTTCCGATCGACACTGGTCTGCCTAGGGCGCAGCGCACTGTATCATACAAGTACTGGGGGTTCGGGAAGCCGATTGCCGTGGTGGTGGTGCTTGTGCACAACCATAGCACCGTAGCATCCTGGAGTGGTCACAGTTCCTGCTGAAACGAAAGGAGGGACGGATTTCTAATGGTCCATGCTGTGCCCTATTGATCGGGGTGATAGCTACCATGCAATAGGGCAATTTTTATTTCATTTTTTTTTATGTTTTTTAGGTTTTGTTCGCACCTGCTGAAGATTTCTCCGGTATCGCGACCTTGAGTGTTTTATTGTGCTTCTATTATGGTCGGTGCAACCGCTACCCTTCGCAAATGCCGTGTTGACCTAGAATCCGGAGATTAGAGGTCTGCCGGAAATAGCGGATTACACTAGTAAATACGGTTGCGGGAATAAAAAATAAATAGGCATGGGCGCTATTTTGGACCTGGTCTTTGGTCCCGTCACGAGCTGGAAGATGGTAAAACTTGACTTCTCCGGAAAATCCATCCAGTCATCTTGATTGCGTCTGTTCCATGCAGGGCGGGGTGAATATATCTTTTTTTTACCATTTTGATACGAAGTATACATAGCATCAGGAGAGAGCGTCCATGTATAGAGCAGCGCACACCTCGAGCGGCGCTGCGCAAGGCAAGAACATGTAGATCCTAATTAGCGTATATCCGCACCCCCTCCTTTCCCTGCGGAGACGCAGATTGGACCGCCCAGCTCGTTGCCAGAATCCGAGTGATAAATTGTGACCTCAGCGTGGCTATGCTGAGGATAATGTGATGATGTGTGATTATCGTGTTCATGGCCCCAGCGGCTCCTCAGTGGGATGGGATAGGGTAGCGTTAAAGCCACACCATTCTCATTCTAATTCGAGAGCCTATGGTAATCACAGCCTTCCTCCTCTCAGCTGAAGATTGCGAGTGACCACCGGTGTTGCAACCTCGGATGTTTAGGCGATCCCTCTTACAGCACGGACAGGTGGCAGTTTTGTCTCTGGCTTGTCAAATCTGATAGGTGTGCAACGCGAAATATGCCTTTTGGGGGGGGAGGGGTCCTATCCACGCCGACTTTTGGACCGGGGATATCGGTCGAACCAACAAACTCTCGCCTCGGCGGCTAGAACGAACGACCCGTGCTTCGCCCAGTGGTTGCAACGGCCCACGTAACCGTAACCGATGGTGGGGGGGGGGTGCAATTTGGCAGGCTTGAATTATGCCGGTGGACTTGCTACGGATGGTTTTCACATAGGGCACAAAGTGGGCTTCCCCGTCCGCCAAGTGCATTACTGATGACTAGGAGGGAAGGAAAAAAATAAATAAGAGGAAATAAAAAAGGGTTTGACCAATCTGTTCAAGGGGAGTTTTTTTTTTTTTTTTGGTTCGTGACTGGATCACAGGGTTACGTAGACGGACCGGACTGGACCGGACTCGCACTTCTGGCTTGAAGAGTCGGTGTGCCACTTACCGTCCCGAGATGAAACAATGGATGCCGAGGCTGCATAGGACAATAAGGAGGAGGAGAGGATGGTGATGGTGAGGATGATGATAGCGATGATGAAGGCGATGATGTAAACCCTTCACGCAGACTAGAACAAAAGGGCCAACTTTACTTTACTGTACTGTACGAGAATTTATGGCCCCGGCAAATGGGTGGGTTAATCTGGAAAGGTATCATCATGCTCGAGTGTTGCCCTGTGGTAGAGTAGGACACGCGGCGGGTGATACAAACAGACGTATGCATGCATTTTTCCCGCTCGCTACTGTGCGATGGGAACTTTGTGTGCGATGGCAGGTGATGCCAGATATGCTCTCCTTTCTTTTTTTTCTCTTCTCCATCGCTACGGGCATTCTTATCGGGAATCCTGGTTGCCGCTGTGATGGGCCGGGGGCTGCGCCAAGAGAAGGGCTCTCTGCTGGATTACGTAGGCCACTTGCACATTTTTCCAAGATGTGATGGGAGAGAAGGTGAGGAGGAGGATATGGCAGAGCATGGGCACGGGGTGTGTACGCGTGTGCGGTACCGGTACGGTAAGATTGTGTGCACATTCGAGTACGCACAGTACCTGCGTCCCCGACCACCTTGGCCGGATCGACCCGGGGAGGAAGGGAACGCGCTCGTAGCGAAGGATACAGTACAAGCAGCCGTGCGGGAAGGAGCGGGAAGGAGTGTTGTTAGGTTGCGGCACAGGATGCGGGGTCGGATAAATCTAGCGTCTCCTGCCACGTTTACTCTTAGCTTGACACCAGTATTCTACGGGTTCGGGTTCGGGTACGCGTACCTGTACGCGTACAGGTACTCTCGCCTCTTTACAATGGTTAAGCCCGCAGGCGAGACTGCAATAGGAAATATCAGGTGATGAGGCTGGTGGGTTTGCCAAGATTTGAGGATCAAACCTTGTCTGAACGTCAAACTTTACCCCTCCGCTCTTGGAATTTTCCTAGCTCGCAGAATCCCTTGGCCGACCACCCACACAACGTGGGAATCGAGAACTTTGATATTACGTGGAAAGGTGCCCATTTAGCCCCGCCCTTTCCCATCCTCGCCCTCTCGATCCATCTTCGTCATTGGGCCGGGTGTTTTTCTGACTTTGGAAGATGTATCAACAGGTTGCGGGCGCCGCTGCGGGCGGTGGTGACTGGGGATCGATGAGGCCGACGAGGGATCGTTGCACCGAAGCTCGCTACATCCCCCTTCTGGCCATAATCCCCAGGAGGGACTTGTATTTTGCTATGAGGTATTGGGAGCATCCGGATTATCGACAGATTAGGGAAGGGATTGAAGCAGTGGCTCGTCGGACACTGTACCGCCCCGCACCCCTTTCACTTCGGTGTTTTTAATTTTTTTAATTTTTGCGCTGACTGCCGTGATGTATAGATACATCTCGAACTTGCCGTGCGATTTGACTCAAAGTCAGCTCGAGGAATTCTTGACGGGATTCAAGTATCTAGGGCACGGGTGGCAGCCAGAAGGTGTCCACGTTCCTGTTCTTTTTGAGAAGCCGGAAGAGGCTGGGAGAGCATATAAGATGCTGCCGGAGAGAAAGCTTGGAAATCCCCCTGTCCGGCTATCGTGGAAAACACCAAACACCATTGTGTGAGAGGATATACCCTATTCTCCGCCTTGGCCCGCTGCTGCTGCTGATGATGTCTAGCTACATAATGAATATAAGCCCGGAAACATCAAGTGCCCGCATTCGCCAATTACTTCAAGGGTACCAGCTGCATGGGGCTTTGGTGCGACGACCGCACATGATGATCGCTGCCTTCCGGAACCCAGAAGAGGCGGAGATGGCTGTTCGCCGTCTGCAAGGTACTAGTGTTGATGGCGAATTGCTTCAATTTTCCGTATTGCAGGACCAGCACGCTTCCGAGTTTGTGGGTTATGATCACTCGCTGTCTTGCTATATGTGCCTTCGCACTTTAAAAAGCGGAACTAGAACAGTGTCCATAATTGCTACTCCGCCCCTTCCTCTTTCTTTGGCCGTGGAATCGCCAGCATACTATGAGCTGACTTTCAATCTTGGCAAGAGACCTCAAATAACTCTTTGCGATAGCCGGGAGTTATCTACTGCCACTCATCGTGATATTGCTTTGAGGATACGTCATGCAGGCCAAGCTGCGGGAGAGCTGGGGCCTCATCCTAATGCGGGCCATTTTTTGAGGTTTATGGAGGAGGTGTTTCGGCGAGATGTGGCGGATTCTGGGGGGATAATGGATGTCGGGATTGTCTTGAAAGATCCACTTGATAAATTGGAGGTCGAGGCGTTTTTGGGGGGAAGTGTACCGCCTGCGTCGCGAGTTGTTCGTGGAATAGGACGGGAATTGCGGCCCCGCCGTTGGGATACGGCCGGCGAGTCTTCGGGTATTCGGGAGAACGGGAGACAGAGGGGCAATGCCCTTCACTCGGGCGCACTCAGTAAACCGGGGCCATCCAGGAGGGCCTCTACTGGTGGTGCGTCTAACCAACCAGCTTGGCCAGGAGTTGATGACATGCCGTTGGGGAAAGGGGTGAATATGGAATCTAAGCCACATGGCTCCGCAAACACCAAGGGTCCGGGCAGTAAGAGAGTGTTGCTAGTAGGCGTAACAAAGTCGGAACACTCATCACCAGGACATCCGCCCCCCGGCCCTGGCGGCGCTTCCGGAGTGTCTGTTTTCTCTGATCCGAAGCTGAAGGTTCGGAGATTCCCATTTTTCAGTACTCAACCGACCGCTATGACTATGCGTCCGCTAATATTTGGCCAGCGCCAGCGGGGCTCACGGCTGTTCCCCAGTGGAGGGGAAAATACCTTAGTGGGTCAACTCGGCGGCGGGGAAGGGCTTAGGGATAGTGACGAGGTAGGAATGGAGGCGTTTGAGGACCAGGGGGGCGATGCTCCTCCGGAGCAAGTGGATGGAGAAGGCAATGGGATATCTCTATCAGAACCATATATTAAAAGATCCTCCTCGGATTCGGCGTCTTCGTCGTGGTCGTTTCTTCACCGATCGTATAATGATCGGGCAATATCATCGCCGTCACTATCCTCGGCACCTGCCGGCTCAGTGGGCGAGTCAGTGACGCAGGCTTTTAGTCAAATGCAGTATACGGACGATAGCGGTTCCGAAGCCACAGAGTCTGCGCCAGCGGAGATTGTCGATCTCACCCTGGTTGATGATGGGGAGGAGGGAAAGCCAGAAAAACTGAGGAATCCGGGGAAAGAGAAGAGGAACGTTCCGATAGTCGATTCTAGCGGCGATGATGGTCAATCTGGATTGGGGTTGCGTGTGGTCGTGGGTGAGAGGTCAACGCGGAAACGGAAGAAATCAAAGCGAAAGGAAAAAGTACTCTCTGACAATTGCATGGCTCTAGAGAGCGGGAATGAACAGCTGATGGTCCAACGGAGAGAGCGTAAGAGTGGGAAAAAGGGAAAGGGGAAAGAGATTGCCCACTCGGACAGGAGGATGGAATTTCAGAGCGATTGGGACGAACCAGGTCCATCAAAGCCAAGAGAGAAGTCGGGGTCTAAGAAAATTTCCGAGCAAGTAGAGTCCGCCTCCGGCTACGAAAGCCCTGCCCTATCAAAGGTGAAGAGGAAGGGGAAGAAGAAGAAGACTAAAGAGATGGGAGAGGTCCGGGAATGCTCCGATGTGGACATGGATTCTTCTGACCCACTGACGAAACGAACCCGTGAGAAGCGTAGAAGCTACCAATCCTCGGTCCCTGAGCTCACGGAGGGCGTAGCAGAGACCCCCGTCGCCAGCGGCCGCTCCACCTCGCGCCGTTCGAAGCCGTCGGCAAGCACCTCTTCCTCCGATCCCAAGACCAAGAAGCGCAAGCGGAATCGCAGCCCGTCAACCGATCTCTCGTCCAGCCCCGCCCGGTCCGTTGAATCCATGGATGCGTCCTCCCGCCGTCGCGAGATTGAGAAGCAACTCTCCCACATCAACCTTCAGCAGCACAAACTCTCTGTGCGCGAATCAGGCCTCATGCACGAACTCAAGAAGTTGAAGTACGAGGCGCGCCGTGATGCCGACCTCCAGGGGGTCGAGTATGCGAATTGTACGTGCTCTGCCTGCGGCGAGTACGGGCATAATAAGAGAAATCGCTTGAAGTGTAAGGCGCATGAACTGTATAGGGATTGGTATCCGGAACGGTAAGTGGGTATGCGGCTGTACAGTAGATTGTGGAATGAAGGGGTGCGATTGTGTTGATGTGGCTTTTTCCTTTCCCCTTTCTTTTTAAAAAAGAAAAGTTGGATTACTCGGTATATAATGTGAAGGTGTTTTCATTTTGTTTTTCTCTAGGGGGTTGTCGTGTAATTTAGAGATAGTGGGAATGGATACACGGCCTTTACACCAACTGCTGCAGAGAAAGTACGGCACAGTGCCATATCACAGTCAGAAAGTTAGTGACAGAACAAAACTCCCAACTTGACATCAGTCACAGGATATCACTCGAGTAATTACACTTCATATTGTTGAATATGTATGATCCAGATAATTACGCACTAGAGCCATGGACTATTGCAGGCATAGATAAATGCTTACATATTCAGGTATTTAACGTTGCTGGTTTCTTTTAAATTTGTTCTTCCTGTTTCACAATCATACACGTGAAGCTTCTCAATCACTCTTCAGGCACAGCACAAACTACTCGGTCCGCTGGCTCACTCGCCCGCTTGTATGCCTCGCTCCCAGATCTCCTGACTCCACTCTATATCCATCGCTTCCGGCTATCCCTTTTCTATCACTCTCTCGCATCCCATTCCCTAAAGCCAGCAATCTCCGTCATCGACCTCCCAATCATTTCTTGGACATTTCCAACACATGTCGATACCGGGTGGGCGAAACGCACAGCTCGGTTGGTTGGTTGTTCGGGTTGGCGCTCTTTCCTGGGTGTAGGTGTGATGTGCTGGCTTGGCGGTCTGACCTTGGCTGAGGGAAGGGAAGGGAAGTGGGCGGTGGGGATTTTGGGGTTCTATTTGAGGAAAATAATAACAGTAGGGGGCGTTTTGGGGTGAGATTAAGATCTATTTGGTGGGGGTGATATGATGCCAAATTTTCGGCTTTGGAAAGCTTGGTGTGCTGCTGAGCTCTGGCGTGGTCTTAGGTGTGGGCCCCTCGCGTGGCGTATTTGGTCACCTGGCGCGCGGGCCGTTCGCTCAAGCTCCCTGACTATGGGATATCCTTGGGTGCACGCGAGTTTTGCTCACCACAATTTTTGTCTTCTCTGGCTGATCTGTCCGGTGCTCGGGTTGCGCGCTACGAAGGTGTATGACCACTCCAGCCAGGGAAAGATTTGCCATGTCCTGAGAGATTAGTGTTGGAACAGTGCCGTATCTTAGCGTATTGTAGACTAAAACCCCGCGATAAATTACAGCTGAAAGACACAATACGGGAGAAACAGCATCTCGCACTACAATATTTGATGCTAGGCAATGACGTAGTTTGCTATGGAAGTCCCTGTTGCGGAAAGTACTGAAAGACTGGGTTTCCATATCACAAGTGGATTCTTTTGGCTGCCAGCCTGCTGAGATTGGAGGATGGTCAGACAAAAAAAAAAGAGTTCGAGATGAAAACTTTAGTGTCACATGGGAGCGATTGTATTTATGTGGGAGTGGGCTTCTATGGAGGGGACAAGTTGGATTCACGATATTCTTAATTACAGTGTCGGGTGCTAATTATTTATTTAAAAACTTAAACTGTGTGCTAGCCTGTAACCCCCCCTTCTTAGGCATGAGATCAAAATGTGTTTTTTGTTTTTTTTTTCATATTTCGGCCCGAATAACGGTGCCTATTAAATTTCCGGCAAGTCAGTGTGCTCCAATGTGACGGAAGCATGTTCAGCATAGAATATCGCCTTCATGGGGTAGGGGAACTGCAATGTGGGAAACAGATATCGAAAACTGCACAAGAAAAACTTCAATCCCCTGGCCTCAGAACTACTAATCATAGCCCATCTACCATACAAGCCCTTTCCTTCTTCACTCTGCTCTTTCTCTCAACTCGCACGGTTGCTCTTCTAACATCGAGTGTTGTGATATGGCAGGAGATGTTAGGGGCTTGCGGATAGCCTCCTGCGAGGAGTGGTCTAGAATTATGCTAGGAGCAGTGTGAAGGAATGGCATGGACTCATGCAAGGTATTACGAGAAGTGGTTTAGAATGGAGTGAGGAGGGGTGTGAATTGGAAGGAATGTAGCCACCAGATGGATATCTGGTCGGTTGCGGTCTTCTACAGTACTATATATAGTTGTCATCCACTTTGGTGATAGGATGAGGGTCAATCGAGCCAATTAACGGTTAACAATTCTCACTCACTAAAACGATCAGAAACTCTTTACGAAAGATACCTAACTAGATCCTCCTCTCCACTTCACTTCATCACGGCCTGAATCTATCTGAGTGATATGTGGTGATTGGATTTCGATGGAGAAGATTGAAGTATGGTGCCGGACGCCCAAAACGTGGACCAGTAGAGATTCAAAATGTAATGCCCATATAAGCAGGGCATAGGGTACTTAATTACAAATTTGAATTTCCTAAGTCGCATGTTCAACTCCCATTCCTGTTGAGGTTGTTTATTGTTGGAAACATTTTTCTTCCATAACCATAATTATGATGTAAATATTATAAAAGAATACTGCTGCTAGTAAACAATACACTTTCTCTTACTAAGTTTCAATTATAAGAAAAATCAAAGGAGAATAAACTTACAATGAGAAATGGTAATTAGAGTTGAACATGTAACCTCGTGCCTTGAAATTTGTTAGCAAGTACCCTATACCCTGATCATATCAGGCATTACATTTTGAATCTCCACTGGTCCACGTTTTACGCGTCCGCCGCCATACCACATCATACCTGAATATAAAAGAAAGGGTCTAACACGCACTCAGGAAAGCTCTGAGGGAACCTCAACATACCTAGTTAATTTGGATATCCCCCCCCTCTCACCATGTCCGACATCGTCATGGGATGACCAAATAGTATCCTCAATCGCCGCTGGCGTTCATCCATTCCTCCAAGATGTAAGTTAGCGCTCCTCGGCGTTATTATTATGGTTCTCCCCCGGCTGCTCTCCCCTTCCCTCCCTCTACTATCTATCTAGCTAGAAGTATATAAATTTGAAGAGTGGAGATTTTATTTGGTTATTATGTACTGCCTTCCCGTATATATATGGTTTTGGGAGGGTGCGCACCAATTAAAACTTGATACATACATAAGGCGTATTTTAAAAAGAAGTATAAAAACAAGAAAAAAGAAAAAAAATGGGTACGGCGTATGGCGACCACATGTCCTCCACCAGTGACTTCACTGTGATCTATCCGTTATCAGTTTGAGACTTTTTTTGTAAGTTTGATTGGGGTGTGCGCTTTCTTACCTGGAGGGGTTTAGATAGATGTTTGGTGAGATTTCGGTGAGTTTGCCATAGGGGAGTTTTTCCGGTTCCGGGTGAGAGAGGGGATATGTTTTTTTTTTGGGGAGGGGGAAGGAAAAAAATAAAATAGCCGTAGGGTGAGGGGGAGAAATGTTTTTTTATCGATAACATTAGTAGTAGTAGTAGGGGTTCTTCCGGAGGTTTTGCACTTCTTCGTGCGGATGATCCCAGACCCACCCATGCACACCAAGCTCCGGACGCGGTATTCGGGGTCCATGGGGTAGCAAGGGGCGCGGCTCCCCTACACGATCGTAGGACCTTCCCCCGCTGTCGTCGTCGTCGTCGCTGTCGGAGTTGGGGGAGGGCTTTCCCGTCGAACGAGATGTGTTCGATTCCTTGGCAGCCGCCGTGGCCGGTGCCAACTTGATAGTATCCGCGAGGCCGTTTCTGTCCATGTAACGTTTTATGCGCATTGCGAGAGTGTTGGACGATGGGACTTCTCCACGACCGGAGCGTGCGCCCCCCATGAGCCAACGCACCTGTTTCCTAGTGTACCCCAGACGGAATTCCAGCGAGAAGGCCACCTCAGTGAATTTGGGAATGCGGGGGAGGAAGATGGTGTCGGCTGGGTTGTTGAAGCAAGGGTCCAACCGGCCCGGTAGCCCTTCTAGTACTTCCTCGATTGTTGCCTCGTCTTTCATGTCTTCCTGGCAGATGGAGGGGGCGTCGAGGAGAGTCTCTAAATCCGATGGGGGGGACCCACAGTCAGATTTCTCGTCGGTTTGCATGCCCTCGTCTTCCTCGTCTTCCTCCTCGTCTTCCTCCTCTTCTGAATCCTCTTCTGAATCCTGGACCGGATCTTGGATCGGCTTAAGGCCCCACATCTCGTGCCTTTCGCGATGCCATGTTTCAAGTCTGTGGCGCGCTGCCGCCCGCATGATATTTTCCGCGTATTGAGCTTCTTCCTCGGTGGCGAACTCGTCAGAGCGTCCTGCGCGCGGCCCCCTTTCGCTCCTTGTTCTCAGTTCCCACGGCTTGTGCTTCTTCGCAGCTTCAATGCGTTTCTTGTGCTGCTCCTCTTTTTCGATCTTGGCAATGTACTCAGCATAGCGATCGGGTGATAAGTAGATCTTTCTCACAGGCTGAGCGAACGGATTGGAAAAATTGCATATATTTTCAGAGACTTCATCGGATCCAGTTTCGGATCCGGAGTCGTCCGTTTCGAGACCCAATTGGTCAAGCTTCTTTGAGGGGGGTGAGCAGAGGAGTTCGTCAAGGTCAACGTCTCTCCGCCTCTTGTCTCTTGTTCCAAAACCTATATCAACCGTGAGCCGTTGGCAAATGGGAAACTTTGGAAAGGGTTTGAGCTTGGGTTGGGGAGAAATATACTTTCAGTATAATAAGTCAAGCCTCCAACCTCACCTCCCCGTTCCAGTGCTTCCGGGATAGCTAGGGATGTCCCCGAGACCCCACTTCCCCAGTTACACTCGCGGCCACTTCTTGTTTCTTCACCATCTCCTCCCAGGAACATTTCTTCGAACCAAGTGGAACTGGATTCATTAGGGACGCTGAATATCCTTCTCTTGGAGGGGGCAACAAGGCCTACTATATGTCAGCAAACTAAACACTACCAGGAAAATTTAAAAAGAAGTAGACCGTTATTATTCTCATCATAATCCATCATCTCGCCTTCTCCGCCGCTATCGCTCTCTTCAATGAGTTTTCTTTTCTGCGACATCTCCAGCAGTACATATATTCAAGGAAGAAAAAGGGTAATAATCCAACTATATTTTAATTAATCGATGGAAAGAAAAACAAGCTGTACAGAAAAGAAGGAGATATCTGATGCAGCAGGTTTTCTGTGCAGAGTGTTGATGGAAGGAAGTACGGAAAACGGAACTCCCTGCTAGGAAGGAAGGAAGGTGGAGAAGGCTTGCATTGAGGCAGCTAAATACTATGAGGAAGATTCAAAGGGACGAGAGGGTGGGGCATGTCGCCCGGCGCGATTGGGAATTTGAAAACTCTCGAGGGTAGGTCTAACGGTTTTCAAGGTGGGTGCCCTGATATTCACCTTTCCTTCCTTTTCCTAGACAACTTGAACAAATATAGGGCTCCGGTTTGATGGATTGCCCTATTCGACCCTCCAGGTCTGCTTCCTCAAGGCCGCTGTATTATAACATGGAAACCGGTGCAGATTCAATAGCGCAGCATTTCTACACATCTGTCGGGTACCGGTTGGTGTTCTTGGGCTTAAAAAACAGTGCTCCAAGGGGTTATCATATCTACAGTCTTGGTATAGGGGAATATCGGCTATCTATCTGGGAAGCAGGAAAATACCTTCCAGGAAAACTCCGGGACTTCCCTCGGTCTTCGAGTTCTCTCCTATTGAAGACACCTCTCTAACGGTGGGGGTTTTTTTTTTTACTTATGCATTGGGTTGCCGCCTACTGAGATGGAAGTACTATATAGCCCGATTTACTGCGTAAGAAAGAACGCCGCAGAACCCTGCTATTGAAGTCTGGTCTTTTCCAGTCAAGAAGGCCCAGTAAAAAATAATAAAAATAAAAATAAGCCTCCTCCCCTACCCAAGCACGATTCGCTTTTTAACTCTTCTCGAGGGTTCTATAGAATTTGCGCAGAATTTTTATTATTTTTTAACCTGACCCAGAGCTCCGGTCATGGATTGTCCCCATCACAGGATTTCAGCCGGCGGGTGGTAGGTGACAGGCCCTCTTAGAACCCAAGCGCGGTACGTGAAAACCAGAGGTAGCGAAAAATGTCACCCTGTATTTCACGAGATGCGGCACCAATACGGAGTGTTGCTACCGGTATCGGCCCGACTTCGGCATAGATTGTTCAACGGATAAACTATCGGTATAGGCATAAGCGGATAAAGCACGGGAACTACATTAGTCTAATTAATTCAAACCCCGCAAGCTCAATTAAATATTAACTCCCTCTCCTCTCCTATTTTGCTTAACCTAAGTGCAGCTGGACGGTGCGATACCGGAAAATACAATTCTGCATAGTAAATTTTGATGTCGGGTAATGGCGTGTTGCTACAGGAGCCCATGCTGCGGAAAGGGCTGATTCAGATTCCTTATTACAAGCCGAGTTTAAATGGTCGGCACTGGATATTTGAGGGTGCTAGACATTGAGCTTATATTATAGATGTTTTTTTTTAATAGCATACGAGGATGGCCGTGAACAGGAGAGGGGTGCCAAGAAGGATCCAAGATAGGCCCACGACGTTCTTACTGCCAATGCCGGGGGTCAACCTCCCATTAAAAAACCTAAATTGTACTTTCTTCACCACTTCTACAAGTCATGTGTGGACTATTCCCCCTCTTGTGATACCTCTCCATTCAGATATAAAGTTCCCTTTATATAATACTGACTCGACCGGCAGTGTTGGATAAATTTACCGTAAGTTAGCGAGGTGCTATGTCGTGTCACATTGTTGGCTATGGTAACCTACTATTCGAATGCAGTATCATACCTAAGCCGAGTGATTACTCATGACATCACTGAAAAGACCCGACCATCTCTGCCTATCCTCCAATAACATGTGGTGTTAGTTTATAAAAGAAAAAGAAAAATTGTCCGGACGTACTCTGTAGGTATATTTACACATACGATAAGCCAGGTATATTTTCCCCTATAGCTGTTGGCAGGTTACCTTTACCTATTAACCTACCATATCTGGACAAAGGTGGATCATGTGAGGTGCAAGGGCCGGGACAATTAACAAGCACAGTAGGAGGGATATTCAACTAACCAATCTCCAACTACTCTTCCATAACTTATTATCGAACCTTGAACCAGAACTCAGATCACAGTACTTCTATCCCTTCTATCACTGGCCTCTTGGAGTCCCTACTGCATAGCTAATGCATAGCCGATATATTTACAGGCTCTTGATGCCAAGTATAGCTCAGTTGTTGTTCCTACTTATTATTCTACTATGCCCTCTCACGAGAATACAAAACTCCCCTTCTGAGGAACCGCCCTTCATTAACAGACTTCGTGTGGCTCCGCATCACCCTCTAGTTCCAATCCTAACCCAAGCGGTCCGATAAATATGGTTCATAGGCCTGATTTCCCAAACGCAACAATACACTGCGAAAGGGGATCCGCAGACCCGTGTGCACCCCCCGGCTAAGGCCCATTTTGCATCTGCTATGATGAGCAGAACAACCACCGGCAGGAAAATGGATTGGGTGGTTTCCGGGCCAAACAGCGCCTTTCCAAAAAGCCTTTGTTTCCTCACCTTCTTCATCTGATCAGTGAAGATATCGCAGTTTCAAATATTACTAACAAGTATCGAGTGATTCAGGCTTATCTCTCCACCGTCTGGAAGCCTTTCCCTGAGCTTTCCTTATGAATCCAATGGATAGTATTAGCCAAGCCAGTGATGTACCTCACAATGAAGTTCTATTTATATACCGTACTTCTCAATGAAAGAAAATCTACTCTCTCCACCCATTATATGGAGAACACTGATATATTATGATAAGAAGATAAAACTGAGCTAATGCGGAGACTGGTTATGGCATCCCATTAAGCGCTCTAATCCCGAGGACCAGGTAAGAAGCTCTGTGGCTGCAGCCGAAGGCTATCGTCCCACACCAGACCCTAACTATGATAATTTACCCGGAGGATTGTCCCAAAATCGATCTTTGGTAGGTCTATCCATCCCCATTCATTCCTACCGTACTCCACCCCTCCATCTCTGCGCACTTCTGTCATAATATTATCAGATTGCCGAATCAACTACTTGAGTACATCTCCGCCGTCATACATACCCAATTTAACTCTCAACATTTGATCAGATACCTGCCCTCCCCTCACCAGCGCTCAAAAAAATTAAATCGGTGAATGCGCTAAGGTCTATGCCAAAAATAAAGCAGAAACCCACCTAACAGAACCCAAATCCGCATACTTTTATGTCGGGATTCTCCCTCTTGTGGGTGATACGTTAAATTATCATAGAACAATCCACTTCGCGATGGACGTTGTAGCGTGAGGCCCGACCATTCCAGATTTTATCGATCAATGTAGAGTGGAGTCACTAAGCATCACCCGCCGCCCCAAACATGTTGAATGTTGGGCAAGAGGGGTAGAATAGCACAAGCAGTGCAAAGTGCATCAATAGAGAATGAGGATAGAGCGCTCAAATTGCTTAATTTCAGCTCAAATACAGGCGCCAAAGACAGCCCTACTCACACTAGCCAGCGGCGCGTATACCCACCAATCTGTCTCTCCTTCCCCCCGATCCTTTGAAGAATCCCAATGAAGGGTGCTGCACTAAGAACCATAGCAGGTCACGGGTTATGCTGGTATGATACTTTCCACACAATCCCTACTCCGGTAGAAACATCCGCACCGACACGGACCAGACAGCGCTAGCATCGAAAGCTTTATCTCACCATACACATTTCCTTACTTCCCTTCCAATATAATACGGTACCTCCTTTATTCCCTCTTAGGCTTTCCACCACGCCCAACTCTACAATCCGCATCTCCCACTCTGTGGCACCCAACTCGACCACCCCCCCCCCCCACCAATTCTCCAAACTCCAGCCTAATCATACCTCACCATGTCCACCGACTATGTACCATACTCAAGTGCTTGTACCTGTACCGTACTACATCGCCACCCCACGCGACAAAACAAGCTTCAGGGGCAGGCAAACAAGCATGGTAAATTCACATACCAGTGCAACCACAAGCAACACCCGCAAAAGCACTACCAGGAACAACCGGTCAGCAGAGTACCGTAAATGTATGTACCGGATACGGGACCCCACCCACCCACCCCCTTCGGCAAAACTCTGCACAACACTATCACGCGACACGGGAGTACAAGAACTCGTGCGAGCTCAGCGAAGGCATAATAACGCAGCATCATGCCTCGAAGTTAAATACATATACCGTATCGGTAAGGGCGCCCAATCACCGAAGCAAAGAGAGAGCAAACAAGCAAACAAGCGAACAAGCGAACAAAAAAAAAAGACCAACAGCAAATATTAAATAAGGTATCATATGTAATGAGCACAGTAGACTACAATACAGTAAGAGTAATACCACAACGAAATAAGTTGAAATAAAATAACCACTACGGTGCAATACATAAATTTACATCCAACGTGACTCACCAAAAATAACTACAAAACTCTCGAAACTGAGCTGGGATGATACAAGTACTAACATAGCCACAATCCCCTTCCTTCCTTCCCTCCCTGCCTCCCTGCCTCCCTGCCTCCCTTGCAATGCGCCCTGGCAACCAGGTACGGTAAGTCTACAAGTGCCAAGTTACTGTACTGTACTTGTACCGCACCGCACCGTTATCGCACGAGGACCAGGAAAAACCCACAAATTACCAATTCTCACAATCCAATATCGACATAATCTAATGCCCGAAACCAAATCCACGGTATTTTATTTATTTATTTATTTATTTAAACAACTGGGGTATGTACTGTACCCGTAACAAACAAAAAAAAAAAATCTCGCAAAATTCACCATTCATCTCCTTCAGCGACCCCCCCCCCCTTTCCCCGAAGAAGAAAGGGGAATAAGGATTACAGTAGCGGTTGTCCAGATGTGGTATAGTCTGGGAGACAGTTAGGTGTGGTCGGGGTCTCGCTAACTGGCTAAACCTAACCTACCCGGTAAGCGGATTTCTCGATTCTGTTAATCTGCCAAGAAAACTAGACCGATTCAAGACAAGTTTGTAGGATGGGTGTCTGAGGGGATGGACGATAGGAGATGGTGGATCCCATAAGGATACTTTTTGCGAAAATCGCCGCATTCGGGAATCAATCTCTCGAGTGAATGAGTGAAGTACTGTAAACGTGAATAAATACATGAATAAATGAATAAAACAAGGTGGTACAGGAACAAGTAGTGTACTCGTACAGTACGGTGCGACCAGTTGTAACGGGTCAGTTACAAATCCTGTACGATGCTGACCCAGACAATGTATCATATCATTTCCATTCCATGCCATGCCTCCAGGTTGGGTTATGTATGACACAATACTGTACCGGTACTCGAGTAGACTACTGTACCGTACCGCAGAACAGCGGGGGCCACGGTAGTCTACAGTTGGCCAACCCAAACTCAATTGTATGGTACGGTACCTGCATCGCATTTCCTTTTTAATAATAGTCATCATATATATACCACCCCCCCCCCCCCTTCTCCTTCGCCAATACTCATAGGTGCAATTTTGGACCAATCAGAACATCCATCACAGTCGCACACAAACACATCCTCGCCAAAACCCCGAGGGGATTTTTTGTCACACTAAACGTATCCGGAAGCGTTTACTGTGTGGTCCCGGTATTGGTATTTATTGGTCTGGCTGGCTTGACCCCTTAACAAGGGCTAATGCAATGCGAGCTGCAGTCTGCGCAAAAGTCCCCAAGGTCGGCTTCGTCCCAGATGAGAAGTATCCAGAAACACGAGTTGTGAGTTTTCTTGTGTGCTCATCTATGCGCGGGTATTTTTTCCATATATTGAAAATCCTTGATTTTAGATACTTCTTTGCCTAGGACGAGTAAAATAGACAATAATAATAGCTCTAGCTATGTGTACTATAGATGTCTCGCTGAGGAAAAAAATATATAGTACAAAGAAGGTAATCCAGAATGTAAAAAATAAGATGCTTCGTCATTAATCCAGATCACAGGTACTCAAGCGACTCCATAATATCCACCTGCGACTCCGGTCGAAAGATATAAAGAGAAATATAATAACCGCAATGTAAAAGCGGTACAACGAAAATCGCCAAAAGAGCAAGAGAATGCAGAGCCATTAGGGTATGTAGGTAAAATTGAACGGAATGAAAGACCATCCCCTTTAGAACTTTATTTGACAGGTTGTTTTCGAAGAAGAAAAGAATGTAAAAAGGCCCGGAAATTTTTCGCGTTCAAATCTGTCCCCAGCGGGCCAAAAGATAGTTCATGTTCCACGTGGCAAGGGTTTCTTCTTTAAAAAGAAGGAATATATCTCCGGGATTTTCATGTTTTTCCTCCCCTCGCTTCGAAAAAAAAAAATGTTCGTTAAAGGTTGGAAAAAAAAAAGGGTTTACAAGAGTAGAGCTGTTTATGCGTTCAAGTTAGCTACAAGAGATGGATGAAAGACAAGGGGATCAAGAAAACGTACCGAATCCAGCAACCATGACAACCAACATGACACTACCAACACGGACCTTGTCGCCAGCGCCCGGGGACACGGGAATGACAGGGACGGACGGTTTGGTAACGTTGGTGGATGGAACAGCGGTGGGGTATCCACCAGTTGGGTAGACGGGCTTGCTAACAGTTGTATTCGATGCGGGATTAATCCAGACGGGCGGGGTGGTGTATGGCTTGCCAGGGCAATTGGTGACTGCAGCTCCGCACGAGGTGACAGTGAGCATAGAGGTGGAGTAGATAATGGTTCCGCTGGTAACGTATCCGCTGGTAGCAGTAGTGCTGCTTGAGGGAACGTAGACGGAAGAGGAAGACTTTGAATAAGTAGGTGTGACGGAAGCGGGTGAGATGGAGGGCGAAGACGAAGACGAAGAAGGTACAGAGGGGTTGGAGTTGGATATGCCGAATTGAGTAGTGTACTGGTACTTTCCGGTAGCGTCGTCAATCAACTGGATCCCGTACCGGGAGACATCGGCCTCAAGATCGGTGGCCGGGGTCCATGAGTAGGTACCAGTGTTGGGAATCTTCTCAACGATAGGGTAGAGAGGAATAACATTGGTAGAAGGACCACGAAGGAGGACGAGAGTGACGGTTCCCTCGGTGGTGGGCTGCGAAGCGATCAGTATACGCACAAACTTTCTCAAGTGTTCAAATATTGAAAACCAACATTCCAAGTGATGGTGTAAGGAGAGCCAACTGGGACAATCTCGCCGAGCCCGGGCTTGGCAATTGGGTTTCCCTCTGGGTCTCCAACTGGAGTGGTGTATGCATTCGCAAAAGATGTAAAGGCCGCAGCCAAGACGGTGAAAAGAGTGTATTTCATTTTGAAATAGTAGGTGAAGAAGAAAAAAAATCTTAATGAATGTGGTGCAGTTGGAGCAAGGCAAAGATCGGATCCCGAAGGCGAAAGGAAAAAATTTCGAACGAGTTGCTTTGCGGGAGAGAGATGCGATGAGGAAAGGGTGGAAGTGGAAAGAAGGGGTGATAGAGTCGGTTTTATGGATGGAGTGGGGCTCCCACCCCTCAGCACCCTCACCCTGTCCTCCTTTGACAAAAGGTCACAACTGATCAGGCTGAGATTACCATACCGGTACGAGTACCCACTGTGTGTGCTAGGGTCGGTGGCTAAGCTATACGAACAGCGTCCTGGTATGATACTGGAGTGTGATACCGATACCTGGGAAATTTGGTGTGTGGCGGCTTAGAACCGCGCTGGTACTTGAGCGCTGTCAAACACTGCAACGGCAAGCTCAGATTGCCCATTCCCCCTTTACCACTGCTGTACGAGTACGGTACGGCACTCACTCACCCTCTACCGGTACATACTTTACCCACCCTGCTCCCGGCGTGAGAGACGACAGGGAAAAGAAAAATGTACTCGAGTACCAGTGCCTTTACGAACCCTCAGAACGGCACTCAACCACTCTCACCAGGAATCTCGTGCCATTTAGCAAACCCCCTCCCGTTCCCCTTTACCTGGCAAGAGACTGCTAAACCGGTACTGGTACCGTACGGTACTCGAGTACGGTAACTCGCACAAGTTGCTTCCGCTCCGACTCGCTCAAGCAACCCCGCGGATTATGAGACGAGCCTCATCCCTTGACCTAATTGGGTGAAAGAGAAGAAATTATTCCAGTCACCAACACCCCTCCTCCCCCCACTGGCATTCAGCTTTACGCGCTAGCATTCCGCGATAGGTCTACTCGTACCTATCATATCATTCCGTGCCGCTGAAGACATTTTAGTGTGTTTCTCGCGTATTATTATTACAACGAGTTTGAAGCGAATTGTTCGGACTATGATATGGTGCTGGTACCGGTATACCACTGCCAAATCCGAGCTTAGAGTATCGGTAGAATGCTGTACTCGAGTACTCGCAGCCTTTGCGCCCAGTCGCAATCCTTGCGAATCCCCCGTTGGGGTGACCGGTGATTGACAGGCACGCCCCCCCTTTTCGTCGCAAATCTTTGTGCCATATGAAAAAAGATCTCGTCCGGTGGGACAAGCGCGTGGAGCGATAGAGACCTCCAGCCTCAGTCTCAAACCCTTTCGCGATGCGGATGCTTTGCGCCCAGCCTCTTCCCCGCGCTTCACCTTGCCCAATAAAAGTTGTCCTTTAGGCTTTCCCCTAAGGGGGGACCGAACCCTGTGAATAGGTTTTGGCCCTCGTTCTTCGTTCTTCCGCGGCACACCGTGTATTGTTAAAATACGGGGCTCACGCAGCCCTGCACTCGAGCACCTCGCTCCAGTACCGGTACTGCCTCATTTATTCAGTGTTAAATCTCCCCTACTTGTACATCATAATAACAGTTGCGACACAGACGGGGTGCTTTTTTGTTGTCTGGGATACCGTGCGTACCGAATGCAAACCTTCCCCCTTCGTAGCCACATGCTGGTACGGTGCTCGTGCGAGTACCGTACCTGAACAGTGAACACACCAGTGGCAAAACACCACAGGAACGAAATGAAATCAAAATCCCCGAGAAAAAGAAAGAAACAAGGGTCCATGGTCATCGGGAAATTCAGGGGGCTTCCCCATGTCTGTTCGTGTTGGGCACGTGCAATGAGAGACATTGATCCCTGCGGAAAAGTGATGAGTTCTTTTGTCCAATCTCGCACTACGCTAACCGCTTTCGGGTTAGACCAATACTTGTCCTTGCATCATTGAAAAAAACTTTTCTCCCCCATACCGCCAGTTTCCTGAAGTTAAGGTTCGCCATTGGAATTACTCGTGCCGGCCGGTACCGTGAACGCCCTCCCTACGCTCTTCAGCTAAACCCCGCTCTCCTGGATCCGGATGCTCTCATTCAAGTCTCACTGATCTCCGAGTCCCTTTGCTCTCAAACCTGACCGGTTGCCCGGGACAGCGGGTCGCCCGCTGTGTCGGACATTCTGATTTTCGCCGCCCCGGACGGTGGTGCGCAACTGTAGATACCTAAGCTAGAGACCGTTTGGGGAATGAAGGTGAACCAGGACGATGCCAACGAACCATCTCCGTCAGAGCGCGTTCGTAAACGAGACATAAAAGGAGCACCAATGTCTTTGTTGTTAGCGAAGAGTTCTGTCTTCCGATTAGGAGTCACCAATGGGAGAGTGTCCCAGATGTCCCTGGTTCCTGGTAGTCCCTAAGCCAATCAGTAATGGCTTCCGGAAATTGCATCATCTTGGAACTCCTAACCTCCACGCCCAAGAATGATGTTCCCAGCAAGGGCAAGTTAGTCATTCCACGGTACCGTACTGTACTGTACTCGTACTCGTACTGCTAAGTACTAGTAGTTAAAGCCTGTCTCAGATAATGTCTCAGACCCAAAATCAATGCGGCACTAGTGCCAGTGATACGGCAGGTATCAGACCTCTTTCGCCTCAATACCGGTACCGGTATCACGACAATCAAACCATGAAGCTTCTTATTACCTGGCAAATCACCATGACCTGATTCCAGGGGCAGTCAGATAGGCACCTCCCCAGAGTGCTAGCACCGGTACAAGTACTCAAGTACAAGTGCAACGAGTACGGTCCGGTGCAGTTGTCTTTAGTACGGTCCGGTGCAGTTGTCTTTACAAGGAGACGGTGTTATAATCATAATACGTTTCATAAATACTTGTACCTTCGGACGGGAAAGCGTTAAGCTGACGATAATTTGTGTGATACCCCCCCAAGGGGCGATAAATTTGTGCACCGGGCCAGCACGAGAAGTCACTTGTAGGTAAGATCCGGTAAGCCCGACCATAGGCAACACAACTCCTCCCGCTGAAATGAGTGCTCAGACGACCGCACCAGAACAAGCTCGAGTGCCTGGTACTCAAGTATGATACCGCGCAGCAGTCTTTACTTCGGCCAGACAGTACTCGTACAAGTCCTCGGGTACATTGAGTCCCGATAGGATCCCTCAGCCGAATCAATTCCACATACCGCTACGGTATGATGAATCACCAATAACCCATTTTGGAGAAATCGGATCAGGAAGCGTTGGTTATGGATAAGTGACATCCGACCCCTTTTTCCGAGTGATGGATTGCGAGATTAGCTAACGGATCAAGTTATACCAGTTTGTGGAGAGGAGAGGCTAACTGGTACGGTATACTGGTGAGATCGGTCCGAAGGTCGCTTGCTCCATAGAGAGAGCGTCCGGGGATTGGGGGTCGATTTATTGTCGAGCAAAATATGTGTGCGCCCTTGCGATGCCCTAGGAGACCCCCGGTATTGCTAAAGAGTGTCAAAAAAAAATGTTACGGTCAGCAAGGAAATATGGTTCTTTTTGAGGCTACCTACCGTACTGATATGTTGTAGGTTTCTTGGAGATTGCGGGGGAAACTCGCCAGGCAAAAGGTTGTGAATCGCCCCTTTTTTTCCCCCCTTCCCTTTTCCAAGACTTTCTGTTTGAGCTAGTACTCGAATACAGATAGTGGGTAATCTGCCGAACTTGAGAATTAATAAGATAACAGGTTCTTTGGAGCGAAGCTTTTAGTACGGTCCCCTGGTGAACGCTGTTGACCTGTCATGCTCTAGGAAGGGAAAAGGACCTGGAGAGCTTTGGCCTCCCTTTTCCAGCCTCAAGGGAATCTACCTGTACTAGAGTACTCGAGTACAATAAGCTCCCACCGGTATTCCGCAGGACCAGTCTTTCGGATTGATCTATCCGGAAATCCGGGGGCACCCAGGATCGGAATGCTTGGCGGTACAGGTCCGCCTAGAGAGAGGGCTGCGATGAGAGATGCACCGGTATTTTTTTCTTTTTTTTTGTGTGGAATGAAGCATGCTGTGTGTCTATCGCCTGGGGAAATATTGGCCCTGCTGTCACTGGGAGGTTTTAGCTTATCCCTCATAAGACATCACTCGGAAGAGCCTTTATTTTGAGTGTTGAAACGACTGGCTGATTGTATTGAAAGAAGAGGTGGGGATATGCCCGACTGTTATACAGGAAAGAACGAGCCACTGTTTGTCCAAGTTCACGCTGCCTCACTTGCCGCATCACCCGCCACATTACCGGTTGACATACTGCCCTGCGGCCCTCCATCCCCGATATGGAAGGTCGCTCGAACATTGAGAGCAGAAACTCAAGGCTGGCTCGTTGGTGCTCCATCCCTTGGGGCCTAAAATTGGTCTGTTCAACAGGGAAGGGGCTTTTGTGCTCGGTGCCGGGTGTCTGTTCGTGGGGTTTTCGGGTCGGCCAACCGGGGAGAGGGTGCAGGCAGGGGAGCTCCCGACTTCCCATTCGAGTTCTTGGAAAATCAAGAGAGATTGTAGATCTGGGGGCCCTTGATTCGTGGGTGCTCATTGGGGAAACTTTGTGCACGGCGTAAAACATAAACATCTCTTCTCTCGACCCCCTGGCCTCTGGATAGCAAAGTTAAGCTGAGGAGAGGAGTTATCGGGCAGCGAGGGGAGCCCGGCTGGGGAGGATGGTTGTAGGGATGGGAAAATGGATGTTATCGGTGGGGTAGAGGCGAGGACTGAGGGGTAGCAAACAAGAGGTAGGAGGTAGTTCGGTTAGGTGTGGTACCCTGCAGCCTGTTACACTTGGACCTCTAGCGAACCCTATTTCTACCATGGCTGACGACGCCAACTCCTGGACTTTGTTTGTCCGAAACTGCTGATTGAGAATAACTATTATAGTAGGTATGATATCTCTTTTATTCCTTTCGTGTTTCTTAACCATTGTTTACTTTCCCGTCAATATACCCCACCTTGTAAAATATCGGTCGAGATATCATATGATACAGCGCCAATCATGTTTCGACAATAACCCGGACTGTGCCTCCTTCACAAGTGAGCAAAGACTCCGGCGGTGGCGGGATTCGTATTTTCTAGGGCTGGCTACTGGGTCTATGCAGTCTGGGGTTTCTGACATTTCGGATTCGGAGGGAAGTATGATATCTTGCCCCATCAAACGGATGGTCTCGAGCGGGTGAGACGAAGCGAACGTAGGGTTAGGGTCCGTCAGTTTAAGAAATCTCCCCCCATGGATTCTTGCGTTTCTTGGACTGGCTGATTTGGGTGCGCAGATTTTGAGGCTTGGAGGCATCTGCCCTACAGTGCTGGTACAGTGCTTTCCCTTCGACTAACCGGTAGGGGAGCTGTTCCTTTGCCGCGGAGGGGGCGGTTCGCCATTCCCTGCGGCCAGGTCACTGTGTCCTCGGGGCCGGTGGCAGTCTTCGGCCGGACGGGGGATTGGGCGGGGAAAGGGGTGGTTGTAGGAAAAAAAAAAACGCCGTGGGAACTAACTTCAACTAAGGGCTCAATTAATGTTGGTGGGAAATGAAGCCAACCGGAATACGGTAGTTAGCTTCATGGAACTAATCCTCAACCTTCCTGCGAGTATTAAGCTACCGGTAGAGTGATCTGCCCCCCCCCTTTCAATAACTTGCGTGAGAGTTAAATTTTTCTATGGCTTTCGCAGGTTACGGGTAGGAGTGTGTAATACCTGTACTCGTACCGGTACTCGAGCACGATACCGGTACTTCGCTTCCTATACTAACTCTGCCTACCGTACCTCTCACTGTTTAGAGTCTTCGAATACTCGTACCGGTAGAACCCGAAAGTCTCAGACCAATCTTTCTCTTAGCACGAAGACCCAAAGGTGGCGCGCGCCACAGAGCAGAATAACGGTACTCGAGTATTTCTAACGGCAATCGCCGCCCCAGCACGGTTGAGATCCATTGCACGTGGAAAGGCACTGGAGGGCCGGAAGCCAACGAGAGGTTTGTTTTACGGTACTCGGGCACAGTACGATTACGGCACCGTGCAGCACGGTACTTGTACTGTTGGACCCTTTCTTACGAATGCGCACGAAAGCTATCATTACCGTCCAATGAGTTTTCTTCTGAACAAATGTCCTATCATAGCTTGCCGGAAAAAAAACGGTACCGGTGCGGTATTGAAGGGGTCACAAGGGATTAAGGTTATTCCGGTATCGGGCGAACCTCATCCCCTCAACGTAAACTTGGCTTCGATCCTGTACTCGAGTACCGTACCCGGTACTAGGACTGGTACAATCCAATTTCTTACTTGGGCTACTAAGCTATTATTAGTGGTTTACCGGTTGGCGCCCGCATTTTTTCCCTTCTTTTCTGTCACACCATACCCGGCCTAACCTTCACCCGAGTGCATCTCAGCACCAAGGAAAAGCCGGGCCAAATTCGCTCGCGCACACGACAGTAGAAGGACTCGCGACAATGCTCGCGATTCAGTCCAATTCAATACTGATAGCGCTATAATACTTTGGTGATTCCCGGAGATTGTGCCCATAAACACCGTATCCCATTAGGCACCGTTAAACAGATGAATGAACAAAAACCCAAGCCCAATCCTAGAAAAACACCGGTCCCAGATCCCAAATTGTACAGTTGAGGGGCGAGGGCGAGGGCCAACCAAAAAACAAGCAACTGCCCGAACCCAAACCCAAACAATCGCAGAAACGCACTATCATATCCCCATCACCTCCTCGCCAAGAACCCGTGAATCCGTCCGTCCGCGACTACTCAAAAAACCGCGACCAAAACCGCGACCGCGATCCCTCCAACAACCCTCCGGAACGATTCCCCATCGGCCTTCGCCCGGTTCGCATGTACGGACAATCCCCCAAACCCCCGTTCCGGGGCCGTTTCTGGCGACGAGAGCGAGAGCTTGTGACTACCGAGCGGGGTGTTGGTCAATCGTTGCCTCTGGCGAGATTGTGCACGGTAACCGAAGAGCGGGGGGAAACCCGGGAAGGAGGAAGGAAGAAAGGGGGGGAAGGAAGGAGAGGAGGTGAGAAAAAGACTTACTGGTACTCTGCAATGCCCGCATCGTTATGTACCTGTACCGGCACCGGTACCCCAGCGCCTAGACTCGCGCTTTGGGCGAGAGCGATGAACGGGAGGAGGAATCTCAATGCCTTCATCTCTGCGCGGTGGAATCGGCGAAGTGTACTGTGTCATGCGACCGGTGGCGGAGGTCGCGGAGGTCACGGAGGAAGTGAATGTGGTAGATAGATAAAGTAAAATTGACGACCGGTGTATTTCCCCCGCCCTAGGATGCGATAAGTGGGTGAGTTGGTGGCGGGGGAGAAGAACGCGCGGATGCAGATACGTATGCTGTGATGGATGACATGGTACATACAATCGTGCTCTTGATGTGGTTATTTCCTTTTTTTTGTTTTCCTTTTTCTCTTTGTTTTGTGCGGCATTTGTCTTACACGGTTATCGTGGTGAATTGACTACGGTATTTTACTCGAGCGCTGTGGTGGGTTATGGTGTCTTGTGCTGTTGCTCCACGAGGTTGGAGGAGCTGTCCCTGTATCATAAGGCTGAGGTTTGCATGTTGCGACGTAACATAACATACTGTACGCGGAGCAGGAATATGCCGCGGCGCGGTGTTGTGCTGCTGTTCTTGATTTGCGTGAATACCTGTAGTACCAGTACTCGAGTATGCGACTGGACATTTCTCCTATGTTATTGTGTTACCGTCATTATTGGCATATGGTGGGTATGATATGATGATGTGGTGCAGGCAGGGATGTTACTGAGCGTGAGAATGAGTTGGCGTTAGCGGGGTTTTTCTTATGGACTTGCACTTTACTGTGTTTGTGTTACTGAATGATGTTGGCAGTCCGATAATCTGAAGGGATTGTGAATTTGGAGCCCGAACCTGTATCGCTACTATTCCGCGGTATTATTGGATGTCTTTGTTCTCCTTCTTCTGCCTTATTTGGTGGATCGTGGGGTCGTTGTAATGAGGTGGCGTGGGCGTTGGTTCGTTCCGGTGTTCCACAAGTAGCGCATCATTGCATTCTTATCGTTTGGACTGGCATTGGCAAGATGTTGTTGGTTTCTGAAATGTTTCCACATTGGCTGCCACAATTGAGGGTTTTTACTCGCGTGCGGTACCGTAACCGCTGAGAAGATAGAGGCCGTCGCCAAGTGGTAGGAGTCAAAAGAGCATTGGGCTGTGCTAAATAGGGAAGAAATAGGAGAATAACATCAAGGCGAGGGGGGAAATCAACCCTGGTGGCTCTTGCTGATTGGTTAACGGGTGTTCAGGTGATCCTAAATTTAATCTGCTTGAAAAGTGGAGTATTCTCGGGGACTACCTACTTGGCAACAGTCTCTATACGAGTACTCAGTGGTTACGGTATTGGCGGTGATGACAGACATTATTCATATCACGATTGGGGCAGACTGGTTGTCCGCCACCACGTTTGGCTGTCCGCCCAACTGTCTTACCATGACCATCTATTCACGATGCGTCACTCGTCTTACGGGTTGCAAGTCCTAACAGTGAGGATCTCCGCCCTTCCAAGGGTGCTCTCTGCCTTTTCTGACAGCTCGGGGGATTAGGAATGGCTTTGGGATTGTACCCGTGGTGTCTTGCTGGTATATCGGGTCGGCGGGAGGACTTTCCATTTATTGTATCGGATATGCCCCCATGTCCGCCTGGGTCACCCTCGCTTGCTCGCTCATCAACGGTGAGGTTGATCATCAACTGGGCGGCGGAACGTCCGTCGCTCGAGCCTCGCGTTGACACTTACCGGTACCGGTATACCCATGATTGATGTCAATCCTACACATTCTTGGAATCTCCGTATCCGCCGTACGACATCTGCCGGTTGGGAACAAATTTTTTTCACCGAAATGGTAATACCCAACGCTTCCCGCTCGTTGTTTTCCGCAGTCGAAATATATCTCTTTGGGATCAATTGATTTCGGGGAAGCCGTTAATTAAGTAGATTACAGGTGTATCCGCTTCATGACGGGAACCCTGGGTTGTGCTTCTTCGTTGGGTATTAGATTAGCCTGTGGGGTCCTGCTAGCCCTGCTAACATTGCTGGCCGCTGTTCGGGCGGATTTGATGGTCCGAGTTCCGGGTCTGGGGTTACCGGTGTTCCTTCGTTGAGCATGTGACAAATGACAGAGGGAGAAATTGACCTGGAAAGCTCTGGAGCGATGGTGGACCCTACAGTACTAGTAAGGTATGACAAGCTCGGACATGGAATCGAGAAAGCTTCCTTGAACTTCTCTCCAGGGGTCACCAATGTTACCGCCCGGGAGTTCACCTACGGTAGCTGTCTATATATATGGGCCCCAGATCAACTTTCTCCATGGGTATCATGAGTTTGGGAACCTGATTAAACTACTTGGGGAAATTATCCTGGTTCATCCCGCTGATTATGATTCAGGTACTGTTAGCTAAAAGAGTAACCAGAGGTTAACGGGAATCTGTGGTCTTAGGATACGGATTGGCCAATTGAACTTCCATCCCGCCGCATGTGAGCTCGGCCTAGAAATCCCACAATATGTGCCCTTTGCACCTAGTTCCTCTGCAAAAATTTGCAAAGTCCTCAAAAAGATGCTTGTTGGTACAACGGGGATAGAGTTCACTGTCAGATTTTCCAGTCTCCTCATAGTAAATTTAAGATTGTCTTCGGCAATGAGCCACAGATGGTAACACAAAATAAGATTAAGCCGAGTCAGTAATCGTTCCCGTATCTCCGTGCGCGCTGCGTTTCTCCGCTCAATATCGGGGAATTTGACAATACCCTTGCAGGACAGTTGGAAGCGAGTTCTGTAGTTCTTGGGAAGATATATCGGAAAAGACTTCCTGCCGTGTTTTCCTCTCTCTGAGGAATGGAATACTGGCTGTTTTTAGTGGCTAGCATCTTAGACAGCTGTCAGGTCTGCTATCGCAAGTTTCACTCTTATAATTGATGCTATTTGTCCTGTTAATATGAGATCTGACCCTGCTATAGTGAACGCCTCTGCGGTGGAAAAAAAAAGAAGAGCTGCTATTACCCGTAAAACCTTGCCTAGACCGGCTATCGTGGGTTGTCAGAACTCACCGCGGTCAGGATCAATCACGAACTCCACTTCTCGGGTTACCAACCTGATATGTGAGTGCTCTTGCTTCAGACCCCCTTCGACGGCCCCGTTAGACCCAGCGAGGAGCGATAAAATATTGTTGCAATAACGCTCTTCATTTAGGATGCTGAATTTTGGGGTAGAGCGCATTCATTTTCAGTCCGATCTCCCCCGGAAGGCTCTTTGGGGCATAGGGAACATCTGTACTTTCTATTTTAGAAAGGCATCTCCAATGAATTTTCCAGGGACGAAGGGGCGATTCTTTCCGGGCATTACTTTACAGGATCTGAATTCCATGTTCGAAAGAGGAAAGTTCCATTATTTATTCTAGAGCCGGTGGCCATCACTCGGCCAGATGGAATAGATCTCATACCATCACCTGATTTGATATGCAGAGAGGCGAGGTACCGTAGACAGATTGCTTTGCAGGCTAGGAGTTGTCCTCCGCCAATCCGTGGTTTCAGGTATGATACCGGTATGATATTAATTCGGTGTTGTATGTTTGGGGGTACGACCTACTATAGAATGTCCCTCAAGGGAATCGGATGCTCCTCCATTCCGGGCATCGGTGGAGTAATTCTTGCGGAGCATCTCCGCCTTGGCCCGATCCGTGTTACCCCCTGTCCCTGGTAACATCGGCTTTCTTTTGCCAAGGTGCGGTGCAGACACCGTGGGCTGGTATGGGAATCTCGTACTGCCAATGTCAGATCCTGGTGCCCGCAGGTACACCTGTCGTCACGTCATAATTTACCCCTTGAGGCAGGTCGGATAGGTGCCAGAATACAGATACAAATAGTGGTGGAAGCAAGCTGGTGGTACTGCGGGCACCCGGGACTGCTTGCGGGAGAGGAGCGCTATCGATAGGGGGGATTCCCACCGTGAGACTCTTGTCTTCCACCAGTTGTGGTCATGAAGTATCACTCAAGGTTCCGGGTCTGTACTTGTTTCCACACACCCACGTTTTGGAAATGTGCCCGACTTGCGCTCGCCCGAGTGCAGGGGGCTTGGCGCCGTTTTTACTGATGGCGGTATGGGGATTCTTTAACCGGAACATCCTTCACGTATGATGCTAAGGTTCGGAAAGAAGTTATGGAACATTTATTTGAGGTTAATCAGCCAGATATACAGGTATCCCTGTCTGTTCCGGTTAATAGTTTCCTACCTTAGGATTATGTAGGGGAATAGCACCACTTGGGGCGCTAAGTCTTCCCAGCAACACCGATTTGCTTGCCAAGTGGTATATTTAATAGGGTGTTAACATAATTAGGGGTGTTAATGTGTTCCTAATCAAACCAGAGGTTAGAAGCTGTGATGGCTAGGGGTTGTCAGAGATAAGGAATGGCTTGGCTTAGTAGATGAACCAGTAACTTCTATTAACGCACGCCACCGAAGAGTATATTTTTTTAAATAATAATCTGTGGCTATTCGGGCAGCGATTAAAAAGAGCTTTGAATTATTTTGTCAGTATTAGATTTTCGATTTTCGAACCGCTTCAGAATCTGGCAAACAAAAGGTATGGAATGGTTTGGGTCGGCGTATGCGATAGTACAAGTACTGTATAGTACTTTCGAATCTGCTGTGCTGAAATCCCTCTCCCACATCTCGGATCCAGTGGTTGGACCGTCCTCGGTTTGGAGCCAAGGCTCTACGGTCAGCCCCGCTTTTCGTCCACTCCAGGATCTCGTGAACGGGTTCTGAGTTAATCAACACTCTACCTTCGACGACATTCGAAGCAGCGAAGAACGGGAAAAATGTCACAAGCTTTCAGTAATAATGATAACGCCGTCATTATCGCAAATAGCTTTAACCACACTGCCCCCGATGATGAATCTAAAATTCTAGCGTGGCTATCTCCATTAGAGCCATGGGTACGGCATCGGGACATCGGAGCACAGCGGATGGATAGTATAGGGGACTGGCTGCTGGAGACCAGGGAATTCAGACAGTGGTATAATGGCGGTAGGGGGGATGAACCTACTCATGCAACCTTATTCTGTGACGGCAATCCGGGAGCGGGGAAGAGCTATATGGTGTAAGAGTTTATCTTTGTGGGAAATCGATAGATGGTATTGCTGACAGGTCGTGATAATAGCTCCCTGGTTGTAGACAGGTTATGTGACGAGGCCGAGGAGGGAAATGCTGCCGTTGTCTGTTTTTACTTCGACTTTGCCGCTCGGAGTGAGCAATCGCCGGTAAATATGCTGGGCTCCCTGCTGCGGCAGCTTGTTAGCGGATTGGAGGAAATTCCCGAGGTGGTCGCCCAGTATTTTCGGAAGCAGAAAAAGGTCATTGGGGGCAGGGGGCTACAGGTCTCGGGGGTCCTGAAGATGTTCCAGGCTATCACAGCTACAAAGCGCACGTTTATATGTATTGACGCCCTTGACGAATGTGTGCCGGAGCATCGGATGATAGTTCTCGAGACACTAGGGCAGATCCTGCAGGGGTCGCAGGATACTCGCTTACTGATGACCGGGAGACCGCATGTGCGGAGCGAGGTCGAGAGGAAATTTGGTAGAGCAACAGCCTTTGTATTTATACAGCCTACGGAAGGTGGTGTGGTTAGATTTCTGCGCGAGAGACTCAAGAACGACACTGCCCCACATATAATGAACAGCACCCTGGAAGCCAATATTATGAAGAGCATTCCCGAAATAAGTTCGGAAACGTACGTAGGAATGAAGACAAATGGAAAGCTTCACCGGGCTAATGGCTAACATATATGAGTCTAGATTCCTGCTGGCTTCTCTCCATATCGAAGCAATCCTGCGAGAAGTCACAATCGCTCGCCGAGGGAGAAGCCTAAAATCAATCAAAGATGGGACAGGGTTGTCGGGCGCATATGGTGCGACACTGGAGCGGATAAGGGCTCAGGGCGGGGGGAGGGCGGAACTTGCGATATCCGCTCTCTCATGGATTTGCCATTCCGGACGGCCGTTACAGGTGGATGAGTTGTGCCACGCGCTGGCTGTGGAGATAGGAGCAACGGATTTCGATACCGAAAACGTTCCTTCGATAAGTACATTGCTCGATTGTTGTCAGGGTCTGATAATAGTCGATAAGGAAGCTTCGACTGTGCGGTTAATCCACTTTACGGTCCAAGAGTATCTCTGCAATCATCTGGACCTCTTCAGTGAACCTCACTCAATGATTGCGGAAACCTGCCTAACCTATCTAAACTCACAACAAGTCAAGGGCCTCCCTGCATACCCTCTCCCAGACTACCAAAGCGTCCCATTTCTCAAATATTCATCGAGATATTGGGGGATGCATGCGAATCAGGGACTCTCAGGCCATGCTGAGATACTTGCGCTGGAGCTTTTAAGCCAGTACGAGGACCATGTATCCGCCGTATCATTTTTGACGCAATTTCTGGATCCCACCTGTATCGGACTCATTGGTACTGCCCCGCTTTTCACTGGACTACACTACGCGTCTTTCATGGGGAGTGTTGAACTTGTGACTGCATTGATAAACGCGGGAGGTTGCGAGATCAACCAACAAGATTGCACAGGTCGTACACCACTTTCATGGGCCGCTGACTACGAGCATGAAGGAGTGGTCAAGCTATTTCTGGGACAGGAAGATGTCGATCCTAACCTTACGGGTGATACTAGCCTAAGACCACTCAGGTCTGCTGCTTTAAGCGGACACGAAGGAGTGGTCAAGCTATTGCTGGGACAGAAAGGTGTCGATCCTAACCTTCTGGGTGATACTGGCCTAACACTACTCGGGTGTGCTGCTTTCAACGGACATGAAGGAGTGGTCAAGCTATTGCTGGGA
>LN890952.1:1016053-1029232 GCA_900010015.1 Tuber aestivum
CTGCTGGGCCGGAAAGATGTTGACCCCAATCGTCCAGAAAAGGATGGACGAACACCACTCACGTTTGCTGCTCTCAGGGGACATGAAGGGGTGGCCAAGCTACTGCTGGAACGGGAAAATGTAGACCCCAATTTCCCGGACGAGAATAATGGAACACCACTCGGACTTGCTGCTCTCAACGGACACGAAGCAGTGGTCAGGCTGCTTCTGGGTCAGGAAGATGTCGACCCCGATCACCCAGATAAATTTGATCGAACTCCAATTGGGTGGGCTGCTGCCGGGGGGCATGAAAGAGTAGTCGAACTGCTGCTAGAACGGGAAGATGTTGACCCTAATCACTCGGACAAGCATGATGGACCGCCTCTCGCACTTGCCGCTTTCAATGGACATGAAGGAGTAGTCAAAATACTGCTAGACCGGAAAGATGTCGACCCTAATCGCCCAGACATTTATGATCAAACACCACTTGCCTGCGCTGCTCTCGGGGGGCACGAAGAAGTGGTCAGGCTGCTCCTGGGACAGCAAAATGTCGACCCTGATCGCCCGGATAAGAATGATCGAACGCCGCTTGGGGGTGCTGCTTTTGAGGGACACGAAGGAGTAGTTAAGATATTGCTGGAGCGAAAAGATGTTGACCCTAATCACTCAGACATATATGGCCAAACACCACTCCAAGGGGCTGCTATGATGGGACATGAAGGGGTTGTGAGACTATTTCATGGCCGGGAAGGTGTTGACTCCGACGGGCCAGATGCGTACGGCGATATACCTCTCTCCCATGGTCAACCTCGAGAAACTTAGTATAGGCTGTTGCGGGCATTGTCGTCCTCCCTTCTTTCCCTTGTTTAACTTTACGTCAGTCCTGTAAGATGGGCTCTAATTCTCTCCTACTTTCATTGGTGCGAATCCTACGTGTATGTAGGGTTATACCCCTCTGAAACCTCCGGGTGTTCGCTAATGCTTGTGGAAGCCCACCTCTTCTCTTCATTGTGTTTAGTTTAGCGCGCAGCAGCCGGCGGACCATTCCATTTGTTATATTGCATCATCAATCTTATCACCATCCCCCGGTCGAATAGATCCCACGTTACAGAATCTCCCTTTTTTTATCTTTTTTTCTATACATTCATTCCCTCTATGTTTTCCCTGTCCGCAATAGATGAATAGATGAATAGGCGGATAGGTAGATAACCTGCGCATATTCTTTTCTTCCCAATACCGGAGGACCTAGCGTAGGCGTTCCCGGGGATACGTGAAAAATAAAATCGTCTCTGGATCTTGTGGATTCCGGGATGATATTGTTTGCAGCACTGGTTGGCACCGTATTTGCTCCCCCTCCCCTGGGAAATACCAACGGTTCTGTTCCGCCAAACCTCGTCCGAACCCCTACTCTCCTTGCTTTACTTGCCATGTAAGGCTCAAGCGGACCATTCAGATTAGCGCCGAGGCAGAATACCGGAGGGGATCTGTAATTACGCACCGGCTTGCTAAACACACCGCTAACGATCGACCTGGAATTTAGGTTGCATAGAAAGCTATGGCCATTCACAGCCATACCGTGTGGAGGCGATCTAGTGCATGCTGAGATAATGGTATCGTACAACAAATATTGTACCGTAGTATCTGAAACCGGTACCAGATGCCCCTACTTGTCCCTAATTATCCCCTCACTAGATTCTCTTCTGAACCAATGTTGACATTGTGTGATACTGCTGCGTACCCGGCCCATAAGCTCTGGTACCGCTGGAGACGATCCGCCATCTGGCGCTATGGTACACCGTATCACCCCAAATTATAGTGCCGGGAGGCGCGGGGGAGAAGGGGGTAGTGAAATTGTGAGAGGTCAGAGAATAATACTGATGAGCACTATCATATAATGCTGCCTACCTGTCTATCAACAGTGGGGGGTGGGTATTTTGGAAAATACTGGGAATACCAGCTTAACTTTCCCACAGCCATGCGTAGTGTGATGAGTGTGACAGGTCAAGTGCCTCGGCCGTGATAAGTCAAACCATCTGTTCCCTGGGAGATGATTGATGAGATTGTTCCTGACCGATGCAGTCGGGGGGAGAGGGGGGCGCAATAGATCGGGAATGAAGTTGCTATCATACTTAGATGGGCGCGGGGTGGGATAAGGTCGCTTATCTTGGATCTATATCTGATTCTTGTTAAGGGTCCAAAGTAGTAGCGAGTGATATCCTATGAGATCCGGTGGCTCTGGGGTTTGCATGCTGGGTCTCGCACAAAACGTCTTGATTTACACATTTTTCCAAAATTTTTACCCTCTCGTTGAAAGTGTGGTTCTAGTTCCGGACTTGGACTGTTGTTACCATCCCGTACGTAGTCTTGGAAATAATTCCGGGGAGAACACTGGGCTTGAGAGATTTATTAGGCTTATTGGGTGATTGGATTTAAACCACTGGGTCCAACCCAGCCCAGGAGAGGACGTGGGTTAGTCGAACAGGGCTTGGGAGGCTTGGCTCATTGGGGAGGGGAAGCAGGGAGGGCTTGCGGAGTAATGGGGTTGAGATGGTCGGGGATTGAAGAAGGGTGAGGGGTGAGTTTTGGTTAGAAGAGGAGCCTACTTTTACCTTGGAATGCGCCAGTGGTGTCTAGTGCTGTGGTGGAAGAAAAATAGAGAAGGTGAATTTCTACCGCTTCGGAGTTTGTGAAAAAAAGGCCTAAATTGCGGTAGTAGTGCGTACGTTCGTGCTATGTGATTTACCATAGAGTTGCTGCCCTGGAACAGACCCCTTATTTTTGGCCGAAATGGTAGTCGAGTGTTTGTGTAACAGATTTCACGGGAGCATTGTTAGTTAACTTGTGCGCGGGGATTTACAATCAACCCGCTTTTCCCCTCGGTTTCAAGCTATCGCGTTAACGGGGCTAAGTAAATCAACGCATCCCTCTCAATATGCAAAACCGCGAAGAAAAAAAAATGTCTCGAGCATTCAGTAATAACGATGATTCAATTGTCATCGCAAGTAGCTTTAACCGCACTGCGCCCGATGGTGACTATAGTGTACTAGCATGGCTCTCTTCGCTAGAGCCATGGGCACGGAATAGGGACATTGGAGCCCAGCGGGTGGGCAATGTAGGGGACAAGATGGCCTTTAATTTTAATTTTAATTCTTTTTCCTTTTCCAATTCCCAATTCCCGTACTCTATGGGATTACTCGAGTTGATCCCGAGGTCCATTGGGTCCAGCCATGGGAAGAAGGCAAGAAAATTGTGAGAGTAAATAAGAAGCCATCATAAAACACGATGCAAACAAGCTTTGCCCCTTGGTGTCATGTGTACCGTGCTACCTACAATTACCGGTGTAGTACCCATCCATAATAAAAAGTGAGTACCGGTATTGTGGAACACGCATAGTACCCGGCCCGGCAATGCGGCACAACTTGCCTCCTACGGTGCACAGCTACGACGGGTGCTTGGTACTGTACTCGAGTACCAAGTCATGCAATCCCAAAGCACCATAAATTAGGCTATCCGATTCCTCGGTATGACAAATTGATCGATCGGATCGTTCCTAACTGAGATAATTGATAGTCTAAGGAAAAGGAATCACTGAAAATCGAGAATGAAGTTGTCGGGTATCATACAGGGTGAACTTTGGTTTGGATATTAAGAAAGGTTTATCTTATATCCATACCTTATTGGCTGCATAAAGATTCATAACGAGCGATATAATATGAGTACTACCGGTAGTTTTTCGGGGCCGCCGCGATCCGTGCACTCTCACCACTTCCCCCTCTCCTATTGAAAGCCTAGCCTTCTATTCTAGCGCTTAGATTGTTGTCACACGGTATCATAGTTATCACAGAAACAAGCCCTCCGGAGAAGAACAGAACAGAGCTTGAAACATCTATCGGGTTCGTTGGGTGATCGGGTCTGGACCACAGGGGTCAAACCAAACCCAACCCAACCAAGGACGCGGGTTAACGGGACAAAAGTTTGGAAGGCTTGCTTTGGGCCGGAGGGAGAGGGGAGAGTGTGTCATAGTTTGGCTTTGTGGGTGGAGAGTTGATAGGGTTTTGATAAATTGTAGGATGGCAATCATGGGGAGCGCACAGGTTGAGCATTAAACCTATTTGTTGGGGGTGTGGGTGACGCGCTTACCTTATCGCTAAAAATGTCACGTGTGCTTGGAATGATGGGCATAAACTAATGCGGTTTAAAGTTACTGTTGCGGTATGATATCACAGGTGAGATTGTTCCATTTCGGTAGAAAGGTATGACATCAGATGAGGCTTAATTGTGGGTTTCCGGCTTGAGTACTTGATTGAGATGGTTTGCTATTGAAAGCTATTCCTGCACTGTCCGCACTATTATAGGACGGTAAAGGTGTAATGGGAACCACTGACATGGCCCTGGAGTTCGGGTGGGGCACAATAAATTTTGTCACGTCAGAGCGGCCGTGGTCGGAACTACGGGTATTTGTGGTTAAGTGCATGGCATTGTGTGTATTTGGTGAAAGGAAGGGAAAGCGCGGATTTGTAAAACGGGCTGGTAAACACACTTAGCTTCCCCACCAACAGAAACCCAATGGGGGAAAAGCGATATAAGACGTAGCCATTGATAGATAGATGGATAGATGGACGGATATATCAGCTGCATAGGGACTTTCCCCTGAAAGCATTGGGTCTCTCCCACAGGCATTCCTGAATCTGCAGTGAAAATGAAAAATGGACCCTAAACATTTTTATTCCCAGGTGAAATTACTCTCGACATAAACTGGTGCTCGATTTACTCATCCGCACCCGAGGAACACCAACCGTTCTATTAGACCCCTTCTGAACTCCTCCTTTCCCCACTTTTTACCTACCGTGTAAGTTATCTCCCAGCCATACAACACTCGAGCAGAACCATAAATCAGCGGGAAGGCAGTAACCTAGAGTAGACCAGTAATTATGCCCGGCGCCCCTCAAAACAACCACTGCGGGATGCGACGGGGAGTTGGGGCACGGAAAGCTGAAGCCATCCGTATTCAGCTTTCACACCGGACAACGGTAACCTATGGTGCGGCGTTTTGCGACGGCAGAAGTGGGGAAAGTACGGGGTTGGGGGGATCATGGGGGTTGTCACGGCATCTACTCAGTCGTGCGCTCTCACCAGTCGGGGTGAGGACGGCTATCACGCCATAGTGGGATAGTCATAAATAACCAATATATATTCTACAGCACCCTACCATTGCTGTATAGATCATTAGTCAACTTGACCGCGATGTCCCATACCTGTACCGCCCACTTCTATTTTTTTTTTTCAGGCACTCCGCGGGCAAACTCTGTTGAAGATGAGCGAACTCTACCAGAGTTTGCCTGGCATCCTATTGGGAAGAAGGTAGGGGAAAAAACCGCGAGAAGGGGGGAGGAAAAAAATGGAACAACGATGGAAACAACTCTCTATAATTCTATACCACTTACACTGATCTACGATGAAAATTTAATGCTGCAGAAGGGTTCCCCAACACTGTAGTTGACAATAAGAAGACATAGTTTAGCGTCCCTTCTGCCACTCATGGTTCGGACTGGGATTTCTCCCAGCCTTGTCCGGCGACAAGAAGACTTCGGAGGGAGAATGGAGTTGTTGGTTCCTGGTACGTACCCGGGTGCACTTAGGCTCAGATAAGAAGGTTCATCTCAGAGCCAGAATGGACCGCTCGGAGATTCATAACGAGTGATATCCCATGAGTGATATATACTTTTCTGCTTCCGCCTTGAATGTATTGCCTCGGTTAAACTGCGGTGATTTACACATTCTTCATCATCCTATACCGTAAGCATAGAGGTGGGGGAGGTATGAAATGAGCTTCTTGTATTTCCTAGCCACGTCGGTTGCTATATGCCGTGCTACCAGTATCTTGAATAGAGGGGGGTCGTCTAAGGACGTTTGAGTTTCCTATTTTGAGGTGGGACGGGGGAGATTCCGGCAGGACAAAACAACGCCTTACTCAGAAGGGAAATCTGGATATCTTGGGATGATTTCTCTCTTACCGGTATTCGAGATGGTACGGTATGTAGATGGAACACGGTACGGTACACGACTGCCAAGACTCAGCTAGCATCTCTCCCGAAACGCTACGGTATGATACTACTTGTAGACCATGAGGACAACCCCAGTACAGTACCGGTACCACCTACTAACACACAACCCTGGCCGGAAGTATGACATGATTATCCGGTTCCGGGCTTGAGCTCTTATTCCTATATGCAAATCATAGCGATAATCCCTCTGGAGAAAATAGGGCAATGAAGATTTATCGTGTTCGTTGGCTAATCGTGTTAGGAAAATTTTGAGAGAGAATGAAGGGCAGAATTGGGAGTGTGGGATCAGAAGATGATATGATGGATTCTATACCCGGGCCTCCGTGCTCGATGGTTCGCAGAAGTCTGGATGGATGGAAGTTGATGGTGGGGATCACGTATACATTCCAGGACATGCCGGTGGTGCTTGTAGAAGGACTCATGGCTATTTTTCGCTGTCTGCTTGTTCTACTTGGTTTTGCCTTTCTCTTGATCTTTTTCCCCTGGAAAGGAATAATTGAATTACCTTGGTTCTAGTAGAGCAACTTGAGTGGAACGAATCGGGCGCAAATTGCTGGGTCTAACCCAACACAACCGAGAGCTCTGATTGGCCGGATAGAGATTAGGGGGCTTGCTTTACTCGAGTACTGGGAAGAGGGAGTGCAGTTCGGATCTGAGAGTGGAAGGTCGGTTGGGTTTGGGAGTAGCACGAGTAAAGGTTGAGGGGTTGAGGGGTTGAGGGGTTGTGGGTTTGGGTGGGTGGCTTGTTCCATCGGTGGGGATGTCGCGTGCGCGTGGGAGAATTAACTTGCACGAATAGAGTAGGGTTTAGGATTATTGCTAGGATAGACGAGATATGATATGATAGTTCCATGTTGGGAGTAGGGAATCTCTTGGGAGATGGGGCTTCTTTATCGTGAGTTTCTGCCTAGGGTGTTTGTGTTGTGCGTTATTTACTGTTGGGAGTCGTTCCTCCACTCTCCGCGGTATTATAGGACGGTAAAGGTGTAATGGGAATTACTGACGTGGCAAGAGGGCTCTGGGTTAGATATAGTAAACTTACCGCGTTGTGGCGATAGCAGTTGGAACTATGGGGTATTTGCTATTAGGTACATGACGTTGTATGTATTTGGGAAGGGCGGAAGGAAGAAGCGAATTTGTGAGGCAGGCTCGCGGGGACAATTAGATTTCCCGTTATGGGGAAAAAGAGAGATGTAAGACATCCCGACAGACCATGCCCCCCCCCCAATCAAAGTATTTCTCATTCTTATCTCATCAATAATCTCCTCAACCTCCTCTCTAAGCGGCACCTGGCCTCTGCAATACGCTCTTTAGCACCGCCACATATAACACCCTGCACCTCGTCCGGTCGCAATTCACATGGCCGCAGCTTCTCTAGCAACACTCGCGATCCGCCACACCTCCCCGGGCAGCACTATCAGCGTAAGTAGTTCCCTAGAGTCTGAAAGGCCCGGCTTCCGTGGTCTAGCCATCTAGCCCCCCACTCTTTGTAAGGAGAGCACTTCGAGCATACACCTGGCTACCTGCCCTTTCCCCGCTCTCCCCCCCCACCGCACCGTAGCGTAGTGCGAAGACGCTGTATGTAGAATTTTCTTCAAGACGACTCTTGTAATCTCAGGACGACCGGGGCCCTCATCGGATGCATGCGCGAGCTTGGCCATGAGGACCAAGCCCTCTATCGAGTACGTTTACGCGGGGCTATTTTCGCTCTTTTGCCGGTGTAGGGGGACGTGTTGCGTATGCGCTAATAGGTCCCTTGCACTCGTTGCAGGAGATGCTGACTTCTGTCAGCATGATGTCTCACACGAAGGTTAGGGCTGCCCGGCACTGGCAATTCTCCTCGCTGCCGTCTTGCGTTGGCTAGGTCTTTTCTAGGCAGTTTTCAAGTGCAGATAGGAACAAGGCTGGGAGGAGGCGAAGTGCGGGACGCTGCATCAGAGTGCGGAATTGCGGTCTAGGAGATGAGTAAGGGTGTTGCTGTTACGGGTTCTAGTGGTGGGGTCTCGCATTGCGCACGGTTGAGGGTACTCGCAGTCGTGACAGCACATCCAACTTGATGATACTATCAGTCACCGTGTCGCATGTAAATTTATCTCGCGAAACCTCCCGTCTGAGGATTTCCTAAGCCAAGGGTTACCCGGCTAACCACTCCAGAACAAGAACAACAAAGTTGCTAGTGCCGCAAACCCACCCGGTATTTCTCACATTGGAGCATCTGGGACCTCAATGGTTTCTAAGCCATACTATGCGGCATCACACATATGGGGTGCTCACTTGTCTCGTTATGTGTGGCGGGACCGAGGGGAAGGGGGGGGAGTACGAGTAGAGTGGTTGCGGAGGGGATGGAGTCACGATGGTTGGTTGCTTGAATCGGCTGTGGGGAGAGTGTTTAATTTGAAACCGAAATTGCATTCACCTAGGAATACACCGGTATGTCCGGTACCGGCTGCGGAGTGGGTTAGTGGGGAGTAGCGGGGCGGGACCGCTGCGGGTGCTGTGGGTCGGATTTTCAGGGCAGTTCCGATCGCGGCATCTCTCGAACTCCTTGTAGTGGAGGGAAGAGGGAGGCAGTGCTATTGCGGTTATCGGCATTGGCATGGTCGTGATTTTTGGTATCGTCACGGTGGTTGATGTTGCTCTTGTTGGCGTCGGGGTTGCGAAGAGGGCCTTCAGCGATTGAAGCGGGAGGGTTAGAAAGGGGTTCTTTGATGTCTTAGTAAGCAAAAATAACAGGGAATGTTTATTTCTCAGGAGCAGGGGGCGAGGAGAGCTGTACCCCCATGGTACTGATAGGTAAATCAGAAAAGATTCCAATCATACAAGAGATAATCCTATCTGTTTTATTGGTGGGCGTGAACCCAACATAGCGGTATCTGATCTGGGATCCAGGATAAGGAGGATGTCTTTTCTGCGATTATCATACCGGTACCGAGTGGTACTCGAGGACCAATTTTTTTAGAAGGTATGAACTTGTAATGATATGAGTCATGAGGCCCGACGTCCCTGGCACAGCACTAGGATCTCAGCAGAATGTACCTCATTGTAAATAATTTATTTGCTTCTATCATACAAGTGCTATGCTTTTCTGCTTCGCGTTATTTTACCGTACGCGTTTCTTCACTTCTTACTGCCAATTTACCAACTTCAAATATATATATGTATTTGATTTTGTCGGAAGGGATCCTATCTCCCTTCGATCGCTCTCTGATCCCACCGCCCTCGATGCAGCAACATTTGTCGGCGTCGTGACATTTCCCGAATGGTAAATATTATGAGCTTCGCCGGGTTGCGCCCTCGCCTCTCCCTGACCATATTACCGCCCCCGCCAATACGCGTCCCCCGCAACGCCTCCGTCCCTGAGCTTGCGCATGCAGACAAACACCCTGCAAATTATTCCGGCTCCCCAGTAACTAACTTTGTGGTATGCGCATCGCTAAGGTTTGTTGAATGTCTGAGATACGTGGTATCCATTAGCGGTCTCATTCCCAATGCATTAGTCAAGACAATCCCATTACACTTACCGGAAGCCTGATACATTGGATATAGATGGTGGAACATGGCTGTTACTGAGATGTATTGGATGTGTTAGAGTCGGCTGCTAGTTGAGCACACGAGACACTGGTGGATTTCATATGTCATTAGTTAGTTTCTCTTGTGTTTCTTCCTGTTTCACTTTTCGCCCACGCTCTCCATAAAAGTTTCTTGTTTTCCCTTTAGTTACCGACTATCATCGAAAATTCCTATTTTCCTACTGTCGAATACTTTGATCAATTCATTCGTTCTTTGTTACGCTTTATCCTTTTCAATCTACATAGGTAGAAACTCAATCGCTACTCTAGTATTCTTGGTCAACCGCTGCTGCCCACCACAGTGAGTATATCGAAGGTCAATCACGGTCGAACCTTAAATACTTCACAAGGTTTATATCAGGGAGCGCGCCCGTCTTTAATCTTTCTCCAACTTATCAAAACGACTTGACTTGGTGTCCATTTGAGCGGAAACTCGAGATAATAGTATAATACCCATTGCGTGATCGAGTGGTGTGAATAACAATCTATGGCTTTGTGGGCGGATATTAAAAAGACGTTAGATACTGGCCACATCACATCCTCAGATCCCCACAACCCCGAAGGGTTTCGGGTAAAGGACATGGGGTATAAGCAGCAGACAGAAGAAAGTGGTCCGGAGCAGGGTGTTGAGGATTTTAGTCCAGTCTAGTGGTGCGCTGCAAGCCTCACGTTGCTCAGCAAGTGCCTTGAGAGAGTTACTTTTTTGATGGATATATCGGACTAGGGGGAGGACACCTGACCCATCTATCATGTTCGCTCGGGTTGGCGGGGATGGGGGGAAATAAGGGTCTCTTAGGGCCGTGCTTCTGAGGTGCACTGTGCCGCTGCCGCCGGCACTTAGATTTTGGCTATGCACTGCGCTGTACTAGTACAGGCGCGGATATTTCATGCCTTCCCTTTGTTGGAGTGTTTGACATGGGGTTGCGATGCGAGTCTGCTGACAGATTTTGGCAAGAGCACTTCTCAAGTGAATGCTCTGTGTAACAAATTTCGGATCAGGTGATTGGTCTATTGTCCGTTAGGAGGAGCAGGGCTTTGCCATCAACCCCTCTTTTCCCTAATCTCGAGTAATCCCGTTCACTAACTCCACGTTAATCAACACCTACCTCTTGATAACATCCAAAGCGCCGTGAGAACGAAAAATGTCTCAAAATTTCAGCAATAACGAAAACAGTACCATCATTGCCAATAGCTTTAACCGCAACGTCGTCGATGATGAGTCCAAAATACTGGCTTGGCTGTCTCCCTTAGAGCCTTGGGTACGACATCGGGATATCGGAGCCCAACGGGTGGACAGTATCGGGGAATGGCTGCTTGAAACCGAGGAATTCAAACGCTGGTATAGGGGTAGTAGGGGGGATGGATCGAATCATGCGACATTGTTCTGCGACGGCAATCCGGGAGTAGGGAAGAGCCATATCATGTAAGAGTGTAACTTTGCGGGAAATCGGGTAATGGTATTGCTGATAGCTTGCGATGGTAGATCCCTAGTTGTAGACAGGTTGTGCGATGAGGCCGAGGAGGAAGACACTGCCGTTGTCTGTTTTTACTTCGACTTTGCTGCGCGGAATGAGCAATCGCCGGTAAGTATGCTCGGATCCCTGCTGAGACAGCTTGTTAGCGGAATGGAAGAAATTCCTGAAATGGTGGTCCGAAGTTTCCGAAAGCAGAGAAAGGTCATTGGGGGCAGGGGACTACAGGTCCCAGGGATTTTGAAGCTGTTCCGGACCATCACAGCTACCAAGAGCACGTTTATATGTGTTGACGCTCTTGACGAATGTGTACTAGAGCATCGGATGATAATTCTCGAATCACTAGGACAGATTCTGCAGGACTCGCCGAATGCTCGCTTGTTTATGACCGGGAGACCGCATGTGCGGAGTGAGGTTGAGAGGAAATTGGGCAGAGCAGCAGCTTTTGTATTTATACAACCTACGGAAGAGGGTGTGGTTAGATTTCTGCGCGAGAAGCTCAAGAATGACACTGCTCCACATATAATGAACAGCACTCTGGAGGCTAATATTATGAAGAGCATTCCCGAAATAAGTTCGGAAACGTATGTAGGAACAAGGGCAGGTGGAAAGTTACCTTAGGTTAATGGCTGACATATATCAATCTAGATTCCTGCTAGCTTCTCTGCATATCGATGTTATCTTGCGAGAGACCACTATCGCTCGCCGAGGGAACAGGCTCAAATCGTTGAAAGATGGGATAGGATTATCGGATGCATATGGTGTGACTCTGGAGCGGATAAGGGCCCAAGGCGGGGAAAAGGAAAAACTTGCGATAGCCACTCTTACATGGATCTGCCATTCCGAACGGCCGTTACAGGTGGATGAGCTGTGCCATGCACTAGGAGTGGAGATAGGGAAGAAGGATTTCGATACGGAAAATGTTCCTTCGATAAGCACATTGCTCGACTGTTGCCAAGGCCTGGTTGCGGTGAATCAGGAAGCCTCGACTGTGCGGCTAATCCACTTTACGGTGCAAGAGTACCTTTGCTCTTATCCAGGCCTCTTCAGTAAACCTCACTCGATAATCGCGGAAGCCTGCCTGACCTACCTGAACTCACCCCAGGTGAAGGATCTCCCGGTTCACCCACTTCCGGACCACCAAAGTATCCCATTTCTTAACTATTCCTCGAGGCACTGGGGAACACACGCGAGCATGGAGCTCTCAGAACATGCTCGGACACTTGCACTGGAGCTCTTGAGCCAGTACGGAGACCATGTATCCGTTGCGTCACTTTTGGGGGAAGTGTTGCATTCTACTCAGGTCGGTCTCATTGGTACTTCCTCACTCTTCTCTGGATTACACTGCGCATCTTTCTTCGGGAGTGTTGAGCTTGTGACTGCATTGATAAACGCGAAAGGTTGCGAGATCAACCAACGAGATTGCAAAGCTAGGACACCACTCTTGTGGGCGGCGAAGAACGGACATGAAGCGGTGGTCAAGCTACTGCTGGAGCAGGAAGGTGTCGACCCAGACATGCCGGACGACCAGGACAGTACACCACTCTTGTGGGCCGCTCATAACGGGCACGGAGGAGTGGTCAAGCTACTGCTGGAATCGGAAGGTGTCGACCCCGACCGACCGGATAGCCGGGATAGTGCGCCGCTCTCGTGGGCTGCTAATAACGGACACGAAGAAGTCGTCATGCTACTACTGGAAAGGAGAAATGTCGACCCCAATAGGCCAGATGAGGATGATCGAACACCACTCGGGTGTGCTGCTGTCAAGGGACATGAAGGGGTGGTCAGGCTTCTGCTCGAACAGGAGAATGTTGACCCCAATCGGCAAGATGTGGATGATCGAACACCACTCGGGTGTGCTGCTGTCGAGGGACATGAAGGAGTGGTTAAGCTGCTGCTAGAACGGGAGAATGTCAACCTCAACCACCTGGACAAGAATGCTGGGACGCCACTCACGCTTGCTGCTTTCAAGGGACATGAAGGAGTGGTTAGGCTCCTGCTCGAACGGGAGAATATCGACCTCAATTGGCCGGATAGGTATGACCGAACGCCGCTCTGGTGGGCTGCTATGAAGGGGCATGAAGGAATTGTCAG
>LN890952.1:1029631-1040675 GCA_900010015.1 Tuber aestivum
AAGCTGCTGCTAGAACGGGAGAATGTCGACCTCAATCACTCAGATGTGGATGGTCGAACGCCACTCGGGTGTGCTGCTTTCGAGGGACACGAAGGAGTGGTTAAGCTGCTGCTAGAACGGGAGAATGTCGAGCTCAACCACCTCGACAAGAATGCTGGAACGCCACTCACGCTTGCTGCTTTCGGGGGATGTGAAGGAGTGGTCAGGCTGCTACTGGAACTGGGGAATGTTGACCCCAATCGGCCGGATAAGTATGATCGAACGCCGCTCGGGTGGGCTGCTATCAAGGGGCATGAAGGAGTGGTCAAGCTACTGCTAGAACTAGAAAATGTCGATCTCGATGGCCTGGATAAGTATGGCCAATCACCCCTCGGGTGGGCTACAATACGGGGACATGATGGGGTGGTCAAGCTACTCCTTGAACGGAGGGAGGTCGGCCCCGGTCGCCCCGAAGAGAATGGTCGAGCACCGCTTGGATGCGCTTCCGTTGAGGCGCATGAAGGAGCAGTCGAGTAGCTTCTAGAACCGGAGTGTGTCGACTCCAATCTCTCAGACGATCGACCCCTATCCGGGGCGCTGCCGTTAGGGCGCATGAAGGGGTGGTCGGGCTTCTGCTGGTGCGGGAAAATGTTAACCCCACTCCCCCACATTTTAATGATCTAACACGACCCTTCCGTGTGCCACTATAGCCGGACATGAAGGGGTATCGGACCCATCACTGGAACGGGAAGTTGTCGACTCCGACATGCCGGATAGCCGCGCTGGTATACCACTCTCCTATGCTATCAGGAGGGACATGAGGGAGCCGTGAAGCTGATCTAGGACTGGCAGTTTATTTAGAGCGCAGAAGTGCAATGGCGCCACTAGCTGCGAAAGGACTGAGGGTTGTGTCTCTCTACCGACTATTCTCAAATCCTATTGTATCCCTCCTTCTCTACTACCAGCCTTGCTCAATCCCCGGGATCCTTTGCCGGGGCCACCGTCATCTCCCCTCTCCCGCCCCCTAACCTAGCGCTCTATCATGAACTCAGCATTCCCCCTGCCGTCATTAGGAGATATCCCATTTGTATGTGCACATACCCCCTGGAACCTCCGAATATTTGCTAGCTTATACGCATGAAGGAACACGAGTTTCCTCTCGTTATGCTCAGCGCACAGCGGCCGGCGGACTGTTTTATTTAACATGTATCATTTATCCTATCACCATTCTTGATCGTATAGATTCCTTGTTGTATAGTGTTCTTTCTATCCTCCTTTCTTTTTTTTTTGTCTCCATTTCCTCCTTTTTTTCGTGTAGCGATAGATGAATAGATGGATAGATGGATGAACTGCGCATAGACTATCCTTTCTCATAGAATTAGCCCTAGCGTAGGCTCTCGGAACTACAGTGGCACAAGAGAGAATCGACACCCACAGTTTTCGTTCCGAAACGATTTTATAATATTTCCGCCAAAATTAGTACTCGATATGCTCTTCCACATCAGAAAATACCAACAATCCCACCAAGCCCCTTCCAAATTCCTACTCTCCCCACATCATCCACGAGGTAAGTCATCTTCCGCCCCGCAGCCTTCGATCGGATCCGGTAGATTTGTGTAAAGGGAGCAGCCTGGAGGAGACAGGTAATTACAAACCGGCCTCCCAAACAAACTGCTATAGGTACTGTACTCTACACTGGGAATTTTGACCGCCTGGGGAGATGCGGATATACATATTCGCAGAGCACGACGGCCATCTACTCCACCCTAGTTTTTTTTCTTTTTTACCCGCACACTCCATCGCATCCTTGAACGATGAAAAAATGGATGAATAGTAGCGAGCTGTGATACGGTGCTTTGCTACCGTGCTTCTGAGGAAGTTTGGAAGTGTAAAAAAGGAGGGAAGGGGGTTAAAGCTATGGATAATCAACAGGGCATACATAGTCCTCACTTGTTCGCCGAAGCGGGGAAAGTACGTATCATACATACAGGCGGGGCTGTCAGAGTATCGCCCTAGTATCATAGTCCTTCATTCTCGGGGGAAGTGGCTAGAGCGACTCCTGCTATTCGGCCATCTTGGCATGATGGGATAATCGTAAACGACGGACAATAGTGTGCTTTAAAATATGGATTCACGCTCATTGTGGTGTTTCCTCGTAAAGATACTTGATGCCTAAACCTATCCGCCGAATTTCCCCCGGCTGAACCGCTCTCAAATGGCTGATGACTTTGCTTTACTGCTCGCCCGGAACGGTCTCTGGAGCTATTGACGATAACCCGTCGTACGATTCCATGGAATACCGTGTCTCACAAGCTGTGATATAAGAGTTATGAAACAGGGAAAGTGTAATCATACTCGCTGGTTCGTTTGTTATCATATGCTGACAGTCTATACCCCTAACCGTCCCATACCACCAAGAAAAAAAACAACGTGCCCTCTCTCAAAAAAAAAGGGGAAGAAATCTCACCCGTTCGATTACCTCCTTACGTCCCAAATCTACTCTTGCTAAGTAATTATTTGGTAGTAGTTTTCGCTTTCTTGGTTATGGAGAGTTATAGTCAAGTGCTCTATAGCGAGAGATCAGCGGGTTCGGGTTGTGGACTGTCCGCATAGCAAATGAACCAGCTAGTAACCCTTCTATGATATCGTTACTAGGATTATTTTCTTTTTTCTTTTCTTTCACCGCGGCGTTGCACCGGCCTAGCCCCCCGGTCGAAAATGATAATCGTGGCCCGGGTTGGTCCCGAGTCTGCTTGGTCCGGCCAAGGAAATAAGGTCTCATAAGGAAAAATTAAGAAAGCGGATAGAAAGGATACCGGACATTGCTAGAAACAAGCTCCATCATAGCATACTATTTACCCGCCTAGCTGCTGTACAATGGGGAGTGAATAGCTTATTGAAGCGCTGAAAATTTCCAAACGAGTGATAACTTATGAGTAATATGCTTTCCAGTTGTGTTGTATCTCACGAATAATTGTGAGTAGCATATTTTTCGTCACCACGCCCATGCTGCTGAAAGCGATGCTCGGTAGTCCTAGGGTCAGGCTGTTGCTCTGAAAAGCAGTCGTAATAATTCCTCCTGGGAGCGGCAAGGCGAGAAGGATTTGTTTGATTCGTTGGGTAACCTTGGTTTAAACATTAGGCTTGGCCCAATCCAGCCAAGGGCCCGGGTTAACTGAATGGGGCTTGTAAGGCTTTCTTTGTGCGGAGGGGAAGGGCATTTTGGATCTCTGGGTGCAGGGCCCGTAAGCGCTGGTGCTCGCCGGGGGGTGTCAGGGGGGGGGGGGAAGTGATGTATTTCCTATCTGCAACCGAAGCTGTATAAAGGGAAATACATGACTGCCAAGCTTTCCTTGTAGCTCACCGAACGCTCTAAAAGTCATGAGGATAACCACTGGTACTACCATTTGAGAGGGTCGGCAAGGCTTGGGTGAGTCGTGAGGTACTCATAAGAATAGCAAGGGTAAGGAGTGGGCACCACAGACAAAAAGTAAAGAAGCTGTCGGGGCACCTGGATGGGTCCCTCGGCCTACCGGTGGGAATGCCACATCTTATCCTTGACAGGATTGGCGAGCTAAGCTGCACAAATAGTGTTTAGGGCTATTGCTGGAACAGAGTAGGCTTCTCCGTTTAGAGGAGTGTGAGGAATCTCATCTGGGATGAGGTGCTTGTTAGGGTGTTTTGGTTGAGCTTAATTTACTACCGGTGTTGGAACCTGTTCTCGCACTGCTCGTGGACGGCTAGGAAATAAGGGTCGGGGGAGAGTTGGGGGGGTGCTGAGGGCCGAGTGTAAGAAGCTGTTCTAGCGCACAGAAATGCGGGCCAAGGAGATGAGCAGAAGTGCTGTGACAGCGGGCTCTTGGGGTGGTGTCTCGAGTTGTGTGACGGGAGGGTATTGTAGCCATACCAGCACATCCCGCTTGATACCGGTAAGGGGAAGTGGAGTCGAGAGAGAGGGGGAGGGAAGCGGTTTCGGGGGGGTGGAGCCGAGGTGGTAAGGTGCCTGTAGAGGATAAGGGGGAGAGTGTTCCATGAGGGGCAGAGATAGCATCTGTGTAAAAATACGCAGTGGTCTCTAGTTGGTGGGGATGTAGCGGGGAGGGAAAAATGGACACTAGCCTGTCTCCGTGTGGATTCAGTTGGTGATCCGTAGGTTAAAGTGGGGCTGCTGAGAGAGCGTTGCAAGTGGCGCGGGTAGGGAGTTCGGGAGCGGCTTCTATTGTGGAATCGCTCGACTCCTCGAGGAAGAAGGGGGGACTACCGTAGTACCGTTGTTGCTGTTGCCGCTGCGGAAGAATGGTAGAAGATGAGCATCGCGGAGTTGCGGCTTTACCACCTGCCGACCCTGGCGATGGGCCTTCCCCACAACACCCCAGTCCCCGACGCTGTGTGTTCAAAAGAATACTCCGCAAATCATTCCGGGTACCCGGTCCCCGGTAATTCTATGACCTGCGCATCCCCAGGGTCCGTTTCAAGAGGGGAGCTTTTGTTTAGCTTTCGCTAGCATCCTGGAGGCCTTGTTTGGCGCTCGCTTACAAAGAAACAGCAACCCGGAGATACTCAAGTACTGAAAGGGACGGATCGGGGTCGGAAAACCAAACACACAGATCGGGTAAGCTTCACTCACTTACAAAATTAAACAGGTAATTGACACTACACAAAAGAAACAGAGTTCCGAAATTTGGTCCATGCAGGTAAATTGATGCAAAGAAATGAAAGAACAACCAAAGAAGAATTATCAACTGTAGGTACAAGCTTTTGTATTGGATGTTGACTTCAGTTCCATTTGTTGTTTCCTCAAGTTCTTCTCTGCAGCTCTTCGTTCAGTTCGCCTCTTGTCTGAAGAGGGAGGAAGGAAAAAATTGCTTTAGGTCCTCTCTGGTCCACAGCACACCACCATGGCCAGTTACAACCAAACCCTAACAGCTCAAACAAACCTAACTCAACAATACAGGATCCAGAACTTAAGAGAAAAAAAAGAAAAACAAAGCAAACACATTTTTCACCCTCACAGTACCGGTGTTGCAAGAGCAGCAAGGCATCGTGCAGGCAGGGTGTGACTCGATAGGTGAGCGGGTGCAAACCTTAGCAGAAAGCTCTTTCCCCTGCAAAAGTAACAACTTGTGTGTGAGGGTGGTCTTCGGGGGATGGGGCAACTCTCGTGTGCGACTGTCTTGCAATATTTCTCTCGCTTATCGAGCCACACTCTATTGACTGCTCTTGCCTACCGGTACTTCTGTTTAACGTATTAAAGTTAACCTGTTTTGTCTGGCGGACGGTGACCGGGCCAAGGTTCCCACCCTTCAAAGGAAGCTACGCGAACTTCGAAGGTGGTGGGAACTCCTACGCATACTAAAATGGACGGGGGCTCAACGAACAGGGGGGTTCAGCGAACAATACACTAAAATCGTCTTGGCGAATGGTGGTTTTTGGTCTGTTCGTTGAACCCCTCTGTTCGTTGACCCCCCGCCTATGTTAACGTCTCAACGATACTGACGGCTCAACAATAGATTTATCGCACGCAGTAGGAAATTTATTCGGCAAACAACCAAATTTGTGAACTTGGTACTTTTAAAAATTATGATTCTTGTACCTCTTCATTTCAACTATGTTGCCCTCTGCATTTTTTTTCTTGTCTGTGGGTGTTTGCAGGTTGGTTTTTCACAACTTTCGAGAAAGCCTGAGTAGAAGGTTGAAAAGTGGTTTAAAAAAATTAGAAAAATACTAGTATGAAGTGGCAACGAAGGGGCGCAATAATCGTGGGCTTACGAGGTATTAAACTGATGAAATTGGTGGTTCTTTGGTAGAGTTCTCATTGCACGCACTCCGTGGGAGTGCTAGCTTCTTCGAATGCCCGGCCAACCACCTTCGAGCAAGGGCTGCTACTGGTGCCCCCTGGAGTTTATTACTCACAGTGAAGCATTTGGGACGTTATACAGTCCCTGGACCGTGCTGTATCGTTTTATACATACGGAGGGGTTCGCTATGGTTCAAGATGAGGTGTGCCCGCTCACCTGCTGACAGTTGTTGACGGGGGGCAGTGCTTGCCTGTTTGTGTAACGGAGTTCGGATCCAGTGACCGTGTTTAATTTGGCACAGGGCTGTACGGTACTAGTACAGTACCGGTACTACTAGCTGCCCTCCTCAAAGACCTTGAGGACTTTTCCGTTAAGAGGCTACAGATTTTAATTCTGTTGAAAAATAAATGGGGTAGATATAATTCACTTCAAAGCATGATTGTTTTGTTGTGGTTGTTATTAGGTTGTTAGTGCCATTAGTATTAGGTTTATTAAAGGGTAGGGCTAACTTACTCTTACTAACTTGCAGATTAGCTTATTCTGAGATCTTTATCATTTTCATAGCAGTCCTGCCTATGATACCCAGAATTTTTCAAGTTAGCAAACCTGAACTCTGATTAGTAGCCCCCTCCAGACCCTGAGGATGTGTCCATATGGTTTCAATTTATAAATTAGTTGAAGATTGTATGATAGAAATCTCTTACTATCACAACAGCTATTGATTATATAGTTAAGTATATCAGTAAATTGTTGCTTTAATATTATATTGCTTAAGAGGTAGAACTTATTTGATAGTATTTTTTACTCTCCTCTTTATTTTCTATTTTTCTTTCTTATTTTCATCTTTTATTATTATTATTATCAGTATTATTGTTATTATTGTTATTATTATTGTACTTGTACTTGTAATTATTATTATTATTACTATTATTATTATTATTATTCTGATTGTTATTGTTATTGTTATTGCTCTTGTTATTATTCTTTTATTTATTTATTTTTATTTTTCTTTTATTTTTATTTTAATGAGTATTTTTATTTTTATTTTAATTGGTATTTGGATTTTCTTTTTATTAATATTCTTGTAATTGTTTTTATTCTTATTTTTATTATTAGTATTCTTGTTATAGTTATTATTGTTGTCATTCTAATTGATAGTAGAATTCTTATTTATATTTTATTTTTATTTTAGTTGGTGCTTATACTTTTTTTTATATTAATATTCTTATAATTGTTTATATTTCTCTTTTTATTATTTGTATTCTTGTTTTGGTTATTATTATTGTCCTTCAAATTGTTATTGCAATTCTTGTTTTTATTTTTATTTTATTTTATTTTATTTTTTCTTTGTTTTTATCTTATTTTTATTTTATTTTATTTTTATTTTTATTATTCTGGTTTTTGAAAAATCTATGAAGGAGAGGAAGAACAGGTGGCAGAGAGCAAGGAAGGTGGAGAGCAAAGAGGAAAGGAGGTGGAGATGAAGAGGAAAGAAGAAGGAGGGTGGCTTTATATAGACAGGAGGGAGAGGAAAGAGAGCAGATATATTAAGACAAAAGTATTTGTACCACCTCTGAAAATTACCAGCCAGAGTGTATGTTTTAGGGCTCATTACTAAATTCTTACCTTTTGTACTATTGTCCTTCCTTTTATTTTTCTCCAATTAATTTTCCTCTTTCCTTTTATTTTTATTCCTTTATTTCTGGTTTCCTTTTTATTTATTCCTTTACTAATATATTTCATTGTTCTTCATATTCTCTTGTCTTTATTTTTAACAACTTTTACTATTTGGCCTTGTTTTTGTCTTGCTCTGTCTTTGATTCCTGACTTTATGTACAACTATTTTATTCATCTCTTATTAATATTTAATTTATTTTGTACTTTTACTTATAATATTTGACACATGTTTGTTAAATTTTCTATATTCAGTTGATGGTATAAGTGACAGAAAATACACTGTAGAGCAGAATTGATTATGGTTTGACTGTTTCAAAAGTACAGAGTAATGCAGAGCTGGTCATAGTTTGACAGTCTCAGAGGTACATAGTAGTACAGAGTTGATCATGTACAAAGTATCAGAAATCTCCTATAGCACCCACCTCATACTACTTTTTCATTAGTACACCTAATCAAATATACTACACAGCACATATGAATAAATCATGGACTATTTTCAGTAATGCTACCTCTTGTTATTTCTTTTATTTCTTGATTATTGAACTTCAGGATTCTAATGATAGTTACTGTATAAATTTCTATACCAAACTTGTTTTGAGTAGCTTATGAGCTTCGAACTTCTCACCAGACCATGTGCTCAACTTTTTACTTTTATTTTTATTTTTTTTCACAGCATCCTATTTTGGTATAGTTCAGTAGCAGGACAAAAAATACAAGATGGGGGCAGCATGGGTCACAGGTGATGTGCTCCAATATTCTCAGCTGAGCACAATACAGCATGAGTGATCAGATTAGATGGAATAGATCTTACTTTTGTTATCAGATGGATTGAACATTTGGATAAGGTAGCGCAGTACATATAGATACTCGCGCGTCTTTGCCAAGAATATCGCCGGGTACCGATTTCTGGTGATGAACTGGCCATTTTCTCACCAAAATCCGGTACCCGGCGCTATTCTTGGCAAAGACGCGCGAGCACAACTACCATCAGCCCCACTTTTAGCCAATTTCGAGGAATACGATTGCGCTAGCAGACCTCAAGTTAATCAACACTTTGCTCCGGGCAAGATTCAAGGCACGGCGGAAGCGAAAAATGTCTCTCAATTTTAGCAATAACGAAAACACTACCATCATTACACACAGCTTTAACCGCATTGCTCTCGACGATGAGTCTAAAATACTGGCCTGGCTGTCCCCGTTGGAGCCATGGGTGCGGCATCGGGATATCGGAGCCCAACGGGTGGACAGTATCGGGGAATGGCTGCTGGAAACCGGGGAATTCAGGCGCTGGTATAATGGTAGTAGGGAGGATGAATCGAATCATGCGACATTGTTCTGCGACGGCAATCCGGGAGTAGGGAAGAGCCATATCATGTAAGAGTGTATCCCTGCGGGAAATCGGGAAATGGTACTGCTGACAGCTTGCGGGGGCAGCTCCCTAGTTATAGACAAGTTGTGCGACGAGGCGGAGGAGGGAAGCGCTGCCGTTGTCTGTTTTTACTTCGACTTTGCTGCGCGGAATGAGCAATCGCCGATAAATATGCTCGGATCCCTGCTGAGACAGCTTGTTAGCGGAATGGAAGAAATTCCTGAAGAGGTTGTCCAAAGTTTTCGGAAGCAGAAAAAGGTCATTGGTGGTAAGGGACTGCAGGTCTCGGGAATTTTGAAGCTGTTCCGGACCATCACAGCAACAAAGAGCACGTTTATATGTGTTGACGCCCTCGACGAATGCATGCCAGAGCATCGGATGATAATTCTCGAATCGCTAGGACAGATTTTGCAGGAGTCGCCAGGTGTTCGCTTATTTATGACCGGGAGACCGCATGTGCGGACTGAGGTTGAGAGGATATTGGGTGGAGCAGCAGCCTTTCTTTTTATACAGCCTACGGAAGATGGTGTGGTTAGATTTCTGCGCGAGAAGCTCAAGAATGACACTGCCCCACATATAATGAACAGCACCCTGGAGGCCAATATTATGAAGAGCATTCCCGAAATAAGTTCGGAAACGTATGTAGGAATAAGGACAGGTGGAAAGCTACGTTAGGTTAATGGCTGACATAAATCTAGATTCCTGCTACCCTCCCTCCATATCGATGTTATCTTGAGAGAGACCACTATCGCTCGCCGTGGGAGAAGGCTCAGATCGTTGGGAGATGGGATAGGATTATCGGATGCGTATGGTGTGACTCTGGAGCGGATAAAGGCCCAAGGCGGGGAAAAGGCAAAGCTTGCGATGGCCACTCTTACATGGATCTGTCATTCCGAACGGCCGTTACAGGTGGATGAGCTGTGCCATGCGCTGGGAGTGGAGATAGGGAAGAAGGATTTCGATCTCGACAACGTTCCTTCGATAAGCACATTGCTCGACTGTTGCCAAGGCCTGGTTGCGGTGGACCAGGAAGCTTCGACTGTGCGGTTAGTCCACTTTACGGTGCAAGAGTACCTTTGCTCTTACCCAGGCTTCTTCAGCAAACCTCACGCGGTAATTGCAGAAATCTGCCTGACCTACCTGAATTTACAGCAGGTGAAGGACCTCCCGGCCCACCCTCTCCCGGACCACCGGAGTATCCCGTTTCTTAACTACTCATCGAGGTATTGGGGAACACACGCGAGCATGGAACTCTCAGACAATGCTCGGACGCTTGCACTGGAGCTCCTGAACCGGTATGAGGACCATGTATCCGCTGTATCACTTTTGAAGCAAGTGCGGCATTCTGGTCGGGTCGGTTTCATTGTTACTTCCTCACTTTTCTCTGGACTACACTGCGCATCCTTTTTCGGGAGTGTTGAACTTGTGACTGCATTGATAAACGTAGGGGGGTATAAAATCAACCAGCAGGATTGCATGGCTAGTACACCACTCTTGTGGGCAGCGAAGAACGGACATGAAGCCTTGGTCAAGCTACTGCTGGAGCGGGAAGGTGTCGACCCCAACCTGCCAGATGACGAAGACTGTACACCACTCTTGTGGGCCGCCCATAACGGGCACCAAGGAGTGGTCAAACTACTGCTGGAACGGGGGGATCTAGACCCCGACAGGCCAGATAACCGGGACAGTACACCACTCTCGTGGGCCGCTAATAACGGACACGAAGAGGTGGTCAAACTGCTGCTTGAAAGGGAAAATATTGACCCCAATCGCCCGGATGAGTATAATCAAACACCACTAGGGTGTGCTGCCCTCGGGGGACATGAAGGTGTGGTCAGGCTGCTGCTGGAACGGGAAAATGTCGACCCCAATCGCTCAGATGAGAATGGTCGCACACCACTCGGGTGGGCTGCTGTCGGGGGACATGAAGGTGTGGTCAAGCTGCTGCTGGAACGGGAAAATGTCGACCCCAATCGCTCAGATGAGAATGGTCGCACACCACTCGGGTGTGCTGCTTTCGAGGGACACGAAGGAGTGGTCAAGCTACTGCTAGAACGGGAGAATGTCGACCTCAACCACCTGGACATGAATGCTGGAACGCCACTCACACTTGCTGCTTTTAAGCGGCAAGATGGAGTGGTCAGGCTCCTGCTCGAACGAGAGAATGTTGACCCCAATCGGCCGGATGTGAATGATCGAACTCCACTCGGGTGGCTGCTGT
>LN890952.1:1075296-1112108 GCA_900010015.1 Tuber aestivum
CCGTTGAGCTGTCCGGCACTCTCTTGAGAGTGCCCACGGTTGCGAGCGAGCGAGCAGACGTGGGTTGTGGCGCAGCCACAACCTTGGCACGAGTATTAGTAGCCTGGCTAAAAGTGCTTCGGTTGTTATACCCCCTAGCCCGCCGACCTCGAGCGATTCTCCGTCCACCAAGACAAAAACACCGCCGAAGAGAAAGCCCTCCCTCAATGATGGAACCCATACCGCCACGGAACAGGACACTCTCCTTGGAGAGTTAGTCTGGAACCAACTCCTTAGTATTGTCCCTCTAGTCGTCGATTGTCGGGCTGCGACTTCATATCGTCATTTCTTTTGCTCCCCGGGATCTTCCCTCCCACGGTCGACTACACTATGGGTTTGCTATCATGGTCCAAAAGTAAAGTCGGATCCGGGTTCCGTAGGAAAGGATGCGACATTTGAGACACCAGGAATTGTGTCTCTAATGTTTTCGGTTCTAACGAAATCGACACGGGTAGGAAGGGTTTTGAGATAAATTCAATAACCGAAGAACCAGGTCTAAAGATGTTGTGAAAATAGTTAATTTAGGGCAAGTAGAGGGCGCGAGTTCAAGGGGGTACGAACTGGGACTATTGTAACCCCCGTACAGGAGAGAATACTGCATCGATCCTCCGGCAATCTATAGCATATCATCTTTTTAGCCCACTAAATACCTTAATCTCTAGTTAATAGACAACCAAAGAAATCTGTTGGTAGGTTAGGGGTAGCCCTGCTCGTGGGTTCGCCTAGGGGGCAAAATCTTGAGCAACATCAGCATCTCTGCTACGCTGCCTACGCACCACTAATGCAGAAGACAGTAGCTCCACGGGGAGCAAAGCGCCAAATCTCAAGAGTAGCATATTTCTTTAGTCGTGAAAAGAATAGGTCTCTAGGGAGAACCGAAAAACGAGCGGATGCGGGTCTAGGAGGGGAGGGACGGGGCGGGAAACGGACAGAGGGATTTTCACATTGAGAAATTGGGTCGATAGGATATCATTTTTGAGAGGCACTTTTGGGGTATCACAGAGCATCTTCCCTCGCCTAGTATACCAATAAAAACGCAATAAATGTCCGCTACTACATCACCTGTAGTTGCCTAACGTTTGTAAACTAATAGCTATTTCGTTCCCACCAAATTTCTAAGTGGACCTCTTGGCAAGTATTTCGCTGCCTGCGATAAGGGTCCGTTTTAGACTCCGCACAATTACAAGGGGCGTGGAGATTTTTTTTGCTTTTTTTGGAGCAACCCTAGCAAAGCCGAGCTTGCTCTCATTAACTAGTATTCGTTATTTTTCTAACCCACTCTGCTAAACCTGTTATGGTTTGGTAGAGTGATTCCAGCGAGGCATCTGATAGTGGATTTATTGACTTTTTGTGGTACGGGTAAATTGGCGCGGATTAGATGTCAAGTCACTGTTAAGGTAGGAAACGATTCAGGCTGTTCGGTGGGCGCGGGGGGATCAGGAGCGAAGGTGACGGCTGAGGACGAAATAAGGTTGAATCATTTGAGCCTCAGCACTTTTGCGGCTCTGCCACATGCGACCAACCAGTTCACACAATCCTTGGCTAAACTCGCCCTAGTTTAGTGATTAACCACCTGACGGGGATGGACATTTGACACCCATGCTTTTATAGCCCGTCACACGAGTTTTACACCAATTTTGGATAACCACGCAGTCCATCAAACGCCAAACCGCGCAGGCGGGGCAACAGAATGCTCGTGTCGGTGGTACAGCCTGGCGCGCCTTAGCTCGTAGCGCCATGCTAGAAGCGGCAGGGGTGAAGCGCTTACTGTAAGAGTACTCGAGTAAGACTCCCGGTCACTGCGTGGCTTGCATACAAATTCCAAACCGAGAACTCTTAGAATGCCCTCTGGATAGTGGCAAGTGTTTAAACACCCAACCGGCGGTTGCACAATCACACTTTGCTGGAAGGAGCTGCCCCAAATTTTGACATCTCCAAATGCTATTAGATAAGCGAGTTTCCTATGGATACCCTCTCTGTCGCTATCATGGGCCCCAGTTGAAAGGGGTGTAGTTGCCCTCTATATCTGCCGTACCTATGAGGTGTTGCTCGATGGCGCAAGCGGCAATAACAGGTGGGGGGACCGCTTTTGAAAGAAAAAGCAGTCACTTGGATTGAGAGGGTATTGGCTCCGTGGGGGCCTTTTCGATCCCTTTCCTGATCGGAGGTGGCGTTTTGAAAAGCTCTCCAGCTGTAGATGCATTGTGCTTCTACACTTCAAATATGAGTAGCCGGGCGACCACCCAATGCCAAATTTAAGTAAAGGCGGGCCGGGCGCAGTTACACGCGTCTATTCTGCGGCTTCCGGTATCGTGATACCGGTATATTTTTAGGCAGGTTGCGGCAATTGATGTGCACCTACCGCTACGAGTAGTGGCTTCGTTGGCATTATGCGTACTATCCGATTTCAAAGTATTCAGACATCCCGGCAGCCTTTTCGTCTGTCTTGGCACCCGGGTGTTGTGCTAGCGCTTTACTAACACTCTGCGTGGGGATCTGTAGTTATTTGAAAGAGCGCTCTAAAGCTATCCCGTCTTCTCGGTGGCTCTTGCGCCCGTTCCCTCCCACAGTGAAGCAAATTGATGAGCCAAACCCAAACCCTGGTTAAGTTACTGAGAAAAAGCAACAGTGCGTTTTTTTCTGGAGATGCCTCTGGAAGCGGAATATCTAGTCGCAGTTTCTGCAAAGTATTGAGTGGTGCAGAAAATTCCGGCGAAGATGCATGAGTAATGTAGCCCATAGTTCCACCATCTAGGAGATCGGTGGGTTAGCTGGGCATAACTAAATTTAATAGCGCCCAGGATGCCAATCACAGTGAAGATATCTGTCATCAAGCTGGCTAGCTGGTCACGCAATACACCTGAAGCAGGCTCGGGACTTAAATCTCTTTATGAGAATACCCGAGTCTCATTACCCCACTGAACTCCTTCTGGTGCTGAAGGTTTGGCTTCCGGAGTTATGACCCTTCGCTGTTACCGGTTAGGTCTCCAATAACAGCAGAGATCCGTTTTTCCTCTAACACAGCTCACCCCAATACATTACGGCACACACGGTAAACCTGCAGGAGGTGCTAGCGGGTCGATGTTATTGGTGGGGGATCTTGCTAAGGGGACCTACTAGCAGAAGGATGGGAAGGAGGAAGACCACGGAGTGCAAGGGGCTCGCAAGGGAGGCCGGGGAGCCATAAACCACGTTCAACCGCACGGGGATATAGGGGGGGGGGTTCTCCAATTGTATTGTACCAGAACCAAGGCCATGGAGGTACTTGCACCCCTTCTCATAGCCGCGCTTCCGGAGCGGGTGGTCTAGTTGGCCAGTACCGGGATTCGAGTCAGGAAACAGTCATACTTGTATACTTTCTGGAAGAAAGTAATGAGCCCTTCAAATCCCATTCCTTTGGCAATGCTTAAAATTAACCGCTATTCCATCTGAATGGTTGATACCTTCATGTTCAGGGTTGGCTTCAAAATATTTTTTTCAGAACCAGGATCCTCGCTAGAGAATATACTGCGGTTATGTTCCCGATTCCAGAAGGATGTAATGCAAGTTTCCGGCGTTCCGTCAAGGTTGTGGCACCTTTTGTGAGGAATTGAGGACCGGAACGTGGTCAACAAGCAAGGAGCCATACCAAGCCATGAGACACGATCTCGAATATTATGAGAAGGCATATAGAGATAAGAAAGTAGATACTAGCCATTTCCGGTAGAGGCCATACTTTTGGGCGGTTGGTAGTATAAGAAAGTTTTTTTTTTCCCCCGACCAGTGACTGGCTTGGTCAATCCCAGTCCTGCATACCTGTAGTTTCTAGCCTTTAAGAGGAAATACCTAAGACTTAAAAGATGAGTGGCAACAGTTGAGGTTGGCAGCAGTAGGGATATTTGTTTACCGTTTGAAATAAGAGATCACTTACTTGTGCCAGCACCGTAGTATACCCGAGTACCGGTATAGTAGTTGCGGCGGCCCATTCCTAGTCGACTGCCATAAGTACCCCAAAACAGGGATTAAAGAAGTACACCGGTGTGGTAAAACATCTGTGCCTATCTGAGCGCCAATACAAAATATCCTTGTATCTTACCCCCCTGTTTTCGGGCACTTATGTCCGGGGACGATTATAAATACTCATGAGACCCTCCAGTTGTTGTGTATCCTAGTACACCTCCGGGATGAACGTTGATACCACAGAGGTGCCCTCAAAAAAAGCAAGTGTTTTCTTCATGTTCCCCTCGCTGGACCGCCTGGCAGTTGTAAATGCGTCACTATTGTACACAGCCAAGGATTTGGACGGAGCCTCCGAATTTCGCTGGTATGCAATAGCGGTCCGTTTTAGAAACGTCGGAAATTACGACCTGTCGCAAATGATAATTCCTTTATCATTGGTACTCGCATACTCCCGTGAGTGAGGGAAGTTATGCTCGAGTATTCTATGATGGTGCCTTGAAAGCCCTTCTACGATCACCATATGCAGCGGCCCCAATCTCTCCAGACCAAAACCCTCCCTGTTTATTTCGCGCAATCCCCTTTCTTCCTTAAACCCACTTTCATTATTCAACCCTTTCCTGAAGCCTTTTTAGCACAGCTGAAGAAATATGCTAGATTTTAGACCTGGTGTTTGGCTTCTCGGGGCATTACTAGCCTTTACCTCAATAGTGCACAGCATAGATGCTGATCCTGATAAAGATTTTTGTTCCTTAAGTATGCATATGAGTAGGGCTTTCTCCGACTTGCAAGAATGCTCTTTTTCGCGGTTTATTGACTAAGGGTCGAGGCATCTAGTGGCCCAAAAGGATGGTAGACTTTATATTATCGGAGGGTGGATGCTATACGGTTCGCCGCACGGGGATCATAATGGAGGGAGTTTGTACCCCCTTCAAGCCCCATCACCTTCTCCATTTACTCGAAACTAACCATCCGACAACATGTCTAGATCCGGTACTTCGATCATTGGACGTATCGAAGAGTTTCAGAACCCCCATTGGGGATACCGATTACGTTCGAACAGAAAAGATGCCAGACTCAATTCCTGGTGTTATGGACGCCGCATTATTCCCTACAGCTTCGGGGTTGGACCTCACTTTTGGAGTGTGGAGCGCATACAATAGTACAATCTATGGAAAGAGGGATGCTCCCAGCAAGAAAAAGAAATGGCATTACGATATTAGAACTCTCCAGTGGGCGGATGAAGGAATAACACGAATGAATTGGCTCGAGCCGGACTCCCAAAGGGGGATAGGTAGCTCAATGACAGTATGGATTGAATCATTGAAGAAGGGTTTTCTTTTCGGCGGCCTTTTCAGCTTGGTAAACGAAACATCGGTCTCGGCAATACCGCAAGAGGAACATAATGGCCTAGTCACTTATGACCAGGATACTAATACCTGGACAAACGAAAGCACGCCGTTAGGGGGAATAGCCGAGGGGGCTATGGTGCATGTTACAACTGCTAATGATGAGGTCTTGATTCAAATTGGTGGAAGGTCTGATTTTGTTACCCGCGTAGTACGTCACTCCATCCTTTTAATTTCTTTGCATGAGGTGCTTATGAAATCTGGTAGAGACCATTTTCCGACATTAACATCTACAGCACAAAAAAATCGAAATGGTATACCCAACACCTACCATCTAGTGCTCTGGTACCGGCTCCTCGATTCGCATTCTGCACTGCTGTCAAATCAGCTTCGGATGGTTCCAGCTATCAAATCTACATTATGGGAGGCCTTGAAGCTAAAACTCCACGAGAAGCTACTGGAGGTCCAACCGCCGGATCCGTCTGGGTTCTTTCGATCCCAAGCCTTGAGTGGGCACGGCTACCAGTTAAGTCATGGACAACAACCGCAGACCCGAAAGGGAGGATTTCACCAAAATGTACGGCCATTGGAGAACATTACATCTTCTACTATGGCGGGAGGAACACCCAGGGTTACGCCGACCCGATTACGTGCGATAAGAGTGCAAATGCTGCATTCCTATTCGATATCAACACATTGGAATGGACAGACGAGTTTTACCCCAACGAAGGAACATACGAAATTCCCCATGAGGTCACTGAGCTTATTGGTGGCGAGTAAGTTATCCAGTTCTCTATAAAACACCTCGAATGGTACACTAAAAGCGGGGACTAACCGCCCGGTAGTAAAGCCGGAGGGTCAACTAAGAAGGCCCCGGCTGGAGGCTGGAGCGACCCAGATCTTGAAACCATAATGATTATGGCCGGGAACTCGAGCGCCGGTAGAACCACGAGCTCATCTAAACCCAACGTTGGGGCGATAGCCGGGGGTTCCGTGGGAGGGGTAGTAGCCTTGGCACTTGCCCTCCTGGGGGCGATGGTGCTCCGTCGGCGCCGTCAGAGGAGGAAATCACAGCTTCCCCTAAACCCCACTAAACCTCCAACAACCGACGCTGGGACTGTGGCAGAGGGTAGTGGCGCGGTCGAACTCATGGTAAATAATGAGGTCAATAGGGACGTAGTGGCCCCTGTTGAACTGCCATCAGGGGAGCTAGCGAGCGAGCTCGACCCAGGCTATAGAAACGGGCGGGGGTAATACGGTTCTGGAGGGGGGAGGAAGGGGGAGGGGGGAACAAAAAACTGCACATTCACGATTATTTATTCATATCCTTTTTAAAGATCCACCCGACCGGTTTCTCCCCGGGACAAGATGCACCCTTTCCGTCCACCATCCATTTACCACCCACCCAATGTATCCTTCACCACTAACTTACCCATCGGGCGTGCACTGCGCAATGGTTTTTTACCCTCCAATTTTTCTTCTTTTCCCCGGTGCGGGTGAGGGTGCCCCTATATTCCCGTGACACGTGATGTCTGTTTCCGCCTGTAGAATTAAGCAAGTAAAATAAGAATAAAAACTAATTAAAATTGTTAATACAAACCAGGAACTTTGTCTCTGGTAGGGACCCAGGTGGGATTTCCCATGGTCACAGCCGCTGGTACTTTCTAAATATACCACGCGTGGCGGTGCTAGGTTGGCTTACCGTAATGTAGTGCTGTTCTCGCCGCAACTTATGCAGTTAGGGTGTACCTTCATTACAATAGTTTGATAAGAAAATCTAAGCACCTTCGACAGATGCCATCTCCTGTTCGGCTTTTTGGCTTTGTTCTTGAATACCTCCACACCTCCTGATTCAGCAGGTATTCCGTTGCAAGAAGCTTTAGTTACCCCTGGGAATGCCAAATTATTTCGAGTGATATATCGTGATTATCAAGTGCGAGGGAGTTAAACACTCGGTTCTACGACATTGTGAGAGCAGGACTAGCTGAGGAGGGGATGGCGTCGACCGGTTATTGGAAAAAGGTGTGGGAAGGGGTAAAGGTTAAGAATAGGGTGAGAAATACCACAGTTCACGGAAGGCAAACCGTGACAGCGGGTCGAGACACAGGTGGGGGAGGCATAGATGGGAATGTGTACGTAGCCTACAACGCACAGTACACATTCCAGCCCAGGTTTAAGAAATGGGCCGTGGTGGGAAACCCTCAATTATGAGTTTGTACACTCCCGTTCCCACTATCATACCTGATGCATTCTAACGCTTCCTAATATTCGGTCGGAGAAGCATAAATTGGTGGATACGAACAGTAGCTGGTCCGCTAGTCAGGGAACAATGTCGATGGCTTTGTAGACTGCCTCTATCTTAACCTTTAATTATTCTTTATCTGACCAATTTTACATTTTATCATTAAATCTCAATCACAAATTTTCAGTTCTATGCTTGGGCGTTGCACTAGATAACGAGTCGTTTACCCCACCCCTCACGTGCCTCCAGCCTTATCCTCTATCCCCTCTCAGTCGGATCGCTTTTCTTTTCTCTTTTTTTTTTCAAAAAAGAGAGAACAATTCATGGTTTACTCTCCTAATCAATATCTGCTATTGTGGGATTTTTTTTTTCCTCTCCGATAATCGTTGCCTACTTATAGGACATCCGGTTTGCTTATTTTTGCACCCGATTAGGGCTATTTTCTCCGCTGAGTATCACTCGGAGGGAGAACTGGGAAGTGGGGTTGAGAACCCCAAGCCCTAGTCCTGCAAACAGTTATTTTTATGGATTTCGTACGCATGCGGCAAGGAATCATAGGATACGAGTGTGCGACTGTGTGGCATGGGGTCAGTTTCCACCGTGGCTGTGGGCAATTGTCGAGCACTGGGATTCTCTCTGGATTGTTCATTTGCTGCTTCAGGGTTTCCGCCGAGTTCTTCTCAATGACAGGTTGCTTCTTTGCACCCTATTCATTCACCATAGTTGGTGGAGTTTCGCCTGGTTTTTGGAGATATTATTTTTCGACATTCATGCCTCTGTTCCCCCCAACGGTCTAGTTTATCGTTTCTCACTTTCGGTTGTACTATACCTACGATGGTATCACTATCGCCTCCAGCCTCTTTGGCCCCTGTCTACCGGTTTGTTATAGTGATGAATTAAATATAAGGAAAAACAAGAAGGGGAGGGGGTGTCTTTGGTGTTATCTTGTTATAACAAAATAAATCCTTAAGGTTGCGGTGGCTGGGGGTGAGTATCATAGGTTCCGTGCTGGTATTTCTTAGTATTATAGATATCATATGCTACTCCACGCTATGGGCAGACCCTTCTCAGCTGAGCTTAGTTCGGGAATCACTTGACCTGGCCCAACGAGTGGGAAGTCAGACTGTTTAGCCCAGGTAGCCTGTTATGTCCCCTGAAGCTCGGGAAGTAAAAAGGAAATAGGCAAAGTACAGGTAGGTAAAAGCCCAAGAAAAATGGGATCAGCTCTACTATGTCATACTACCTATTCTGCCTCAGTGCGTAATGAACTTAGTAAAGTAGAGGATGATTCTGCATACGAGAGCCGGCCAATGCATTATCAAAGACGTGACCCCAACTGAGCCCCAGAGTGTCCCGGGGGGTCTCCTTTGAGGACCTGTTTAACACGGTCTTGTCAACTCTACTGCCAGCAATTAGCCATAATTACCGTGTCCAGGCCTACAGGTCTAGGGTCTCGATTGGGGGCTAGGAACTCAGAGGATAGCCTAGATGGAGGGCTAGGGCATAGGCATCCAGTGTCAGGAGAAAGAAAAGCTGATATACCTACTAGCCTATAACTAGTTGGTTAGACAGAATAAAGGCACCACGAAAAATCGGGAACGAGACTGTCGAACACCGGGGTGGGCCTGTTGCCCGGATAGTGAAGTCCACCCCCGGCTCACACCTTTCCAACTGTGGAAAGATTCATAACGAGTGATACTCAGGAGTGTTGGAAATCACGGGTACTCATGGGCATAGCTGCAAGTACACCGGCCAAGGGATCTCCAACTGGTATCCTTAGCGCTGTTTCTCTTGCGCTTTGTTTAAGTTTCACATTATTCAGATGCGATGCACTGGGTGAAACCATTAGTCGGCATTATCTGGAGGTCCCTCGGCCTGTTGATGGCTCCTAGACTCTGAAGGGGGCGAAGGGACCCTGGTTAAACTCGGAACTCTGTTCAACAGTGCTCCAGAGATGTGGATCGGGATAAGGAAGGAACTGGTTGAATATCGGGAAGGGGTAAGTCCTGGAGTGACATTGTCTTTGTCAGGATAGAGGAGACCCTCGTGTTTCCTATATAGCCGCCCCTCTTCCCGAAGGGCTAAAATGCAGTGAAGGTTAAGGAAAACACAGAACAAACTCTGCTTTATTTTCTACCCCTTTATCTTTACCCGTCCATGGCTAGTAAGTTATCCAACTCCCTAGGACATGGAAAATAGGGAATATGAAATGAGAACTAATCTCTCGTTAGTAAAACCTGGGGTCGGCGGAGGGCGCCCCAGGCAGAGGATGGAAGGACCCAGACTTTAAAAAAAAAAACAGCCCCGAAGACCACAGCCAGAAATTCAACCAACAGACCAAACTCCAACCTATGCTCATCCAAAACCAACGTTAGGGTGATAGTCGCCGGCACCTTGGCAAGCGCAGGGCATGTGGTTATAGCCTTCCTGGGGGCGATGACGCTCCGTCGGCACCGTCGAAGGATGATATCGCAGCTTCCCCTAAGCAATACGATACTCCCGCCACTAGGCCTTGGGGGCCAGGAAGAGGGTGGCATTCATGCCGAAAGCATGGAGTATAATCAGATCAACTAGTGCGCGGCGATCATCGAGGAACTGCCCGTAGGGGAGATGGCGTGGAAGAAAGAAAGACACTGGGGTTTGAAATTGATGGGAGATAATACCGCGGTAGAAGGGGAGAAGGGATAAAACAAATACAGGTATATAAAAAAGCTTCCTCGCCATTCTTCACCGGTACTTTTTTCGGCAATCTAGCGAACCTCCTTCTCTTTAGGAAAAGATACGCTCTTTTACCTATAATCTATTTACGTGCTCGCCTAGCTTTTCCATCGCTTTCTACTCATCAGGGATGTACTGCGCTGTACCTTTTCCCTCTCGTTTTTTCTTTTTTCCTCAGTCACCAGCGTGGGGTGCTATTGGATTCCCATGACAAACTATGCCCTTCAACTCTTAGCCTAATAAGGAGGTTTAAAACATCTTCCGCCGTCATCTCTCTTCTGGTTTTTGATTGTTCACATATACTGGCTGCCGGGGTTGTGTCGGACTATGCAGAGACATTGCATGTGATAATTCATGGTCTTATAGGGTAAATGAGTGGAAACTGGATGAACTCTGATCGGTAAATAATGTAAACATTGTTGCGATTGAAGTCCCCATGTTCACCCTTCAAGCCTAAACGATTATGTTCCTCTCCCTCGCCTCTAGCTTCCCTCGCTATCTCATCTGCTTCGCAGGCTGCGTCTTATCCGCTCCTCCAGCCTCGGCTAGACCAGCACTAGGCGGGCCGTTTTCAACCACGTTAGGAGGGGCATTACTCGGGTGTGCATGGGTGGCGACAATGCCCGGATATTTCTACGGCAGCGCGGCAGTGGATTGAACACTTAGAGAGGCTGCGACCAAAACCGACTCAACAAGGATCGCATCAAGCCTCAACATCAAGACGAAAAGGTTACTATCAACTAGAATCAATTGAGGATTAGCTGTAGGAGAGAACCTCGTTAACTTCATGCGAAAATAATGTATTTTGGTGAACCGGAAGGAGTTCTTAATTTGAATGGGAGAGGACCAATTTTGAACACATCTAAATTCGGTTAGACCAGAACAACATTGCACCAGTCCCAGAGCACATGATGGCACAACTACGGTATGATACTGTGGGGAGAAAAATGTGTTTGTTTTCTTTTGTTTTCTTTTGTCTGAAACTTGGGTTTGGTTCTGTAATGGTGGTTAGGTTGGCCATGGTGATGTGCTATGGACCAGAGAGGGAGAAAAGGGGATTTCCCTTCCTTCCCTGTCAAGCAAGAAAACGGAGAACGTCGGACTACGAAGAACGAACCTGTGGACGAGAGACGAAGACAACATGCGGCTCCAAAGTTGGTACCTACGTTTGGGAGTTTACCTTTGTGTTTGTTCTTTCTTTTTCTTTGCATTAATTTAATTTGTGCGGACCTCTTTCGGAACTCCTTTTCGTGTGCGAAGGCTGTATTTGCCAGTTGGATTTGTAAGTGAGTGAAGCTTACTTGTTTTGTGTGCTTGATTTCCGATCCCGATCCTTCCCTTTTCAGCACTCAAAATAATTACTTTCCTCGGGACTAGTAAACTAGACTTTTTTTGAACAATGCCAAGGATATGCCAAGAAATGCCTCCCGAGGGACCTCTAATATTGTTTGGGCTCTCAGGCCACTACAGCACCGACCAAAGTTGAAGAGTGCCACAAAAAACTCAGAAATTCACTAACTTCGGTTTGCCCTGGATCTCACCAACCAGAGATCAAACACCCCGGCAAGGAGAACTGTTTTCCAGATGGGGTATAGCCCAGGGAAGCCGAGCTTGCCTGATCTCATTAACTGGCACCCGCTATTCCGCTAACCCACCCTGCTAAACTTGCTGTAGTTTAGTAGAGTGGTTCCTTTGAAACCTCGGGTAGTGAATTTACTCTGTTTTTTGCGGTACGGGTAAATTGGCGCGGATTAGGTCACTCTTAAGGGAGGAAATTATTCGGAGTATTCAGTGAGCGCAGGGAAACCAGGAGCAATGGCGACCACTGAGGACGAAATAAGGTTGAATCATTTGAGCCTCAGCACCAGCGCGGCTCTTCCACACGTGACTCACTAGTTCACACGCTCCTTGGCTAGACTCGCCTAAGTTTAGTGATCAACTACTTGACCGGGATGGACATTTTACACCCATGCCTTTACAACCATCACACGAGCTCTACACGAGTTTTGGATAACCACGCATAACCACGCAGGCGATCAACCATAAAACCGTTCTGGTGGGGCAGCAAGACTGCTCGAGTCGGTGGTGCAGGCTGGCGCGCCTTCGCTCGAAGCGCCATGTCGGAAGCGGCAGGGGTGAAGCGTGTACTAGTACAGCACTGTACTCGAGTACTCGAGTCACACTCCCGGTCACCGCGTGGCTTGCATGCAAATTTTAAGCTGAGAACTCTCAGATTGCCCTCTTGAATATTGACAAGTGTCAAAACACCCAACCGGTGGTTGCACGATCGCGCCTTACTGGAAGTAGCTGCCTCCAACATTTGAGAGCTAACGCTATTCGATAAGCGAGTTTCGTATGGATACCCTCTCTGTTGCTATCGTGAAAACCCCTTTATGCCCTAGTTGAAAGGGGTGTAGCTACCCTCAATATCTACCGTGCCTATATGAGGCGTTGCTCGGTGTATGATATAAGCAGCAATAGCAAGTGAACCGCTTTTGAAAGAAAAAGCAGTCTTATTCGGATTGACAGGGGGTTGGTTGTGCTGGGGCCTATTGGATACCTGCCCTTATCGGAGGGCGCGTTTTGAGAGTTCCCCGGACTTTAAGTGCATTGTGCTTCCACACCCCAAAATACGGATAGCGTGGGCGACTACCCAATGCCAAATCCAAGTAAAAGCGGGGTGGGTGCGGTTGCACATATCCCTTATACAACTTGCGGCATCGTAATATATTTTTAGCCAGGTTGCCCCAATTGATGCGCACCCTGCGTCACTGTTGGCACTGTGCGCACTATCATTCAGGATAGGTATCTGTAGTGGTTCGAAAAAGCGCTCTAAAGCGATCCCGTGACCTCGGCGGTCCTTGCACCCGTTCCTTCCCACAGTGGAGCACAATTAATGAACAAAACCCAAACCCTAGTTAAGTTACTGAGAAAGAAAGCAACAGCGCATTTTCGCTTGAGATGCTTCTAGAAGCAGAACATTTAGTGGCAGTTAGTTGGACATAACTAAATTTAATATCGCCTGGATGCCAATCACAGGGAGGATATCTGCCATCAAGCTGGCTGGTTGGTCACTCAATATACCTGAAGGAGACTCAAGATTTAACTCTCTGTATGGGAACATCCTGTTACTCCAGTGCACCCCTTCTGGTGTTGGGGGTTTGGTTTCCAAAATTACGACCCTTCGCTCTTACAGGTTAGGTCTCCAATAACTTCGGGGATCTTTCCTTCCTCTAACACAGCGCCCCAAATGCATTACGGCACTACAGAGTAAAATAGCAGAGGCCGCTAGAGGGCCCATGTTATTCATGAAAGATCTTGCAAAAGAGACTAGAAGGATAGGAAGGAGGAAGAGGATGGAGGCGAGGGGGCTCGCAAGGGAGGCCGGGGAGTCACAAACCGCATTCAACCACACTTGGATACAGGGGCGGGGCGGCTCTCTAATTACACCAGAACCAAGGTCGTAGTGGTACTTGCACCCCTTCTCATAGCTGCCCTTCCGCAGCGGTTGGTTTAGTTGGCCAGCACAGGGTTCGGGTGAGGAAACAGTCATAATTGTATACTTTTCGGATGAAAGAAAGTAGTGATCCCTTCATATCTCATTCCCTTGCCAATGTTCGAAATTAACCGCTATTACACTTGGATTGTTGTTACCTCCATCTTGAGGGTTCTCAAACTATTCTTTTTTTTTTTTTTTTTCAGAACAAGAACCCCCGTTATGGAACACGCTGCGGCTATATTGGCGATTCCCGATGGATGTAATGCAAATTTCCCACATTCCATTAAGGTTGTAGCACGTTTTGTGGGAGATCGAGGACTGGAACGCTGTCAACCAGCAAGGAGTCATACCGAGTGATGAGACATGATCACAAATACGATGAGAAGGAATATAGATATAAGAAAGCAGATACTGGCCATTTCCAAAAATTAAAGGATGAACAGCAACAATTAAGTTTAGCAACGGTAGGCGCATTTGTTTACCGTTTGACAGAACTGATTACTTCGGGAATTGGAAGCAATACTTTTGCGAGTACCGTAGTGTACAGTAGTTGCAATTATTCCTTTCCCAGACGAGTGCTGCAACAGGGAGACCCAGCTAACGAAATGACCATATCTGTAACGGATCCTTCCGTACCTGGAAATATCTTGCTTAGGCTTCAAAGTGGTAGCCTTCCTACTGATCCCTTGGGCGCTCTGACCAACAAAGGAATACTACCGGTATTCGGGCTCCCGTGGCGGTACATATTCTCTTCACAGAATGCCAACGACACTCGAATATATTTTCGGTGTAGTATCTGCTAAGAATTCGATTAGAATCTGAAGAGTAAGTTAAGTTCCTTGCTAGTTTTAGTACACCCGATGCGGATAGAATCGTGATCGTAATTTATCTCCCGAATAGCCTAGAGGAGCTTGAATGATGTCTCTGGATTTGGCATTGTGATTCTATCATGAAACAGAAGCCTTCACTAGGAATCTGGCTGAGAACCCCAAGACAAAATCTCAGTACTGGGAGAGCTTCCTGGGTCGTTACGAGTAAAGTGCAATCTGCTAGGTCTGGCGGTTTCATTGACCAGATATATTGTTATCAAGACAGCGGCTTATTTTCATGATACTTGTAGCTATTCCCCACACTCCTCCTTTTGCGGATGAGTGGAAGGCTACAGTCTTGCGACCGTTACGAGTGCTCTAGGCAGCAACACTTCGCCTGACCAAGAGGTGGAACCATCGGCTACTGGTGGACTCGCCCGGCACAACACACCAGAACATTTGAGTCTGAATTTAGGACGAGGGCTAGGATTTGCGCAGGAATTTTCTGTTCACGTTATTGATCCTTAAGGTTCGGGTTTAATATGCCTTGTATCATGCCTATACTTGTATAATTGTTCCAAGCAGTCCCCCCAGTCGGGTCGCCTTGGCGCTGCAAGAGTTGTATGGAGCTAAAGCGCCACATAAAAGGGGAGAACCAATACAAACACCAGCTCTTTCTTATTCCCGATCTACATTGGTTGTTGGTGCGTCTAGCCAAATGCAGCACGTTTTGGTAGAAATACCCCTTGAAATACCCTAGTGCTTGTATATCCTAATAGACCAATAGAATGAATTTTAATACCCAAGAGGCGAGATCAAAAATAGCAAGTGTTTTCTCCGGGTGCTTCTTGTTGGACCACCTGACGATGGTAAAGCCTACCGCTATTGTACCGCACACAGCCAAGAATTTTGCTAGAACCTCCGAATTTCGCTGGTATGCAATAACGGTCCCGTTTTAGAAACCGTTTTCTCAGAAAAAATTATGACCTGTCGCAAATCATAAATCCAGTATCGTTGGTACACTACCGTAAAAGCCCTTCTCAGATCACTAACTTATGCTGTAGCTCCAATTCCCCCAGACCAAAGCCTTCCTTGTTTATTTCGCGTATTTTCCTTTCTTTATTCAACCCCTTTCATTATTTAGCCCTTTCCTAAAGCCCTTTTGGCACGGCCGAGGAAATATGCTTATGTTTAGACCTGGCGTTTGGCTTCTTGGGGCATTACTGTCCTCTACCTCAGCAGCGCAGAGCGTAGAGGCTAATCCTGACAAATACTTTTGTTCCTTAAGTGGGCATATGAGTAGGGCTCTCTCCGGTTTGCAGGAATGCTCTCCTTCACGGCTTATTGACCAAGGCTCGAGGTATCTAGTGACCCAAAAAGATGGTAGACTTTATATTATCGGAGGATGGATGCATTATGCTCCGCCGTACGAGGATCACGATGGAAAGAGTTTGTACCCCCTACGAATGCATCACCTTCCCCATTTACCTCAAATTAACCATCCGACACATGTTTAGATCCGGTACTTCGATCCTTGGACGTAGCGAAGAGTTTCAGAACTTCCGTCGACAGTACCGATTACGTTCGAATAGAAGCGATGCCAGACTCAATTCCTAATGTCATGGATGCCGCATTCTTCCCTACAGAATCGGGGTTGGACCTCACTTTTGGGCTGTGGCGCTCATACAATAGTACAATTTATGGCAGGGGGGATCCCCCCATCGAGAAAATGAAACGGCACTACAATATTAAAACTCTACGATGGGCGGATGAAGGAATAACACTAAAAAACTGGATCCAATCAAACCCCCAAAGGAGGGTAGGTAGCTCAATGGCGGTGTGGATTGAATCATTGAAGAAGGGGTTTCTTTTCGGCGGTCTTTTTTCCCCAGTAAACGAAACATGGCACTCGTCGATAGACCTAGAAGAGCATGACGGCCTAATCACTTATGACCAGGCTACAAATACCTGGACAAACGAAAGCACGCCGTTGGGGGGAATAGGTCAGGGCGGTCTGGTGCATATTCCAACTGCTAATGATGAGGTCTTGATTCAAATTGGTGGAAGGTCTGATTTGGTTACCCGCTTAGTATGTCACTCTATCCTTTTAATTTCCTCACGTCGGGTACTCATAGGAACCGGTAGAGACCATTTTCCGACATCAACATCTACAGCACAAAAAAATCGAAATGGTATACCCAACACCTACCACATGGTGCCGTGGTACCGGCTTCTCGATTCGCATTCTGTACTTCTGTTAAATTAGCTCCTGATGGTTCCAGCTATCAAATCTACATTATGGGAGGTCTCGAAGCTAGCCCTCCAGGAGATCCTAGAAGAGACCCGACCACTGCATCCATCTGGGTTCTTTCGATCCCAAGCTTTGAGTGGGCCGAGCTACCAGTTAAGCTAGGGACAGCGGCCACGAACCCGAAAGCGAGGATTTCACCAAAATGTTCGGCTATTGGAGAACATTACATTTTCTACTATGGCGGGAGGAACGGCCGGGATTACCGGGAACCCGCTACGTGCGATGAGAATGCAAATGCTGCATTCATATTCGATATCAACACATTGGAATGGACGGACGAGTTTAAGGCGAACGAAGGAACATACGAAATTCCCCAGGAGGTTACTGAGCTTATTGGCGGCGAGTAAGTGATCCGGTTCGCTAAAATACAGCGCGAATGGTGTACCAAGAGCGAGTGCTAACTTCCCAGTAGTAAAAACGGCGGCTCAGTTAAGAAGGCCCCACCTGGAGGTTGGAGTGACCCAGATCTTCAAAGTGTAATGACACTAGTTACGGCCTGGAACTCGACCCTGGATACAAAAACAGGCTCATCTAAAACCAACGTTGGGGCGATAGCCGGGGGTTCGGTAGCAGGGGTAGCTGCTGTGGCTCTTGGCCTCCTGGGAGTGATGATTCTCCGCCGGCGCCGTCAAAGGAGGAGACAACAGCCTCCCCAAAGCCTCACCAAACCTCTAACAATCAGTGCCGGGTCTGTGGCAGAGGGTAGTGGCCTGGGCGGACTCATGGCTAATAATCAGGTCAACAGGGACGTAGTGGGCCCTGCTGAACTGTCGTCAGGGGAGGTAGCGAGCGAGATGGACCCTGGCCATGGAAACGGGGAGGGGTAATATGTCTTTGGAGGAGGAGAAAAGAGGGAAGGAAAAAAAGCACACACGCCATTATTCATTCATATGCTTTTCAAATACCCACCCAACCGCTTTCTCCCCGGGACTCCATGCGCTCTTCCATCTACCGTCCATTTACCACCCACCCAATTTATCCTCCTCGCCTAACTTATCCAATCGGAGGTGCACTGCGCAATGGTTTCTATTGTCCAATTTTTCTTCTTTTCTCCGGTGCGGGTAGGTAGGTTCCACTGTATTCCCATAACACCTTGTGTCTACTTCCACCTGTAGGACTAAGAAAACAAAAGAAAAATTAGTTAATTGAAATTGTTAACGCAAACCAGGAACTTTGTCTCTGGTAAGAGAACCCAGGTGGCATGTTTCATGATCGCGGCATCTAGCACTTTCTAGATGTGCACCACGCAGTAGGCCGGGCTAGGTTGGCTTACGGTACGGTAGTGCTGTCCTCGCCGCAACTTATGCCGTTAGGCTGTGCCTTCAATACAGTAGTTTAATAAAAAGGTTTAAGCACCTTTGACATGTGGCATCTCCCGTTCGGCTCTTCGGATTTGTTCTTGAATACCGCATCACCTTCTAATTGAGCAGATATCCCGTCGCAAGAAGCTTTAGTTACCCCTGGGAATGCCGAATTATTTCGAGTGATATATCGTGATTCTAGGGTGAGAAGGAGCTAAACACCCGGTTCTGGGACATTGTGAGAGAAGAACTGGCTGAGGAGGGGATGGCGTCGACCGGTTATTGGGAAAGCAGTGGAAAGACGTAAAGGTCAAGAATAGAGTAAAAAATACCACAGTTTAAGGAAAGCAAACCGTGACAGCGGATCCAGACACGGGTGGGGTGGGTATAGATAAGAATGTCTACGTACCCCACAATGCACAGTACACATTCCAATACAGGTGTAAGAAACAGCCCGCATTGAAGAGCCCTTAATTATGGGTTCGCACACTCCCGTTCCCACTTCCTGATGCATTCTAACGATTCCTAATATGATACTGGGTCGGAGAAGCATAAATTAATGGATACAAAACTGTCGCTAGTCCCCTAGCCAGGGATAAATGTCGATGGCTTTGTAGCCTGCCTCTATTCCAACCTTTAATTAATCCTTATCTGAGAAATTTTACATTATATCACAAAATCTCACTCTCAAACTTTCAACTATAGCCTTCGGCATGGCACCAGATAACGAGTCACTTATCCCCTCCCCCACATGGCTCCGTACTTTATCCTCTATGACCTCTCGGGAGAATCTCTTTTCTTGGCGCTGGGCTCTTCCAACCCGCCATGGAGAGGGGTGTGTCTTTGGTGTAATTTTGTTGCGACAGAATAAATCCTTTAGGTTACAGTGGCTGGGGGTGAGTATCATAGGCCTCATGTTGGTATTGCTTGGTATTATAGATATCATATGCTACCCCACGCTATGAGCGGACCCTCTCTCAGCTGAGCTTAGGTCGGGGATAACTTGACCTGGCCTAAGAAGTCGGAAGTCACAGTTTTTAGCCCAGGTAGTCTGTTCTGTCCCCGAATATCGGAAACCGGGGTAGGGGTGGGGAAGGGGGTTAGGAAAGGTGGAATTAGCGCTGCATCTCATACTACCTATTCTGCCTCAGTGTGTGCTAAAATTAGTAAAGTAGAGGATAATTCTGCATCACTGGAACTGGCAGAGTGGGTGATTGCGATTCTAAGCGAAGGGAGAGATTGAATGGATAGGAAGACGAGTTTGCTGTTTATCGTGCTCCCCGGGAGTTTTGTGAGGATATCTGCCTCCGAGAGCCGACCGGTTCGTTATCAAAGGGGAGACCACAAGCCCCCGCCCCACAGTGTCCCTGGAAGTCTCCTTTGAGGACCAGCTTAACACGGTCTTGTCAACTTAATTGCCAACAATTAGCCATGATTACAGTGTCTAGGCCTACAAGTCTGGGGTCTGGATTGGGGGATGGTAATCTAGGGGATAGCCTAGATGGAGGGCTAGGGTATGGGCATAGTTGAAAGTTCACTAGTCAACGGATCTCCAGCTTGTGTCCTTAGCGCTGTTTCTTTTTCGTTTTATTTATGTTTTATATTGTTCAATTGCCATGTATTGTGTGAAACCATTAGTCGGTATTGCTCGGAAGTCCTCGGCTTGCTGATGGCTCCTAGACTCTGAAGGGGGGGGGTTTGGTTAAATTCGGAACTCTGTTAAACAGCGTTCTGGAGATGTGGATTGGGATAAGGAAGGAACTAGTTGAATACCAGGAAGGAATAAGTCCTGAAGTGACATTGTCTTTGTAAGGATAGAGAAGACTTTCGCTTTTCCTATATAAGCCGGCCCTCTACCCGAAGGATTAAAATGAAGTAAAGGATAAGGAAAACATAGAACATACACTACTTTATTTTCTACTCCTCTATCCTTATCCTTCCACAGCTAGTAAGTTATACAACTCCCTAGGACATGGAAGTAGGGAATCTGAAATGAGAACTAATCTCCCGTTAGTAAAACTGGGGGTTCGGCCAAGGCCCCAGACAGAGGATGGAACCACCCAGACCTTGAAACCATAATGGCACCCAAGCCCACAGCCAAAAGTTCAACAAACAAATCAAACTCCAACCTATGCTCACCCAAAACCAACCTTAGGGTGATAGTCGGAGGCACCGTGGCAAGTGTAGGGCTTGCGGTTATAGCCTTCCTAGAGGCGATGACGCCCCGTCGGCACCGTCAAATGATGAGATCGCAGCTTCCCCTAAGCAATACGATACTCTCGCCACTAGGCCTCGGGGCTTAGGAAGAGGGCGGCATCCATGCCGAAAGCATGGAGCATAATCAGATCAACTAGTGCGGAGAGATCCTCGCGGAATTGCCATCAGGGGAGATAGGGCGGAAGAAATACGCTGGGCTTTGAAATTGATGGGAGATAATACCCCGATAGAAGGGGAGAAGGGGTAAAACAATGTATATAATATAAAGCCTATTTGCCATTTTTAGCCGGGACTTTTTTTCCGCGAGCTAGCAAACTGGCTTCTCTTTAGGAAAAGATCCCCTCTTTTTTCCCACCATCTATTGACCTACACGCCTAAGTTATCCTTCACTTCCTACTCATCAGGCATGCACTGTGCTGTACCTTTTCCATCTCCTCTCTTTTTTTTTTTCCTCAGGCACGAGCGTGGGGTCCTATCCGATTCCCGTGGTAAACTACGACCTTCTAATGTTAGTCTAATGAAGAAATTTAAGGCCCTGTTCGACATTTCTATCATATTTTTTGTGATCATAAAAGCTGTAAATGACATGTTGAAAAAAAAATATGGGTGTTTGGCATGGGCATAAAAATTTAATAATAAATATTAAGACCTAAATACCCTAGTGATCTAGTTTTGCTATGTTGCGCTTATGGTACTGCGCTTCTATTTACAGTCACATTATATAACACTATTATTTAATATCAGCACTGCTATCATGCTTTGATCTCTTAAAATTTGATAGATTTTGATTATTACTTAAGCCCTACTGTTGTATCTGAAAATATGCCATAAAAGCGGCTTGCCGAACAGGGCCTAAGACATCTTCCGCCGTCATCTCTCTTCTAATTTTTGGATTGTTGTTCACAAATACGGGTGGCCGGGGTTGTGTCGAACTTGTTAGAATCTCACGAGTGTCAAGAGTGTTCAGCAGCGGAAGGTTCGTTGATTGTCTATCTAGAGGAAACAACAAGAACAGGTGTCCTTTTATAGCCGCCCGCTTCCACTGAGAGCCGAGCTGGGATCTCGCCTCTCTCTCAGAGCAAACAGTAGACGCGCGGCCTCCAGACAAGGTGACAAGGAAGAACACACGAGTAAGCATGAATCCACAGCATTTTGCATGCAACCTGCAACAACCCATCTTAAAGCAATACCAAGGAACATGCAATACACAACAGAACTATGCAATGACATTGCGAGTGATGTTTCATGGTGCGATGAGGTGAACGAGTGAAAACTGGATGAAACCAGACCGGTTAAAAGCTACCGCGATTCAAGTTCCCATGTTCCTCTTCCTCGCCTCCAGCTTCCCTCGCTATCGCATCAGCTTAGCAGGCTGCGTCTTACCTGCTCCTCCAGCCTCGGCTAAACCTGCATCATGCGGATGGTTACAACCACCTTAGGGAGATTACTCAAGTGTGCATGGGTGGCGAAAATGCCCGGGATGTTTCTGCGGCAGCGCGGCAGTGGATTGGACACTTAGAGAGGCAGTGACAAAACCCGCCTCCGCAAGGATCGCATCAAGCCTCATCGTCAAGACCAGAAGGGTTTCTATCAACTAGAAACGATTGAGGATTAGCTGTAGGAGAGAACCTCGTTAACCTCATGCGAAAATAATGTATTTTGATGAGGCAGAGGGAGTTCCTAATTTGAATGGAAGAGGGCCGATTTTGAACACATGCAGATTCGTCTAGACAGGATCAAAATTGCACCAGTCCGAGAGTAAATGAAGGAACTATGCTATTTGGAATAATTACTTTCCTCATTGGGGTTAGTGGGTGAGGGACTTTTATTTGATCAATGCTAATAATATGCCAAGAAGCACCTCTCGGAGGGTCCTCCAGTATTTTTTAGTTTTCATCCACTACGGTGCTGGCGAAAGATGAAGAGTGCCGCAAAAACTCAGTAAATCTACTACCTCCCATTGGCTCTGGATCACGCCAAGCAGGAAGGGACACTATTTTCCAGAGGGGGTAGCCCAGGGAAGCTGAGCTTGCCTGATCTTATTAACTGGCACCCGGTATTCCGCTAACCCACCCCCCCAATCTTGCTGCAGTTCAGTAGAGTGGCTACTTTGAGACCTCTGGTGGTGAATTTATTGAGTTTTTGCGGTACGGGTAAATTGGCGCGGATTAGATCACTCTTAAGGAAGGAAATGATCCGGGCTATTCAGTGAGTGCGGGGAAATCAGGGGCGATGGATGGTGGCCACTGAGGACGAAATAAGGTTGAATCATTTGAGCCTCAGTGACTAGTGCGGCTCTGCCACACACCACTAACTAGTTCACACTCCGTGGCTAGACTCTCCCAAGTTTAGTGATTAACCACTTGATAGGGACGGAATGCTTTTACAGCCCATCATACGAGTTTACACGAATTTTGGATAACCACGCAGGCGGCCAACCATCACGCCGTTCCGGTGGGGCAAAAAGGTTGCTCGTGTCCGTGATGCAGGTGGGCACACTTTCGCTCGTGGCGCCAGGTCAGCAGCTAAATAGGTAAAGTGTGTAATTCTCCTGTCACCGCGCAACTTGTATACAAATTTCAAAGTGAGAAATCTCGGAATACCCCTCTCGGATAATGACAGGTGTCTAAGCACCCAGCCGCCGGCTATACAATCACACCTTGCTGGAAGGGGCTGCGCATAACCCCCGGTATTTCCTAACACTTGTACTATCTTGTAAGCGAGTTTCTTATGGGTATTGGATTTTTACTCACTGTAGCTACTATGAGGATCCCCATACTCCCCGGTTAAAAAGGGTGTATCCTCAATATCTACCGTACTTGTATGATGTGGTTGCGGGGGCTGCTCGATAAGGGCAACATCAAGTGCATTTTTTTTGAAAGAAAAAGCATTCCTCGTCGGCTTGAGAAGGCATTGGCTGTGCGGGGTCCTATTAAATCCCTGTCCTTATCGGAACGAGCATTTTGAGAGTTCTCCGAACTTTCAATCTATTGTGCTTGTACAGTTCGGGATGGCTTAGCCGACTACCCTCAGCTAATTTCAGGTAAAAAAAACGAACCGGGCGCAGTTACACACTTCCGGTATCGTATTATATTTTTAGACAGGCTGCAGTAATCGATGCGCATCCGGCTCTTCTACTGGCACCGTGTGTGCTAGCACTCTGGGTGGGAATCTGTGGTTATTCGGAGATCGCTCCAAAGATACCTCGTGTCCTCGGCGGTCCTGTCGCCCTTTCACTAATGCGAAGAAAAGTCCAGGAACCAAACCCTAACCCTGCACAAATGACGGGCTGGGTTACCGGGAATGAAAGCAACAATGGGTTTTTTGCTACGAATGCCCCTGGAAGCAGAATGTTTAGCCGGGGCTTCTGCAAAGTATTGACCGGTGCGGAAACTTTTGGTGGAGATGCATGAACAATATAGCGCAGAACTTCACTACCTTGGAGACATCATGGGGATAGCTGGGCATCACCAACATCACCCAAGATACCGATTACAGCGAAGATATCCGCCATCAATCTGGATGGCTAGTCACGAAATACTACAGAAGCAGATTCGGAGTTTGACTCCATATGAGAACATATCATTCAACTGTCGCTCCTTCTAGTGCTGAGGGTTTGGTTTCCAGAATTAGGCCCCCTTGCTCTTACCGGTTAGTTCTCGAACACTAGCGGACATCTTTATTTTCTCTAACCCAAGGCAACCCAATATACTACGGCAAAATAGGGTAAATTAGCAGATGCTGCCACCCGGTCTATGTTATCGATGAAAGATCTTGGCAAGGGGAGTTAGAAGGATAGGGAGAAGGAAGAGCATAGAGGGGGCGGGTGCTCTCCAACTGCACCAGAACCAAGGCAATGGAGGTATTTTCACCCCTTCTCACGGCCACGCTTCCGGAGTGGTTGGTTTAGTTGGCCAGCACCGGAGTTCGAGTGAGGAAACAGTTATTCTTGTATACTGATCTGATGGAAAGAAGTGATATGAGCTCTACAGATCTCATTCCTCTGCTAATACCCGAAATTAGCCGCTGTTCTACTTAGACTATTGTTACCTTCATATTTAGGGTTAGTTTCAAACCAATTCTGCGGTTATGCCCGCGATTCCGACTAATGTGATATAAGTTTCCTATATTTGGTTGGGGTCGCAGTTTTTTTTTTTTTTCCAGGTGTTGAGGACCGGGAAGGCGGCTAACCAACAAGAGGTCATACCGAGTGATGAGACATGATCATAAATATAGTGAAAAGGCATATGGAGATAAGAAAGCAGATCCCAGTCTTTTCTAGTAGGGGATATGTGCCGGAGCGGTTGGTAGTATAAGAAAGTTTTATCTTTTGCTCTACCAGTGATTAGTTTGTTAATCCAAGTCCTTCATTCTCGCAGTCTCCGGTCTTTACGGGAAAATGTTCAAAAACTAAAGGATGAGTGGCAATAATTGAGGTTGGAAATGGTGGGGGTATTCGTGTTCACAGTTTGAAAGAAGAGATCACTTCAGGAATTGGAAGCAGTATTTGTGCGACGTGGAAATAAGTTGCTATAGTTTTAAAGTGGGAACCTTCCACCGATCTCTCCAGCGCTCTTACAACCAAAGGATACTACCGGTTTAGAGGCTCTGCTGGTGGCACAGACAGTATTCTCTTCACCTGGCGCTGACGGCACTGCGCATATATTTGGGGTGCCGTATCTGTCAAAAATTCGATCGGGATTCGCTACATGAGGTAAGTTTCTTGTCGGTCTATGCCAGGCCCGGTTCGGATTGTATCGTGATCGGAAACATGTCCTGAACAGCCTTGATGCGCTTGAACGGCGGCTTCTGATTGGCGAAGTGGTTCCACCATGCAGTAAAGGACATCACCACGAATCGGGCCAACACCCTCAAGAAAAAATCTCAGCGATGGGGCTGAGTTTCCCTGGTCATATCAAGAAAAGTGTAATTTTCTATGCCCTGCAGTTCCATTGGCCAAATATACTACCTTAAAAATCCGTTAAATCCACCATCGATAATCAGCCTCGGAACTCCCCGATCAGAGACAATACATCTCAATAACTGGGATTCGTGATTTTGTTAACATGCGCTGCTACGCCAATTGTGGTCTTGTGGGGGGATCTCCGCTGGGGTATCCGGTTCTGGATTTGGCGGGTTTTTACGGTATTCGGCCTCGGATGTGCACAGATAATCTTCCATACAAATTTTTGATTCCTGAGCTTTGGCTCACGATGCCTAGTATGATACCAGACCTGTGCTTGCATGGTCATTCAGAACGGTTCCCGCTTGGCTAAGCTATTTGGGCGCTACAACGGCTATGTGGGGCTAAGCCATATTTTTCTTATTCCTGATTTTCTTTGGCTGTTGGTGCGCATTGCTCAAATATAGCACTTTTTGCTGGGAAAAACTGTAAGACACTCCACTGCTTGCATATCCTAAATTTAATCCACTTTTCGGAATGAACGTTGATACCCCGGAAGTGGCCTCATAAAAAGCAAGTGTTTTCTCCATGCTCCGCTTACTGTGACCGCTCGGCGCTCGTAAAGAAGACCGCTATTACATAAAGCCAAGGATTTGACCAGAGCCTCAGAATTTCGGTAGTATGCAATCGCGGTCCATTTTAGAAACGTTAGAAAATTGCGACCTGTCGCAAATGGTGGTACTTTACCTTGGGAGCCCTTCTCAGATCATCGTATGCGGTGGCCCCAATCTCTCCGAACCAAAATCTTCCCTGGTTATTTCTTCTAACCCCCCCCCCTCTTAAACCCACTTCCATCATTTGGCCCTTTCCTAAAACCCGTTTTGTCGCGGGTGGGGAAATATGCCAGTCTTTAGATGTGGTGTTTGGCTTCTTGGGGCATTACTGTCCTTGGCCTCAACGGTGCACAGCCTAGATGCTGATCCTAATGAAGATTTTTGTGCCTTAAGCGGGCATATGAGTAGGACTCTCTCCGACTTGCAAAAAATACTTTCTTTCGCTATCTATTGACCGAATGTCGAGATGTCTAGTGGCCCAAAGGGATGGTACACTTTATATTGTCGGGGGATGGATGCAATATTCTTCGCCGTACGAGGATCACAATGGAGCGAGTTCGTACTCCGCTTTGGGTGCATCATCTTCCCTGTTTACTTCAAATTGACTATCCGACAACGTGTCTAGATCCGGTACTTCGAACATTGGATGTATCGAAGAGTTTCCGAACTTCCGTTGACAGTGTCAATTACATTCAAATACGAGATGTTTCAGACACAATTCCCGGAGTTACGGATGCCGCGTTCTTCCCTACAGAATGGGGCTTTGACCTTACTTTTGGGCTGTGGCGCCCATACAACAGCACAATTTATGGAAAGAAGGACGCTCCCGTTGAGGATAAGAAATGGCATTATGATGTCGATAACGAAAAATGGGTGGCTAAGGTAACAAAACTAAGTAATTGGCTCCCGCCGAACTCTCGAGGGAAGATAGGTAGCTCGATGACAGTATGGATTGAATCATTGAAAAAGGGTTTTCTTTTCGGCGGTGTTTTTGTCTCGGTAAACGAAACATCGCTCTCGGCGACAGAGATAGAGGAGCACAATGGCCTGATCATTTATGACCGGGCTACAAATACCTGGACAAACGAAAGCACACCGTTGGGGGGAATAGCTGAGGGAGGTCTGGTGCATATTCACGCTGCTAATGATGAGGTCTTGATTCAAATTGGTGGAAGGTCTGATTTGGATACCCGCTTAGTATGTCACTCTATCCTTTTAATTTCCTCACGTCGGGTACTCATAGGAACCGGTAGAGACCATTTTCCGATATCAACATCTACAGCACAAAAAAATCGAAATGGTATACCCAACACCTACCACCTGGTGCTAGGGTGCCGGCTCCTCGATCCGCATTCTGCACTGCTGTTAAACCAGCTTCGGACGGTTCCAGCTATCAAATCTACGTTATGGGAGGTGTTGAAGCTGGCCCTCTAGGAAATCCTAAAAAAGGTCCAACCGCTGCATCCATCTGGGTTCTTTCGGTTCCAAGCTTTGAGTGGGTCGAGCTGTCACCTGGGTCAAGGACCGAGGCTTCGCACCCGAAGGGGAGGATAACACCAAGATGTCAGGCTATTGGACGACATTACATATTCTACTATGGCGGGAGGAATTCCCGGGGTTACACCGACCCGGTTACCTGCGATAAGAAGGCAAATGCTGCATTCCTATTCGATATCAACACATTGGAATGGACAGACGAGTTTAAGGCGAACGAAGGAACATACGAAATTCCCCAGGAGGTCACTGGGCTTATTGGTGGCAAGTAAGTTATCCGTTCGCTAAAATACATCGTGAATGGTTACCAAGAGCGAGCGCTAACTCCCCAGTAGTAAAAACGGCGGCTCAGTTAAGAAGGCCCCACCTGGAGGCTGGAGCGACCCAGATCTTCAGAGCATAATGATACTGGAGTCCACCGCTACGGGTGGTGACTCGACCGTCGGTGCAGGCGCGGGCTCCAATTCTGGCCAAACCAAAATCAACGTTGGGGCGATAGCCGGGGGTATAATAGCAGGCGTAGTGGGTGTGGCAATTGCCCTCCTTGGCGCGATGACCCTTCTTCGCCACCTCCGAAGGAGACCACGGTCCACCCTATACCCTATCACCACACCTCGAACAACCTCCATTGAGACTATGGGAACGGGTGGTGGCCCTGCCGAGCTCATGGCACATAATGAGGGCTTAGTGCCCCCTGTTGAATTGCAGGCAGGGGAGGTGGCGAGCGAGATGGACTCTGGCCATGGAAACTGGCGGGGGTAATCCGGCCCTGGAGGGGGGGAAAAGGGGGGGGAGAAAAGAGGGAAGAAAAAACGGGAAAGCAAAAAACTACACATTCACCACTATTCATTTATACCTTTTTCGGGGATCCACCGAACCGACTTCTTAGAACAAGGTGATCCCTTTCATCCACCATCGATTTACCACCCACCCAATTATCCTTCACTCCTAACTTACTCGTCAAACTTACACTGCGCAACGGTTTTTCAATCTCCAATTATTATTATTTTCCTCCAGTACGGGTACGGGCGGCAGGGTGCCACTATATTCCCATAACACCTTATGTCTTCTTCCACATGTAGGACTACTACAAAAAAAAGAACTCAATTGAAATTGTTAATACAGGCCAGGGGCTTTGCCTCTGGTAAGAGAACCCGAGTGAGATATCTCAGAGTCATGGCCACTAGCATCGCGCTGTTCTCGGTGTCCTGTTCATTGGGAAAAGCTAACTCTGTTTTTACGGGGCAAAAAAAAACATCGCCCCCTCCGGGGTTCAACGATAATTTCTTCCACACGGCGGGATTTAATTACCACTTCTAAACCTCTCTGGCCGCGGCGAGTACGGAGTGTGCGACTGGCACAGTACTTTCTAAAGAAGCTTCGGTTGCCCCTGGGAATCCGGAAATATTGCGGGCGATATTTCATGGTTCGAGTTTTCAAATCAGTGGGACACTTGGTTCTACTACTTTATTTTTGAACGTGGATCGACGAAAACGATAGCAGCAGCAAAGGGGGAGACGGTGAGATAGCAAAACGGCGAAACGACGGAGGGAAAAGACGAAATGAAACGCCAAGAGTTCACTCACGAAAACCATCGTAACTCAGGAGCGGGGAAGTTTTCTTCTTCTGCTCTTCCTAACTAGTCAAACGGTAAAGACGGGAGCAAATATAACGACAATAACCAAGTCCTTCTATCCTTCCATGGGCTACCACACATGTCCATGTTATTTCTCGTATGCCTCCCCTCCCCTTGCTATGACTCCCGTGCTAACAAATGAAAGACAAACTCCCAGCCTCCGGATCTCTGAATTTCCGAATTTCCCTACAGCATTTCCGCTTTCCTCCCGCCGGATGCATTGGTCCAAGACCTCTGTGTATTCCCGCGACCGAAACGCTTTCTCGAAGGCCACAACATGCCCGAAGTCAAAGTGCGTTCCCAAAGCTGTCCGAACAAAGAAAGCAACTATACTATCTTGAGAGCATGCCGAGCAGCACATCGCGGTTTCCAACTTTTGTGAGTGCCAGAAGGGCTCAGGGGAGGTTGGCCCACGACGATTATTAGGAGAAGGCCGGGAGAAGAAGTAAAGGTTAGGAGTAGGGAGAGAAACGCCACGATCTGGGAAAGGCAAACTGTGACAGTGAATCCAGACACAAGTAGGGCAGATATAGATTGGAATGTATACGTAGCCCACAACGTACGGTAAATATTCCAGCTGCGGGTGTGAGCAACGGCTTGTGATGGGGGGATCTTAATTATGCAGATGAGGATGCAATTCTGGGTTCGCACACTCCCGTTCCTACTTCCTGATGTATTTCTCCCAAACACACGGTCGGAGAAGCAGAAATTAGTGAATACAAAAAGATAGCTAGTCCTCGGTCCAGGGTGCAACTTCAATGACTTTATAGACTTCCTCCACTTTAACTCTCAATTAATCCTTCTGACCCATGTTACATTATATCATCAAAAATCCTACCCTCATATTTTCAACTGTATCCTTCGGCATGGCGCTAGATAATGAGCCGCTTACCCCACCCTCCGCATCTCTCCGTGCTTTATCACCTATCTCTTTTCGGCGGAATCTCTTTTCGTTTTTTTTTCGTTTTCCCCTCCTGAAGGAAAAAGGAGAACAATTCATGATTTATTCTCCTGATGATTACCCGCAACTATGGATTTTTTCTCCCTCCCCGAGATTCGTTGCCTACCTATAGGATATCCGATTTGCTCATTTTGGGTTGGGCCCATTCCGCTGTTGAGTATCACACTCGAAGAGAGACCGGAAAAATGGTGTTGAGAACCCTAACCCTGAACGTAGTTATTCTGTAGGACTATCTACGGGGCAAAGGGTTATCGGGTATGGGCGTGCGGATGCAGGGCATGAGGCTACGGGTTGTCATTTCCACTCCTTGTGGCTTTAGGAATAGGGTAATGGTGCTGCTTCTGTTTCTTTGTGCGTCAGGTATAGTTTGTTTTGTGTGATGTATTTCGGCATAGCCCATGGGGTATTAGATTTTGGCATCAACTCTCAGCGTGGCTGTGGGTGGTTGTGGAGTATTGGGGTTCGCTCTGGATGCTTCGTTTTCTGCTTTAGAGCTTCCTAACTAGTGACTGGATGCTTTTGTCTGCTCCTTCTATTCGTTCGCTGTAGTTGGCGGAGTTCCGCTTGGTTTTTAGAGAAGTTGTCATGAAATAATTATGTCTCTGGCCCCGTCAACGGTCTAGTTCACAGTTTCTCACGTTCGGTTCTGCCGTACCTACAATAATCTCACCATCGCCGGCTCCCTCTTGGGCCCCGGTTTACTGCTTTGTAATTCTAATGGATGAAATATAAGGACAAACAAGAATCGAGGGGATTGTGTTTGGTGTTATCTCGATGCGATAGAATAAATTCGGATGAGGTCACGGCTGCTGGAGGTAGCCTGTTCCGTCCCGGAGGGATGGGGAGCGAAAGAAAACGGGCAAAGTACAGGTAGGAGAAAAGGTCGATTACCAATTCGAATATGCCATACTACCAATTCTGCCTTCGTGCCTATCGAACTTGGTGTAGTAGAGGATATTTCTTCACTACTAGCACTAGCACTGACGAGAACAGTTACATAGGTAAAGGCTACTGTAAAAAATTATGGTGGGAATGGATTTCTAATGTCATGTTTTGTATCATACTTGAAATAATTGGGGAGCTACACAAGTAGGGCTTAGTGTGGTTGCTGGGGTAGATGATGCTGGTCGATCCCGGGAGCAAGCTACCTCATCGGGGGTCGGGCTTCTCGAACACCAGTTTCTGCATAGGGCGCTTGGCGCAAAGTCAGTTTACTACTATAATTATTCCTGCACTGGCTTCGGTGCCATACCGGTAGGGCATTAAGGATATAGAATTGTAGAAATAACTAACACGGTCTTGGAAAACTACCCCAGGTAAGATATCCCAAATTGGTCCCTTCATATTGCTAGCGATCGGAACCACTGGTGGCTGCAATTGGGGACATGGCATTGTATGCACTTGGTAAAAATGCTGTTTATAGAGATGAGGAAAAAGCGGGGGCGAGGCAGAGTGGGCTTGCTTATGGCGTGACTAATAAACGGTATAGGGATAAGAGGAGTTGGGCTTGGGTGTTGCATGACGGAAAAGCAGGGAGACCAAGAGAACATTGGATGTGGGAGAATGGAACTTGCTAGCTGAGAGCCAAACACCGGGCAACACGTGACCACAAGCTCTAACCGCAAATCCTTTCGGATATCCAAACCTTCATCTCCCATGGTGCATATCATACCAACAGCCGTTGCCCGTATACACCCAAAAAGTGTTCCCCGGGAAGGGTACGAAAGAGGTTTAGTAAACTTCGTTATCCCATGCGCGGTTTTACCTCCTAAACTAAGAGTGAAGATAGGAGGATGTGTAAAATGTAATCGGGGTGTCCTGATCCTTCTGTAGGTTACCGCACATATCTCTGCACCTCCACGAATACCCCTTCTCGTATTTCGTACACCCGGAGCAACAGAGGAAAGGCATGTCGGGAGAGCCTTCTCCCTGGATCTCGAGAGCTCTGGAACAATCCGTCCTACTCCGGAACGATCTGCTGGACCCCCGAATCTCCCACACTCGACGACGACACCCTAGCTTCCTTCCACAATCTCTAGCATTTGTGAACCGACCCGTGAACACATCTAGTGCAGCTGCGGGAAAAGGGTTTACTAGGGAAAGCGAGAAATAGAGATATAAAACGCACAGTCACAGGCCAATCCATCAGCTCACCAGTTGGGGTGCAAGTACATCCCCCCTCCAAACGCATCCTATGAACGATCCCATAACTTCTGCAATACGTGCCTTAGCATCATACCCCTGAATACCTTGAACCTTGTCTGGCCATCTGACCTACTTCTCTGGTAATGCACCCGACCCATCGTACCTCCCCGGGGACATTTCCGGCACGGGTAGATCACCCAGGCCCAAGAGTTCAACCTCAACAGCTAATGCATCCTGCCCTGATATCCACCCTTTGCGGCTGAAACCCCTCAGGCATCTGCTTCCATACCCGCCCCTTCGTCGCAATCGAGCGCGGTAGCGGAGGATGAGGCAGGGGCATGCGAATCTTTCTTCCAAACGACCTTTGTAATCTGGGGCCGATTGAGGGCCAACCACTCTCTGATAGCGCCTCATGTCTGTCAATGCAAACTAACACCCTCGAGCGAGACCGCGCTCAAAACATTTCTGGCACCAGCTCCGAAGAGTTGTCCCTTTAGCTTATAACTATCTGTCTAGTCCCACAGCCGCCCTGGCGGATACGTGGCCTGTGTACTAAATTGCGCTGCCTGCGCTGCCTGCGCTGCCTGCGCTGCCCTCGCACCTGTTGACTGTCGTCCCGCCCATACCCTGTGGATCCGGAAAAGCGGTGGCCTAACGCCATTCTGACCAACCCCTTGCGCTCCAGCATTTCCCCTGAGCTTTAGGGTTGAAAGAATGCTCTGTAAATGGTTCCGATCCCTCGATAATTCTGTGGCTGGTTTATCACCGATGTCCGTATCAAGTAGAGCACTCGGTTTTTCACACCGTCACGATGGATTGGCTTGAAGCCGGCTTGAACAGTACCGGTGAGTTCGACATGCTACAGTAGGGTAGAATTAAATTTTTGAAAAATATTCTATGGCTTCGCAGGCAGATATTGAGAAGAATTTTGAACGATGCTGCTGGTATAATTTCTTCAAATACGTGCCGCCACGAGGCCTAGAAAGCGAAAAGGCTTGGAGCGGCGTAGCTGAACCCGAGGTTATGATATGACCTGAAAATTTCCACAGTTTTTGACAAAGCCTGTCCCGGAACGTTTGTGTCACAAATCTCGGATGCGGTGGCTGAACGGTTAATTGCTTGTAAGGTACAAGGCTTTCGGATCAACCCCGCTTTTCCTCTGTTTCACAAAACCCAACCGCCGTACGGGACCCCAAGTTAATCAACAGCTTGCGAAAGACAACATCCCGAGTGCCGAAAAACGAAAAATGGCTCAGGCATTCAGCAATAACGAGAATTGTATCATCATCGCAAATATACTTAATTGTACCGCCCCCGCCGACGAGCGGGAAATACTGGCCTGGCTCTCACCGCTAGAGCCACGGGTACGGCATCGAGACATCTCAGCCCAGCGGGTTGGGGGTGTAGGGGACTGGCTTCTAGAAACCGAGGAATTCAGACGCTGGCATGATGGAATCATGGGGGGTGAATCAGATCATGCGACGTTATTCTGTGAGGGAAACCCAGGAGCTGGAAAGAGCTTTATCATGTAAGAGAGTGTGTATAATCGCGGGGGGGTCACCGGATGCTATCGCTGACAGGCTGCGATGGTAGCTCCCTTGTCATAGACAAGCTATGCGACGAGGCCGCGGAGAAGGCTACTTCTGTTGTCTGTTTTTACTTCGACTTTGCTGCCCAAAATAAGCAGTCGCCGGTAAATATGCTCGGCTCACTTTTGAGACAGCTTGTTCATGGGTTAGGAGGAATTCCTGAAGCTATTGTCCAGAGATTTCGAAACGAGCAAATGGTCATTGGTGGTAGAGGGCCACAGGTTTCAGGAATTTTGAAGATGTTCCAGGCCATCGCGGTCACAAAGCGCACGTTTATATGTGTCGACGCTCTCGACGAATGCGTGCCCGAGCATCGAATGGTAGTTCTTGAATCATTGGGGCATATTATGCAGGGGTCACCGAACACTCGCTTGTTTATGACCGGAAGAGGGCATGTGCGGGGTGAGGTAGAGAGGGAATTACATGGAGCGGCAACTTGTCTATTAATACAGCCTACGGAAGATGGTCTCGTTAAATACCTACGCGAGAGGCTTAGGAAGGACACTTCCCGGAGTGTCATGGACCCCGCATTGGAGACCGATATTATGAAAATCATTCCCGAAATAAGCTCAGAAACGTATGTAGGGACTAGAACCGAGGAAAAGCTACGCAACGCCACCTCGGGTTAATGGCTGACATGTTCAAATATAGTTTCCTATTGGCTTCTCTCCATATCGAGGCAATCCTGCGAGAAACCACGATTGCTCGTCGAGGAAAAAGGCTCACGTCAATGAAGGATGGGGAAGGGTTAGGGGGTGCATATGGCGTGACACTGGGGCGGATAAAGGCCCAGGATGAGGAAATGACAAAGCTTGCGATAGCCGCTCTCACATGGATCTGTCATGCAGAGCGGCCGTTAGAGGTGGATGAGCTGTGCCACGCTCTGGCAGTGGAGATAGGAGTAACGGATTTCGATCCCAGAAATGCACCCTCGATAGATATCTTGCTCGGCTGCTGCCAAGGCCTCATTGTAGTTGACAAGGAAGCTTCGACTGTCCGATTAATCCATTTTACGGTCCAAGAATATCTCCGCGCTTGCCCGGACCTCTTCAGTAAACCTCATTCAATGCTTGCAGAAACTTGCTTAACCTATCTGAACTCACAACAGATAAAGAATCTCGCAGTCTACCCTTCCCCGGGCCACCGGAGGCTACCATTTCTCAGTTATTCCTCGAGACACTGGGGAACCCATGCAAACAGAGAGCTTTCCAGCAGTGCGAGGGCCCTTGCGGAGGAGCTATTCAACCAGTACGAGGACCACCCCTCCGCTGTATCGCTCCTGAAACAAGCACTGCACCCCGGTTATATCGGAAACATTAGTACCCCTTTGTCCTTCTCTAGCCTACACTGCGCCTCTTTCTTCGGGATTGTTGATCTTGTCACTGCATTGATAAACGCGAAAGATTGCAAGATCAACCAACCAGATTGTACAGGTAGTACACCTCTGTTATGGGCGGCGAGGAATGGACATAAAGAGGCAGTGGAGGTACTACTAGAAAGGAAGGATGTCGACCCCAATTGCCCTGACAAGAACGGTCGAACGCCCCTCGGGTGTGCTGCCTTTGAGGGGCGTGAAGGGGTGGTCAAACTACTGCTGAGCCGGAATGGTGTCGACTCCCGCCAGACTGATAGGTATTCTCTGACACCACTCGGCTGCGCTTCTGGTAACGGACATGGAGAAGTGGTCAAGCTGCTACTGGGACTGGAAGATGTTGACCCCAATTGTCCGGATGTGGATGAGCGAACACCACTTGGGCGCGCCGCTATACAGGGACACGAAGGAGTAGTCGCTCTGCTACTGGAACGAAAAGGTGTCGAGGCTAATCGCCTGGATAAGTATGGTCTGACACCACTCGGGTGTGCTGCAGGCAGCGGACATGAAGGAGTGGTCAAGCTGTTACTGAAACGGCAGGATGTTGACCCCGATCACCGGGATAAGAATGATCTAACGCCACTCGGATGGGCCGCTGGGCGAGGACACGAAGGAGTGGTCAAGATACTTCTACAACGAGGAGATGTTAACCTCAACCGTCCAGATGTGGATTGTCGAACACCGCTCGGGCGTGCTGCTATCGGGGGACATGAAGGGGTGGTCAAGCTCCTACTTGGTTATGAGTTTGTCGACCGCAATCACGGAGATGCATATGGTCGAACGCCACTCGGATGGGCTGCAGAGAGCGGACATGAAGGGGTTGTCGAACTACTTTTGGGGGATGGGGGTGTCGAGCCTGATCGCCCGGATAGATATGGTATAACACCGCTCAGGTGCGCTGCGGGGAACGGGCATGAAGGGGTGGTCAAGCTGCTGCTGGGGCGAGATGGTGTCGACCCCAATTTCTCTGATAAGAATGATCGGGCCCCCCTCTGGTACGCTGCTGCTGAAGGGCATGAAAGAGTGGTCAAGCTCCTGCTGGGTCTGAAAGATTCCAAGCCCAATCGTGCAGATGGGTCTGGTCTAACCCCGCTCGGGGGTGCTGCTAGGAACGGACACGAAGGGGCAGTCAGGCTACTGCTAGGACGGGAAGATGTCGATCCCAATTGCCCAGACGAGAATGGTCAGACACCACTCGGGTGGGCTGCTCTCGAAGGACATGAAGGTGTGGCCAAGCTGCTACTTGACCGGGAAGATGTCGATCCCAACCGGAGAGATAAATATGATTTAACACCCCTCGGGGGTGCCTCTGGGAACGGGCACGAAGGAGTAGTCAAGCTGCTCCTAAGGCGAGAAGATGTCAACCCCAATCTCCTAGACCTGGATGGCCAAACACCGCTCGGGTGGGCTTCTATAGGGGGGCATGAAGGGGTAGTGAAGTTATTGCTGGAAAGTAGAGATGTCAACCCGGATTTGCCTGATGGGCTGTATAACCGAACGCCACTCGGGTGGGCTGCTGTCGAGGGACATGAAGGACTGGTCCAGCTACTACTGGGCCAGGAGGAGGTTAGCCCCCATCGCGCAGATAAGTATCATCTAACACCACTTGGGGGTGCTGCGGGGAAAGGACATGAAGGAGTTGTCAGGTTACTGCTGGAGCGAGAAGATATCGACCCC
>LN890953.1:0-37324 GCA_900010015.1 Tuber aestivum
AGCGGACCGGGTCGGTCCTTAGAGAAGAGGGGAGTGATATAACGACCCTACGAAATAGAGCTATGGTAACCTACGTCTACGCCCATACAAAAGACCAAGAGGTTAGATGGTAGACGAGGTGGATATGCAGGCGCATATCTACGAGATATCTGATGGTCCGGAAATCTCTAAGAACAGAAGGTACTTAAGGAATAGGTGTACCTAAGTACTAGTTATAACGTGACAATGCCCGTTCTAGCCTATGGATAGGTTAGAAGGCCGGGTGAGTTTACCCTGCCTAAGGAGGTCACGTTAGACTACCATGGAGACCGGTTTCGTGTCACCATGGACACACTTACCCTACCTTTGGGACACTATTACCCTACCTTCCGTCGGAAATGTTCTCGGAAGAATTTTGGGAAATGTTAGGATTGTTTGTTACGCAATGACGATCGACGGGCACTTGATTGCACTTTCATCGGAAGACTACGGGAGGAGCTATAGTACTCCGAACAAGCTGTAACTTGGTACAATTATTCCTAACAGGTACCTGCGGCCCCAGGGTTCGCCCCGGGCGTCATGGGCCAAAATGGGTAGAGTTGCCGTTATGCTAGTTAAATGGAATCTATGAAGACATGTCCATAACACTGTATGCGTCGTCGCCGTCCGTCCGACCGGAAGCTGTTCGCAGGATATATAAGGGGGCCAAGGTGAGAAGGTCAGGTACCTTCTCCAAAAGGAACGGAGTAAAACGGACCAAAACTGACGGAGTTAGCGTGAACTATCCCGAAGGGTCCCCAGAGTAGTCCCGGGTAGTGCCGGAGACATCTGGGAAGGTTTTACGCCAATCATGCCTACACGTGCCCCTTTGCCATAGGCTCTTTGTGGGTTGTTTGAAGACTCTAATAGCATGACACTTATCACGGTGAGTGGTGTGCCGGGGGTAAGGGACCATGGGTAGCGCCCATGGGTCCCGCCGCCGACAAAGCTCTCCGCGGGAGCGTCGTAGACCCCCTAAGTTCGCAATCAAGAAAGATAGAACTTAGCCGGAAGACAGCTGATGTCTACGAGTGCTTGTATAGGTCATAGCATGTGGGAAGAGAGTCATTTAGTTAGCTTTCCTAAGGGTCTCGACAGTTAGCCACTGACGAGACACCGATGCGCAGAGGTTTTCACTCCGGCAGGTGTATTGGTAAACACCTCGCAAGAACTGATGTGCATATGGGAGATTTCTACTAGAGTGCGCTGACACCTATAGCCCTTCGGGGACACGGTAATGGTGCCGGGGCAACCTGTACGGTGAAGGGCATACTCACGTTGGTCGGGGTAACCTGATGGGGGAGTTTTTGGTATAAGTCTGACTACTTAAAGATTATACGAGAACTCTCCTACCCCGACACAATCAACATCCTCTCGAGAGACTTTAATTGAGATAAGCCTGAGCTTAACGATATTAAGTTTTACCGTTTTACTTTTATTCTTCATACTTTTGCAAGAGCTGTGTTTGAGAGATTTGAAGTTTGGTGCGGTCGCATCCTTAGGAGCCATCTACCTAAGGGAGCCCCCGTTACAGTGGTTATCCTCAATTCCATTTTCCATTTCGTCCAAAGATAAACTAGAAATAACTAAACTAGGGGAAGACTTAACATGTCCCATGTCAGTGCCGGGGGCTGCACATGGGACCACTAGTTTTCCGACTCTTCTTGTGCAGGGAGGGGCTCCTCAGGAGCGGGAACAGTATGTGTGCTGGCCCCATGCAGGGGGTGGGGGCCTTTATTGGGGCAGGCTCGAGCCATATGCCCATGTCCTCCACAGTAGAGACAGAGACCTCGGGCGATCCGGTCTTGCCGTTCGATAGGGGTGAGCTTTCTACGGCCGGCGGAGAGATCCATGGGGCCGGAGGCAGTACCGGTAGCTGTGGAGGCTGGGGGGGGCGCGGGAGCGGGGGTGCGTGGGGCAGCGGGAGTGGAGGTCCTCCAAGAGGACGAAGAGGAGCCTTTCTTTTCGCCTGCAGGGGCACGGACGTTGTTGTCGAGTTGCTTGAGGAGGGTGAGGTAGTCGTTGAAGGGTTCGGGAACGGGGTAGACGTGGACCAGGGCGTCCTTTAGTTCAGTGCTGAGGCCCTGGTAAAGGGAGGTGCGCTTGGCTGCATTGTTCCATAGGGTGTCGACAGCGAGGCGTTGGAAGTCGGCCAGGTATTCCACGAAGGGGCGGTTCTTTTGTTGGAGGCTCCTCAGAGCCCGTTCCGCTGTCTGGACCCGGTTAGGGTCACCGAAAGCTTGTTCCAACTCGGCAAAGAGGGCATCCATGTTTTCAAAATCGATGCGGTCGGGTAATACCCTGTGTTGGATCTGCAGGTAGGCGCGTCCGCGCAGGAGACCGATGGTGTAGTCAAGTTGGTGTTGTATGCCATTGAACCTATGGCTGTCACCCTGGAGTTTCATCCGTAACTGGGTGATAAAAGGACGGAGCTTATCGGTGGTACCGTCGAATTGTTCAGGATCGGGGATTGAAACAGGCTTATTGCCGCCAGCAGGGGCTGCGGCACCGGGAGCGGGCATGAGGGTGAGGGCGGTGTTCAAGGATGTGATGGTAGCATTGGCCTGTGTGAGGCTTGCTTCGACGATAACGAGGCGGGCTTCGAGGACTTGGCCTTCGGTACGGGCATCGTCTCGTTCTTGGAGGGGGAGGTTGCATTGTTGTTGCAACTGTTGGTACTGGGGGGTCTGTGCTGGTGGGATGGGTGTTGATTGACGCGGAGGAGGAGCAGGGGCATTCAGGATCTGGCGGGCCAAGTTTCGGGCCAGGTTGAACTGGGCCTGGAGCTGACCATGGTCAAGGCTTTGTGCGTGGTTATCTCCCAGATTAGCGAGGGTATGAAGGGGACCATTGATGTCGGCAGAGAGGTGGGACGTGGCCATGGTTTGGTGTGGGTTGGGTGCTGGTAGACGCAATCTTGTGTAACGGAGAGGGTCTGAGGGTCGGGTAGCCCAAGGCACACCACGATCAGGATAGACAGGGATCTAGAGAAGAGGTCTAGGTGCGGGGGTACAACCGAAGCGAGTTGTACGAGGTTCGGGGTTCAGGTGTTCAGGGTCAGGGTTCAGGGGTTCAAGAGGACGCCAGAAAGTAGAGAGTGTAATTCCTAGGTACAGGTGTCCGAAGGAGATTACCAGATTGCGTAAAGCACATAAAGTATAAGGGGGCACACCCCCTTATATAGATAGGAAATCCTCCATGATCACTAATACAAAAGAAAGTCCTTGGCGTCGCGCGCAGCCGCGATCTTTCCATCATGTTCCGCCAGGTTCCGTCGCGTGGCAACCTATCGCAATCATAACACAAAGGAAATCCTACACGCAACCAAAGAAACTACAGCCGATATATGCAACTAAAAGTCCAATGTTCCTCCACGTCCAGCACGCCGGGTGGCCGTGACATTCGAGAGTAGCCAAGTACGTAGCGTTTCATGGCCTTCAATGAAGACCACCTGGACCAAAGGTAGTGGTTCGTGGGGGCGACTCGAGGAGCAACCGGCGCCCCTCACCGGTAGCGCCAATAATGTACTGGATTCGGTAGTTTGGTACCCATCTGGCAATCATGGCGCACAATCCGCGGATATCATAGGAATCTAACTCACAGAATTGCATGCCGTGGATGTGGGGGTGTCGCCAATGGAGAGTCAAATTTTTATTACCATGAGCCTGCCCCTGGCTTCCCCGCTGCCGGGACGGCCGGACCCAAACGAGACGCACCGCACGGGGGCGCCCAAGGAGCGCGTTCCAATCTGTACCATTACATTTAGTAAGTAAAACCCTAATCTTACGGGGGAGAGGATCTAACCTGTCAGCCATTGCCAGTGGTATAGTACAACGATATTGTCTGGGGGCGCCGCCTGGACCTGCGGCAGCTGTTGTTGAGGGGCATTCTGGCCCGCATTGGCAGCCTGGACTTCTGCAGCCTGTTGAGGGGCATTCGGACTGGCATTGGCGGCCTGGACTCCCACCGCTTTTTGCAGAGGGGCATTCGGGGCACCTTGAGGAGCGGGCCCTGCGTTTCCCGCCAATTGGCCAGGGTACCAGTGCGTTGAGCCGACTCCAACTAGGCCTGCTTGAGGCATAGAGCCTAGAGCGTCATTCTGGCCGGCATCACCACCCTGGACTCCCCCCGCTTCTTGATGTGGGGCGTTCGGCGCACCTTGGAGAGCCGGGCCTGCCTTGGGGGCTGGCAATAAATGTCCCCAGTTAGCTGGAGCGCCAGGTGCGAGTAACGTAACGTCGATGGCCACGTCTTGTGGGGCGATTGTTGGGCCCTGTTCTCCTTGACCTGCTTTAGCTAGTATAGTGTGCGTCAACCTTTTGCCACAATCCTTGAGAAGATGAATGATGGCATCATCGATCGCGTTAATCCTGGCAGGGTTATGAGAAGCTTGTGCAGTCACTAGGCTGTCGCAAGCTGGGCGCAATCTCCCCATACCACGGAGGATGTCCAAGAAAACATTGTTTGGTAGAGCATGGACATTGGTATAGTTCCTTGATAGCATCTGATCTTTGACTGTCTGTCGCCATTTATCATAGAGCTGACCATTGTCGTTGGTGAATCCGATGAGTGTCTTCTGCTGGCTGATTTTTCGACCTTGGTCGGGGCGCTTGGAACCAATTGTCCCGGTCAGCGTAATATCGGGAATCCCGTACGCTTGCCCCGGCGGGGCGTTCACCCCCGGCCCGACATTGGGCATGTGGACGTACTACAAATAGTTGTTATCTGCGTTCATTTCGTCAGATTCAGGGTCTAGATCGTTAAGGGACTTGATATTTGCCTGTTGTCGATCTCGCGAATACTGTGCGTTGTAGATACTTTAGTTAGTACGCCAGAGACTTCCCTTCCCATATGCAATGATTACTTTATATATCAGAGTCCCTGACGCTTAGGCAACTTGAACAAATTCAAATTTCAAACCTTGACGCTCAAGACGTCGAGGCAGTTATCTGATTCGTGGTAGAAATACGGGACGGAAAGGACCTATTGAAACCATATTCCTGAACTTCAAAGTGAAGATAGAGGATCACACGTGACGCGGCACCCCCTGCGCTAAACCTGTTCGACAGTTCAATGCGTCTACCTCCAGGACCTGCCGGCGTCCTTCCATGCGCACGCCCCTAAACCAAATCATTCGATTCACGATCCTGCATTTACTACACAATCTTTTAAACACCGACTACACTCGCTGCTGCCATGCCCGTCAAATCTTCGTTCTGTAGTCGGAAATATGCCTGGGCCGGTCCTTACGAGAAGCATCTACGAACGGCGCACAGCAATCTGGGCATTCCCCAGTTGTTCATGATACAGCATACGCCCTCTACCGATTGTATTAACCAAGCGGAAGGCGACGCGTTGTTCCCAAACCCCCTAACCCACGGCGGGGAACAGACGGATTCGGATTATGAATCCGATGCAGACCCGGGCGGATGTGGACCCGACGCCCCCACTGACGCGGAAGCAATCGTCAACACCTCCCTAGCGCCCAGCCAACTGGCGTATCATCCTCCCGCCGGGCAACCTATTATTTGATATGTAAAGGGATTTGAAGAGGAGCTAAGGAATTTGAGCTCAAACCCGTGGGCTCCCTTTCCGACTGCACACGGTTTCAAACGTGCCTCCTGGTTCATTGAGAGTAAAGTCCCGAAGTCACGGATTAATGAGTACTTTTCAAGCGGACTCGGTGATTCGGCATCGGTCAGCTATGGTTCAATGCATACGCTCGAGAATCACCTCCGCTCACTGGATCCGTATGGCGCATATCTACAATGGTTCGACGGCCGAGTTGATGACGGCGAGAGAACATTGCCTTTCTTCCACTGGAACATCCTTGACTGTGTCAAATATCTTCTGCGCCAGATAGCGTACAGTGATGATTTTGTTTACGCCCCGCGGCGTGAATATGATCCGAATGGACAGAGGATATTTGCAGAAATGCACACTAGTGATTGGTGGTGGGACGTCCAAGTACAGTTCCAAACGCGTGTACACAAGGCAAGAGCCAAAGGCACTGACTGACAACAGGAGACTCTTCCCCCCAGCGCCACTGTGGTTCCGATTATTGAGATGTCGGATCAGACGCATCTCAGCAACTTCTCCGGCGACAAGAAGGCGTGGCCTGTGTATATTACTATTGGCAACCTTTGGTCAGCGAAGCGCAAGAAACCCGGATCGATGGCAGTTCTCCTTCTCGCGCTATTACCTATCCAACCCAAGTTCTCAAAGTCCTCATCTGCGAACGAACTCCAGCGACAAATAAACGCCGATACTTTACAGGGCGTCTTCAAACTTTTATTTGAACCCTTACAAGAAGTACCCCTGGAGGGTGTTCCAATCGACTGTGCGGATGGGAAAGTCCAGAGGTGCTTCCCTACTTTAGCAGCTTGGATTGCTGACCATATGGAAAACGTTGCACTACACGGAGTAAAATCCAATGCCTGTCCCAAATGTGAGGTACCTCCGGACATGTTGGGATCTTACTTCCAGAAACAGTACTCTGCGAGAGACTATGCGACATACGACCATCTTAAACACGAGAGTCGAGATCTAGGGGCGCGCCCGCGGTCCAGGGATGTCAACATTACCTTTGATGCTCTTGGTATCAAGATTGGGCAGAATGTCTTTCACGGGATTCAACGTCTTTCGGCGCCCGACCTGCACCAGCCTGGTTTGCTACATACAGTCTATCTTGGACTATTCAAGCATATGATGGAGTGGGTGCAAGGGTTTCTCAAGAAACACGACCGACTGCAAGCATTTGACGACGCCTGGAAATCTTTACCACCATACCCAGGCTTCTTTGTCCCAAAAAAGGCTTATCGTGAAGTTACTCAGTGGCAGGGAAAGGAGATGAGGAACTTGGGGCGTTGTCTTTTGGCTGTTCTGGCGGTTGCGTTGAGACAGCCGGACGCTGCGCAAATGCAGTCTTTCAAACGCGCCCTGGCCTGCGTCAGCTCCTTGCTTGATTTCAGTCTGATGGCGCAATACCGAAGCCATACACCTGAGACTATAGACTACATGGAACAATATCTCAATCAGTTTCACTCGACGAAGGATGTCTTCCTTGAATTCAGGGTTTCTAAACGGACATGTGCGAAAGTTCAGAACCAGTGGAGGGAACTGCGAAATCAGAGAGTGCAGATTACTCAACCACATACGAAAGCTAGACGTCGTCAGATCCAGGACGAGGAGCGCGGCGTGGAGAACGACCAGCTCATGGATCTGATCCATACAGAATCACATTTCAACTTTATCAAGATGTATCTATTGGGCCACTTCCGCGAACACATATACCAGTTTGGCAACATTCCGATGTATTCTACCGAGTTTGGTGAGCTGGCGCATAAAGAACAAATTAAAGATGGATGGTGACGTTCAAATAAGAATGATGCTACACAGCAGATCCTGCGCAGCTACGGCCGCCACCATGCGATCCGAATGAGACTCCTGAACCTGGATTCCCTTCGCAGGCACAGAGCACACATCTCAGCCGAGGTAGTTGAACTTTTGGACATGGCGGGTCTTAATTCGGGGCACGCCACACGTCGTAGGATTCTCAAGGGACATCGCGGGCATGTTGCGAGCCTGGATGATTTTTGCCGGGTCTTAGGCATCTCATGCGATAGCATGTGTCGCAAAATGATTCGATACAGCCGGCAAAGTCTGACCGCAGAACGCCGGCTTCCCGAAGATCCAGCTGAACTTAAACTATTCCCCTTTGAGCTACGAAAGGAACTTGAAATACCTGTCCTGGCCTTTCAGGAAACGGACGTTTACGACATCCACCGGGCACGATCTACCGGCGCCGAACTCTTCCGGAACCAGGCAAGTCGCAATGATTGGGTTTGGGTACAAGCAGCGGGGGAGCAAATGTACGGTGCGCTACGTGGGCGTCTCCCAGGGAAAATAATAGCGCTCTTCAAAATCCGCGACCACAGGCACACCGAGAGGGTGTACCGGCTAGCCGGTGTTCAGATGCAGAGCGTCCTTAACGCAGGGCGCCCATCCGAGTTTCACGAGCTTGTCACCGTACAGCTAAGGCCAGATGCGCGAAGTTTTACAATAGTGGACATCGGGACGATCATAGGGCTGGCGCACCAGATACCGGAGTGTGACCGGCAATGGCTTGTCAATAGTCGAATTGACTTGAGGACGTTCAATGAGATTTATTGAGTAGTTGTGCAAGAATAGGGATTTTGTGAAGCGCGGCGCAGACTCAGGATTGCTGACGGAGCCAATCCGAGATATCCGAGTCACCACCTCGCAAGGGCAGGAGATCAAGGGACCAGGATAATCTGAATCGTGCGCCGGGCCCTCGCGCCTGGCGGGTGAGTAACATAACGGGAAGTCCGGGCTAAGACGACGCCAGCAGGTCGTCCTAGCCCAGACTCCAAAACAGTGCATTTCTATAGACAGGTAGCAGAACTTGAGAATAATAAAAGCCAGAGGGGCATAATTGAAAGTAATAGTAGTAGAGATTAAGACTGCGCCGCGGAAGGAAAGGGTTAACTTAGAAAGTAAAAGCCCGGAAGCCCGCCGGGCCGGGGGTTCCTCCGCTCTGCCTTCCTGCCGGTGAGGCATCACGATGGCGGTGGGAACACAATTGGAACCGGCTTCTGGGAGGGAACGAGGGACAGGAAGGCTGGGAGCAGGACGGAGTCCAGATGTCGGGAACCCAGGAATTAGGATCCAGACACGCCTGCGTGAGACTAGAGCGCTGTGCGTGCAGAGAACGCACTAGACTAGACTAGACATGAGAGGATGAGAGCCGAGAGGCAGGGCGTAGAAACTAGAAAAGGTGCAGCAGCGCAAGACGTCCGGATAGCGATCGAAACTGGGAGATCGCTTAAGACGCAGTCAGGATCGATGGAGTGGGGGGGGTGTGCGACCGGACGCACCAGGGCGGGCCGACAGGACTCCTAGCGCACGGGATCAGGGGTGGAGTTGAGGCAGAGATCTGGACGCCCAGGATGGGGCAGGGTGTTGCGTCAGGGATCCGGACGCCCAGGATGGGGCAGGGTGTTGCGTCAGGGATCCGGACGCCCAGGATGCGGCTGGGTGTCGAGCTCGATCCCAGGACGCACGGGACGCACAGGACAGGAAAGAAAGCGCAGGCGCCTCAGGACGTAGCGCCCAGGCGTCAGACACAAGCGATTTTTTTGCTGATGTACAAAGTAATTGAATCGGTTATGCCAGCAGCAATGGACGTGTACAAAAGAAACCTATATGTGCCATTTACGGAAGACATTATACCCAGACGAATAATAAATAGAAACACAGATATCAAGGAGGAACAGGCCACCTTCCATATATGCAAAAAGATGAAAAACTATCTACAGCAGCAAATGATTAAAGGCTATCGAAGTGACCCATTATACAACAAGCTGATAGGCAGGGGTTCAACAGATCTCAACCTCTACGAGATAGATGATGGATTAGTCTATACACCAACCTGATATGGTTCATGGTACTTATATATCCCTAGTAGATATGCAGGAAATAAGGAAACCTTGTGGGAATACATTATAAGAAATATCCACGCTAATGGGCACTACACTGCAAAATTGAACCTCTACAATGCGACTGGTTACTTCTTCTGACCACAAATGAACCATGATTTCCGCCAATATGTGGCACAGTGTGATACATGCCAAACCAATAAACCTGGGACCCAACTCCCTGAGGGTTGTGCAAGACCACTACCTATACCAGCAGAAGTATTCAAGTCACTTGCTATCGACTTTGCAGGACCATCCAACAAATTGGATCTGTATAATGTGATTATGGTGGTCATGGATAGAGATTAACCATATGGACCTAGTTTATACCTACTAAATCAACAAATAGGATGGAACAAAGAGTTGCAGAGTTAGCCTAACATGTGTATACCTCACATGATTACCCTTATTCCATAGTAACCGACGCGGACCCACAATTCACTTGTTAATTCTGGCAAGAATGGTGTAAGTCTCACGGTATTGAACACTGTTGTGCCCAACCAGGACACCATGTGACTAACAGCCAGGTGGAACGATGATCAGAAAACTCAAAATGGCCATGCGAAATAGTACGAACAATAGACAGAATAATTGCAAACTGACACTAGTAGAGACAGCAGCACACATAAATGGATCATACACAGAAACCTATGGCTCCTCCCATTATGCGATAGTGTATGGAAAAGAATACCCAATGATAAAAACACTCCTGTTTGGGAAGTCATCAGTGCCAGCCGCTGATGAATTCCTTAACAGGTACCAGGAAATGAGAAATCTAGTATACCAGAACCTCTAGTTAGCGCGGTTCCGATCAACTCAGAAAGCTGCAAAAAGACGCAGAATACACAAACGCATCCTGATTGGGCAACAGATCCTAGTATACGAAAGCCAGTTCATAACCCAATCAGGAAAAAGAAGAAAACTAGAGCCCATGTGGAGAGGCTCCTTTTCATTAATCTGCTTTGACGAATACACAGAAAACTACACAGTGAAGATGGATACGAAAATGTACTGCTGGCTGGCTGGAAGGCACCTTCCATACATTGTTGATTAAGAAATACATGCCAAATAGTGATGAGAAATTTACTGGACATGCCCACGGAAAACCAGAACCGATATTGGTAAACGCGCACCCGCAATGGGAAGTTGAAGAAGTCCTGGACTACAGACAATGGTACAACAGGGACAAACCTTTGATAAAATGGAAATAATATCCTATAAGCAAGAATAGCTGGGAGCCAGTTGAAGGACTCGGAAACATGACTAAACAAATTCATGAACGGTGGGCTAGCAACAAGGAAGGAGACCCAGTAACAATCCATGAAGTAACGATGTGCTGGGCACCAACAGTACCCGAAGTACACTAATAGGAATTAACGCTATGGACTCCAAAAGGTTTTTGGGAACCGTATAGCGACAATGAGTTCTCGCCAGACGATGAGCCTGGACAGGACTCAGAATCACCTACACCATTAGAAATATAAGCAAGACCTACTCACACCGCTACACGAAACCCACGGACCCTCAGAAATATAAGCAAGATCGACATACACCCCGACATGAAACCGACATACCCTCAGAACTATACGCAAGACACACCCCCACACACACCCCGATACGAAACCCATGCACCCTCAGAAATATTAGTGAGACACATACACGCACACATACACACCAATACGAAACCCATGCACCAGTGATAATGCAAGACACGGAAGCACATAAAAGGTGCACTTCGTACCCAGATGCCAGCAAACAAGACAACACCCTACCATGCTCCAAGAAGAGACCTCTGGTACATACCTTCGCACTTTCACTACCACACCTCTACCATACCCTCCCTCACACTCCATCATATACAATTCAGACTTCACAAGACTTAACAAGCGCGATTCCTACCTCTGGCACCTGAACTTGAAACGCCTTAGCGATATAGCAGGATAGCACAGGAGTAAACTGATCTACATATTCTACTGCCTTGGTTGCAACCAGATGGACTGCAGGATAACGAACAAATGGTCGAAGTCACTCAGGAGGGCATACCATCTAAGATGGGCCCTGGCGTATTTCTCCTCTTACATGTGCCAGGACAGTACTGGGCTGGACCTGGGAGAAGGCTGTATTGGAGGGCTGGCATGTTTTGCCAACTGCCAATACCAGTCAAGTTTTGAGGATGAGGATGAGCTAAGCAAGGCTGAAAATTCTTTTCTTTCCTTGTTTGGATAAGAGTATGTTATGTTCTGATTTTGGAATGTTTGCTTTACTTTGGGGAATGCAACGGGAGCTGGTGTTGGTTACTTAGTTTGTTTTATGTTTTGTTTTAAGTATCGGTTGATACTTAGTTTGTTTTATGTTTTGTTTTAAGTATCGGTTGATACTTAGTTTGTTTTATGTTTTGTTTAAGTAAGAACATGAGTCAGAATTCAGGATCGTACTCAAACACAGGTACTTAAAAAGACCACCATTTTCTGCTCTAGAAACAGTAGACTTTGACAGACAGTATTTTTAATATACTTGGTTGAATGGTAATCTTTATTTTCCTATTACCCCACCAAGGTCTCCCTTAGCAAGCCTTAGGACTGTTAACCTCTGGTCGATTATCAGTTGGCTCCTATTGTACCTGATGACGTCACTAGCGTACTGGCAGGACCACGGTACAAGTAGAGTCCTCAAACAACCTCAAAGAGCCTATGGCAAAGGGGTACATGTAGGCTTGAGTGGCGTAGAACCTTCTCAAATGTCTCGAGCACTACCCGCAACTACTCTGCGGACCCTTCCAGATAGCTTACACTAACTCTGTCAGTCTTGGTTCATTTTACTCCGTTCCTTTTGGAGAGGGTACCTGACCTTCTCACCTTGGCCCCCGTACACATCCTGCGAACACCCTCTGGTCAGACAGATGGCAGCGACAGATACAGTGTTATAGACATGTCTTCATAGACTCCATTTAACTAGTACAACAGCAACTCCACCCATTTTGGCCCATGATGCCTGGGGTGCCCCCTGGGGCCGCAGGTACCTGTTAAGAATAATTCTGCCAAGTTCCAGCTTGTTTGGAGCACTATAGCTCCTCTCATAGTTGTCCAATCAGTGTGCAAGGAAGTGCCTGTTGATCGTTATTGCGTAACAAACAATCCTAACATTTCCCTGTATTCCTCTCAGAATAATTCTGACAGAAGGTAGGGTAGTAGTGTCACAAAGGTAGGGTAAGTATGTCTATGGTAACATAATACGGGTCTCCATGATAGGGTAATGTGACTCTCCTAGATAGGGTAAACTTATCCGGCCTTCCGGCCTATGCTCTGATCACGGCGGACATAGTCACATCACTTGCACTACTTAGGTACACCTATCCCATAAGTACCCACTGTTTTTTGGGATATCCGGACCATCAGATCTCCCTCAGACATGCACCAGCATGCCCGCCTAGTCTACCATCTGACCTCATAGTCTTATGTGTAGGCATAGACATAGGTTGCCATAGCTCTATAACATAGGGAATTACACAGCAAGGTGTCTATCCCAGTCGCAAGCTATTGGGAGGCAATTGGCAAGGTGTCTGGCAAGAAGTCTGAGGTACACTTAACCATGCACGAGAGAGACGATTGAAATAGCATGACCAGAAACAGTTACCATCTCCAAAATATGTCACAGTGGAAGATGTAATCAATGGCAAGGCAAAGAAGGCTAATTGCGTGATGCTGAATCAAAGGAACATCCATACTAAGTGATCTATCCAGAAGTGGAACCACCAAATGTTTGGACCCTTTATTGTCAAGCGTACGGTTGATAACTGAGATTAGGCACTTCAATTGCCTTCTCATATCTAATGACCCTACGTTATAGAACCATGGCAGCCTAAGTCTACACCCATAAGTAAGACCAAGAGGTAATATGGTAGACCAGGTAGGCATGCGGGCGCATGTCCAAGGGATATCTGATGGCCCGGATATCCTAAGCAACAGAAGGTACTTAAGGAATAGGTGTACTTAAGTAGTGGAAGTAAAGTGACTATGTCCCCTCCGGCCTAACGTTAGGAGGAAGGCCAGGTGAGTTTACCATGCCTAGGAGAGTCACATTTCCCTACCTTCCGTCGGAAATGTTCTTCGAGGAATTCCGGGAAATGTTAAGATTGTTTGTTATGCAGTAATGATCGACGGGCACTTGTTTGCACTTTGATCGGAAGAATACGGGAGGAGCTATACTGCTCCGAGCAAGATGTAACTTGGTAGAATTATTCATAACAGGTACCTGCAGCCACAGGGTTCACCCCAGGTGTGATGGGTCAAAATGGGTAGAGTTGCCATCTTACTAGTTAAATGGAGTTTATAAAGACATGTTCATAACACTGTATACGTCGCTGCCGTCTGTCCAACTGGAGGCGGTTCGCAGCATAGACAAGGGGGCGAAGGTGAGAAGGTCAAGTACCTTCCCCAAAAGGAATGGAGTAAAATGGACCAAAGCTGAAGGAGTTAGCATGAGATATCCAGAATTGTCCCCAGAGTAGTCCCAGGTAGTACCGGAGACATCTGGGAAGGTTTTACGCCAATCAAGCCTACATATGCCCCTTTGCCGTAGGCTCTTTGTGGGTTGTTTGAGGACTCTAATAGCATGATACTTATCATGGTGAGTGGTGTGTCAGGGGTAAGGGACCATGGGTAGCGCGCAGGGGTCCCGCCGCCGCCGCAGCTTTCTGCAGGAGCGTTGCAGACCTTCCAAGTTTGCAATCAAGAAAGATGGAACTTAACCTGAAGACAGCTGATATTTACCAGTGCTTGCATGGGTCATAGCACATGGGAAGAAAGTTGTTTAGTTAGCTTTCCTAGGCATCTCGACAGTTAGCCACTGACGAGACACCGATGCAAAGACGTTTTCACTCCGGCAGGTGTATTGGTGAACATCGCGCAGGAACTGATGTGCATATAGGAGAATTCTGCTAAAGTGCGCTGACACCTCAGGCCCTTTGGGGGTTCAGTACTAGTGCCGGGGCAACCCTTACGGAGAAGGACATAGTCGTGTTGGTCTGGGTATCCTGATGGGGGAGTTTTTGGTATAAATCTGACTACTTAAAGATTATACGAGAACTCTCCTACCCCGACAGAATCAACATCCTCTCGAGAGACTTTAATTGAGATAAGCCTGAGCTTAACAATATTAAGTTTTACCCTTTACTATTATTGTTTACACTTTTGCAAGAGCTGTGTTCAAAAGATTTGAAGTTTGGTACAGTTGTATCCTTAGGAACCATGTACCTGAGGGAGCCCCCGTTACACTATGGGTCAACCCACCCAGTATTCAATGTCGGGTTCTTAGAACCCTATTGTGCGGACCTAAGTAGAAAAAGGACTAAGGCAGTCCATGTCCCCGAGATAGTTGATAATGCTCCCAGCTATGTTATTGAGGCAGTCGTGGACAGCAGATAGTAAGGTAACATGAAAGCGAGATTTCCAAATCACTTTATACAATACCTGGTTTCATGGGAAGGCTATGGCATAGAGGAGAACTCTTGGGAGCCATATAAGAAGCTATAGGGTACTAGGTTGCGAGCCATGAAGGATTTCTACCCTCAATCTCTCTACCAACCCTGAGACCATATGGTTGAGGGTGAACTAAAAAAGGCAAATAAAAAGCAATATTAGCGGACTGGGTGGATCTTTAGAGCCAAGGGTAGTGATGTAACGACTCCACATTATAGAACTATGGTAACCTAAGTCTACACCCATGCATGAGACTAAGAGGTTGCATGCTAGACTAGACGGGCAGGCCAGTAGAGGTCCGAGCGATATTCGATGGTCCAGATGTTGAGCAAAACCGAAGGTACTTAAGAAATAGGTGTACCCAAGTAGGGTGAGTAAACTAACGAGGTCCACTCCGACCTCAGGATATGTTAGAAGGCCAAGGGAGTTTGCCCTGTCCAGGAGAGTCACATTACCCTGCTATAGAGACTTGTTTCATGATATCATGGACATACTTATCCTACATTTGGAACACTATTACACTACCTTCCATGAGAAATGTTCTCAGAGGAATTCCGGAAAATGTTAGGATTGTTTGTTAGGCAATGACGATTGATTGACACTTGCTTGCACACTTATCGGAACATGATGGCAGGCGCTATAGTGCTTCGAACATGTTGTAACTTTGTGGAATAATTCTTAAGAGGTACCTGTGGCCCCAGGGTTAGCCCTGGGCATCATGAGCTAAAATGGGTGGACTTACAGTCTTACTAGTGAAATGGTATCTATGAAGACATGTCCCTAACACTATATATGTTGCTGTCGCCCATCCAACCAGAAGCTGTTCGCAGGATATATAACAGGGCCAAGGTGAGAAGGTCAGGTACCTTCTCCCAAAGGAAGAGAGTAAAACTGACCAAAACTGATGGGGTTAGTGTGAGCTATCTGGAAGGGTCCCTAGAGTAGTCATGGCTAGAGCTGGAGACATCTGGGAAGGTTTTACACCAATCATGTCTGCATGTGCCCCTTTGCCGTAAGCTCTTTGTGGGTTGTTTAAGGACTCTAATCCCGTCATACTTATCGTGGTGAGTGGTGTGTCGGGGGTAAGGGACCCTGGGTAGTACCCATAGGGCCCGCTGCTGCCACAGCTCTCCCCGGGAGCATCATAGACCTTCTAATGTTTCCCATCAAGAAAGATAGAACTTGCCTGGAAGACAGCTCATGTCTACAGGTGCTTGTATAGGTCATGGCATATGGGAAGAGAGTCATCTAGTTAGATTTCGTAGGTGACTCGCCAGGTAGCCACTGACGAGACACTAATGTGGAAATGTTTTCTGTGCGGCAGGTATATTGGTAAACATCTTGCAGGAACTGACATGCACATGGGAAATATATGCTACCATGCACTGACACCTTAGGCCCTTTGGAACATGGTAATGGTACTTGAAAACCCTTACAGAGAACGGCATACTTGTGTTGGTCTGGGTAACCTGATGAGGGAGTTTATAGTAGAAGTCTGACTACTTAAAAATTATATGAGAATTCTCCTACCCCGCCACAATCAACATCCTCTCCAGAGAATTTAATTGAAATAAGCCAGAGCTTAACGATATTAAGTTTTACCATTTACTTTTATTCTTTACAGTTTACAAGACCTGTGTTCGAGAGATTCGAAGTTGGTCTACTCGTATCCTTGCAAACTATCTACCTGAGGGAGCCCCCATTACACTTGGTACGGTCACATCCTTAGGATTAATCTACTTGAGGGAGTCCCTATTACATTAATTGCCCAACAAATATCCAACAATGTCCTCATGACCTAGGATTCATTATCCTATATTATTCTCTTCATAGAACATGGTACATAGTGTTCGGCTCTCACTTATTCTTCTACATCTACACCAACCTCCATTATGGTAGAGGAGTCTTAACATACTTCCAATAGCTTAAGAGCAGAGAAAAGTCGAGGGTGAGACTCTTCAATGTACTTAAATTACTTATTGCTAGTTGTAGAGAATCCTGTCTTTCATTGTAACTGTTTTGCTTTCCAGGTATTTCTCAGTGTGTCAACAACAAAGGAGGTAGATCAACAGTGTTCCTAGAAGTGTTCTTCTTTTCCACACTGAGTGCATTGCTTCTTGTTACATTGTTTCCCTGTTAGGATCTGCATGGGTTCCGATGACCAACAGTATACTCAGATATCTGGTCATGCTTTCCGATACCAACATTATTGGTCTTCCACATCTTATTATCTCTCAAACTCAAACCTTTCTCTTTCTTCTTGACTTTTTCTGACTATTTAAACTACCGTTCTTCATCCTTCTCTCATTACTTCTAAGGCTTCTGTTCTGCATGATGCCTGAACTGCTTGGTATCTTTCAACAAATGACTTACTTGTTGTGGTAGATTTACATAATTATTAAGTACTACGAGATGATGTACTTTTAATATCTATAGTTTCCAGACCTTATGAGTTATTCCAGCCCTGACCTTGTCCTTTGCCTGTTGCAGATCATTATTTTTCAACTTATATATAAGACAAGATAGTCACCCGTGTGGTTACCACATGGGGCCGAAATGGAGTGTAGGTTTAAGTGATTACTATATTTGATAAATAGCAATTTACCCACAAAATTTAATGGTAGATATATATTGAAAAAAACCATTAATAAGAAAAATTAAAGTCTTAAGAAATAATTAAAGTAAAAGAGAAAATAAGATCATATGAAAAGATGAATAGACAAATTCAGTGAGGACAAATAAGAAAGGTAGGAGATAAAAGTAAACAGAATATAAAAGAGAACAATCAAATCTGATATGGCCACCCAGCTGTGGGGGGATAACGGGCATGGGGTTTTCGTTGCATATATTGGGAGTGGGTTTTCTTGGTTGCATAGTAGGGTTTCCTTTGTTTTATGATTGGAGTATGTTGTCATGCAATAGAACTGGATAGAACTGGATGGAAGGATCATGGCTGTACACAATGCCAAAGACTTTCTTTTGTATTAATGATCAAGGAGAATTTTCTTTATGCAATCTGGTAATCTTCTTTGAATACTGGTACCTAGGAATTACACCTCTCCTCTACTTCACATCTGCTTGAAACTGTGAACCCTGACCCTGAACCCCAGAAACCTCAATCCTCATACAACTCACTTTGGTTGTATGCCCACACTCAGACCTTGCCTCTGAACTCCTGCCTGCTCCGATCATGGTATGCCTTGAGCTACTCAACCCTCAGACCCTGCCCATTATAAAATTATAGAGTAGAAAAGGCAAAGATATTAAAATACAAAATAATAGAAAAACTTATATATAAAAAACCTCAGAATACACAACATTTTTGAATAACTTTTCTTGTTAATATACTGAATCAGGTATGAATACTTTGATCCTTGTACTACTTGCTGCTCTTGATAATATAATATACAATTGTTCATGTTCAAATACCTCCTCACATAAACTAATCCCGACATGTCCTAATGACTGTCCCTGTATCTTATTCATAGTCATTATATATACTAACTGAATTGGAAACTAAAGTTGAATCAGGTTTACAGAAATATCTTATAATTTTTCAGAAGAAATTTAAATTCAAGGAATCATGACTTCAGTTTTAGTCTTTGTATCTGTCATTATAATACTTGTTAAGTACAAAATTAAATATCATATTAGTATAATCTTAATCAGGATAGTAATATACTTAATTAGAAAAAAATGAATGAATTAATAACACTTACTACATATTAGATTTTATAAAAGACCTGTAATCTTAAGTATTGTTTTATTACAAAGACCTTGATATGAATTCAAATTTCATAAAAGCATAACTGAGTCTTGATAAATATCTAATATTCTTAAAACTGTATAATATATATATTTATGTTGTATGATTGCTTCATCCAAAATAATAAGTGAGGTTTGAAGAAAAACCTTAGTCTGAGGAGATCCATGATTGATTGAAAAAATAGACCGATTGTCTAAAATCAAGGAACTTCAAAAAGTTTCATGTGTTGTTCATTCTTCTTGTAGTAGTATTACTGCAATGCTGCTAGATGCTACTACTAAAGCAATCTTGTATTAACTTTAAATTTTTGTAAGAATTGTATTCTTCAAAAATGTCTTTCCTGCTCCTCTTAGCCTATTAAGGAAAAACATATCTCCACTATTAATATCTACTAACCTTAGAACTACTTGAAATGCATATCCAAGTCTCTGTACAGAATTTAACTGTAGTTTATATCTTTAAAGTATTTTATTTACCTCTACATAATTTCATGTAGTAACCTATTCTAACATTGACTACAAAGACTATAGTTTAAGTCAGATAAAGGCAATAGCAATGTAAAGTGATCAAACCAATTACCCATATCAGAGAGTATTCTTGAAGAAAATATTGTTTAAGGCTATATGTTTGCTTATCTGATAGATTCAGAATTCCCATGCTATGTTCTAGTACATACTTATAGTTGTCAGACAGAAAATCTCTATATGTCAACCACAAATTGACTGGATGAGAAGGACTTGATTCACACAATATAATTGCAAACAGATTCTGTAGCTATTTTCCAGTATGAATTAAAGTCGCTTTAGGTAGGGTAACTACCTGTGGCACCTGTAGGATAATTATCTGAGCTCAGGCAGGGTAACCTTTTCATATTTCATTAAGGTAGGGTAACTTTATTCTCCCCTCACATATCACATTTTCTATTTCCAGCATCACAGCTACCTACTGGCCCCTTACCCTTTTTTTTTCGGCTCTGATTTTATTTTCTTCCCCCCCGGTGTCTTTTATCTCCTTCAACCCACTCTAGCTTAGTGCTATCTTTCCAGGCATTTGTCTCATAGTGCATTTTAGTGCTGTCTCATAGTGCATTTTAGCGCTGTCTCATAGTGCATTTTAGCGCTGTCTTTCCGGGCATTTTGTACTGGCGGTTTTCAGGGGTCTCGAGTACTATAGATACTAATTGATAATGCTATTCAGGTAGGGAGTGCTTACATGGAGGCTCATAATGAAACTATTCTACTTAAGAAGATGGTTATTCTCATTAGCATGATCACTTCTATGACTCTGTCCCAGATGTTCCCAGAAACCTGTCCATGTTCTTAGTAGGCTATCCTTTCTAAATGGTATACCTACTCGCCTAGTAGTATCATAATTGATATATCCATATATCCCCAGGTGCCACTTATGGGCCTTGCCTTCACGTAGATGTATGACTATTAGGTTCATCTTATCCTTGTCTGTAGGATGGCATTTAGAAAAGTAATTGAACTTGACTTCCACCAAGGTAAGAAAACTGGCCAGCTTGGTAATTACTTCCTTAAAAGTAGAAATACTATTTAGCTTCTCTGACTTCCTGCATTGTAACATCAACTCGGAATAGCATTAGTCTTACAACCTTTGTCATAGTTTATCTGCTTGGTAGTTATATTTATCTTTCTTCTCATACCTCTAGACTTAATGATGTGGTCTTAAGAAGGGCATAAAATCAGTTAGAGAATTAGGATCATTATCGGAACTGCTGTCAGGATCAGAATTGCCTGGATCGCCTGTGTTGAAACATGCAGGAGAGGTTATTGTGTAATGACCCTATGTTATAGAGCTATGGTAACCTACGTCTATGCCCATACATAAGACCAAGAGGTCAGATGGTAGACGAGGCGGGTATGCAGGCGCATATCCGAGGGATATCTGATGGTCAAGATATCTCTAAGAACAGAAGGTACTAAGGAAATGGTGTACCTAAGTAGTGGTAGTAACGTGATAATGTCCTGTCTGGCCTAAGAATAGGACAGAAGGCCAGGTGAGTTTACCCTGTCTAAGGAAGTCACGTTACCCTACCATGGACCCTGGTTTCATGTGACCATGGACATACTTACCCTACCTTTGGGACACTATTACCCTACCTTCCGGCGAAAACATTCTCGGAAGAATTTCGGGAACTGGTAGGATTGTTTGTTACGCAATGACGATCGATGGAGACATGTTTGCGTTTTGATCGGAAGACTATGGGAGGAGCTGTAGTGCTCTGAACAAGCTGTAACTTGGTAGAATTATTCCTAACAGGGACCTGGGGCCCCAGGGTTTGCCCTGGTGGTCATGGGCCAAAATGGGTGGAGTTGCTGTCTTACTAGTTAAATGGAGTTTATGAAGACATGCCCATAACACGGTATGCGTCACTGCCGTCCGTCCGACCCGAGGTTGTTCGCAGGATATATAAGGGGGTGAAGGTGAGAAGGTCAGGTACCTTCTCCAAAAGGAATCGAGTAAAATGGGCTAATACTGACGGAGTTAGCATGAGCCATCCGGAAGGGTCCGCATAGTAGTCCTGGGTAGTACCGGAGACATCTGAGACGGTTTTACGCCAATCAAGCCTAGACGTGCTCCTTTGCCGTAGGCTCTTTGTGGGTTGTTTGAGGACTCTAATAGCATGATACTTATCATGGTGGGTGGTGTGTCAGGGGTAAGGGACCATGGGTAGCGACTACGGGTCCCGCCGCTGCCGCAGCTCTCTGTGGGAGCACCATAGACCCTCTAAGTTCGTACTCAAGAAAGATAGAGCTTAGCCGGGAAACAGCTGATATCTACGGGAGCTTGGATAGGGCATAGCACATGGGAAGAGAGTCATTTAGTTGGCTTTCCTAGGCGTCTCGACAGTTAGCCACTGATGAGACACCAATGCGTAGAGGTTTTCACTCTGGCAGGTGTATTGGTAAACACCTCGCAGGAACTGATGTGCATATAGGAGAATTCTGCTGGAGTGCACTGACACCTTAGCCCTTCGGGGACATGGTAATGGTGTGGGGCAACCGTCATGGAGAAGGGCATACTCATGATGGTCGGGGTAACCTGATGGGGGAGTTTTTGGTATAAGTCTGACAACCTAAAGATTATACGAGAACTTTCCTTCCCCGACAGAATCAACATCCTCTCGTAAGACTTTAATTGAGATAAGTCTGAGCTTCACGATATTAAGTTTTACCGTTTACTTTTATTCTTTATACTTTTGCATGAGCTGTGTTCGCGAGATTCCATGTTTGGTGAGGTCACATCCTTAGGAACCATCTACCTGAGGGAGCCCCCATTACAGTATATTGTTAAGCGAGCTTCTCGCTTAACTCACCTCCTCAAGTTTTTTTTTGTTTGGATTGAACCGATGTTAAGAAATCATGTCTGCATTGGCAGTCACGATGGAAGAGGAATCATCGAGTTCTGAAATCACTTTTGGCATTGATGATGACCCTCTCAAAGACACCATTTTTAGGGCCTCGATTATCGCCGACATGAAGGGCATTGGCAGTCCAAGTGCAAAAATGCTTCTTGCAGCAGCCCCGATTAAAGTCTCCGAACATTGTCGTGATCTAGTACTTCACGATGCAGGCCTCGCTGCGTTATCCTTCACGTACGATATTCCCTTGGCTCAAGGAGTGGGGGAAGGATACGATCATAGAGCAGAAGAAAATGAGACCCGTGGGCCTCCTACCATTTCCGTCGCGGAATTTTGTGACGACTACGTCGAATCCTATATCCTACGAGAAGTGACCCGAGAAGTCACTAGCGTTAGGAAAGATCTCTTGCATTGGAATAAGGAGCAACAAAAGGAGTTTAGCAAGGAAATTATTGGGTCGTCGGTGGCATGGATGAAAAGGCAACGAGATGCCTTTGTCGCGATACTAAACAATCAGTTCGCGATGAAGATACGGATGGACACATTAGAGAAGGCGTGGAATGAAGGGTACCACATCGATCAGGATATTGATGTACTAATGATTGAGGTTGCAGCGGCTTTACCGCTGGTGACCGATAAGCTGGAGAACTTCTTGCAGCAACTGACGATGTATGCTAGAGACGATGGATACAAACCAGAGCTAAGTCCGCTAGGGTTGCGGATTCTGGAAAGCTTAAAAGCAGGAGAATCAGAGGTAGCTCAGTCCTTTGCCCGTGTTACAACTCGTTTGCTCGCTACGTCGGTAGCTCGAAGTCATTCAGCAAGTCCGATCGGAGAAATACAACGACATGCCTCGCCAAGACCCCCTCGATATAGCACAACGAGACCATTAAGGTCCCCCTCTCCATCGATTACAGTGACCCCACTCGAGCCATCAGTATCACAGACTCTCCTCCCTCCTCCAACAGCCATTGGATGGGTTCCAACCCTGTTCCCTACTCCTGTCGACGTCCCATGGCCCGTCAGGCGAGAAGGATCTCCCGGCCTAGCCGAATGAGTCGAAAGAACATTGAAAATGTAGAATAATTCCAGACGAGGGAACCCACGTCCTACCACAGCCTCTCAAGGCACTCCCGTCCCTGTCGCGGTGACACCCTGTCAACCCAACCGCCCACAGGTCCATGTGCCTACAGCACCTGTTAAACCTTCGCGTAATGCTGGATTTTGAGAGTTAGGGCCAGCACCGCCAGCGCGAGGACCTTTCTGTCACCCCGCATGCCGAGGATATAGTGGGCGACATGACTTCTTTTGTCATCGACCACCGCCGGAGGTACTGGGGGGCCCACCACGAGAGGCCAGACAAGACAGGGGAAAGGAAAAGGCGGAACCCCTATGTCGGTATTACAATAAGAGGGGTCATAAAGGATCTCCAACACACCCAGAGACCTGTCCGGCTTTTGTCGAATGGTTAAAGGTGTCGTAGGCTGCGCCAAACCCAATACCGTCGGGGAGTAACCAGCCAGCAGGCTCCGTGCCGCCACAAGCACCATCAGGAGGGGGTCCTGCGGATGATGGAAATCGTGGTGGGCAAGACAAGCAATCTGAAGGTTGTGAGAGACCTAAGCAACCCTTGGGTGGCAACGCCGGAGGCAGTGGGGCTGGAAATCTACCTGCCGGAGGAGGATTCCCCACGGCTGGTGGAGGAGACCCGAGTGATTCCGACACTGATGACAGCTCTGATGATGATGCCGATTCCCTACCCGATGTTACACCCGTTTTGGGACCACACTGTAATAGCTGGAATGACGAGAAGAAGGACCGATATGACTGTCGGGCAAAAGCACTACGAGAAACGTTGCGAAGCCAATCTCGTTCCTTGTCACATTCGAGACGGAGGAAGCCGCAGAAGCTAAGCGGCAGTCCCACATTCATGGGAGTGGTTGCCCATCTGGCTAGTTTTCTGACCTTGGTCGAAGTCAAGTTTGAGTACTTTTCTGATTGCCGTCTGACGGACATGGATAAGATCAACTTGGTCATACCTCTTCTCGAAGACCAAGCCCGCAACTGTTACCTCGGCATACCTGCGCACATCAACTGTGAAGCTGCTAAACGAGCACGTATGCCGTTCGATAAGAATGGTCCGCTCTGAACATGGAAGGATTTTTGTAAACAGTTAGAGCAGAGTCACCGAGGTGACAATGTGAATCGGGATAAGAATCTTCTCGCGTGGAACAACTTGGTGATGTCTGCCAACCAGAGCAGTCCCTACCTGGATAAAGTTATCGATCTGATGTACAAGCTGAACTACACAGACCAACAGCAGGTAAAGGATCAGGTTAGGGCGGGGATAACGTCCGAGCTTCAGAAGTCGTGGGCGTTACTGACACCTCACCCCGAAAGTCTAAACGATTCCTTAGATTTGCTTTGGCAAGTTGGTCATAATCTCGAAGACGATGAATGTTTCGGACATCTCAACGATGACAAACCTGCGAAGCCACGAGAGAAAAGAGAGAAGAAAACTTCTAAACCAACAGGAAGGTTTAAGAAGCAGGAGAAAGGTTTGGTTTGGATGGACAACAAGGCGCGAAAGACCGCTAATGTTGGCGCCGGAAAGCAGGCAGGGACGTCTGAGTATGCAATTGCTCATCAAGACATCCCTCAGACCCTGACTGATAAACGACACAACAATAAGCAATGTATCAAGTGTGGGAGAGAAGGATACTTCTGGAGACAGTGTTCGGTAACCTCCTCAGGTGTTCATGCTGTGAGGAATACCACGGGAGTAAAACGGTCACGACCCAAGGCAGAATCCTCTACGAGTGGCAATACACGATTGAACCGCATTGAAGCGTCTCGTCCGCCGCCTTCTCGTCCCAAGCTTTTAGAAGCTGGTAAACCTTCTCCTACTATTCTGGAGGTGGATATGGACCTTGGTGAAGGTAAGAACCTAATCCTAAGAAGGAGATAACATAGGCTGACCTATCTAGATCTATGAAGATCTCGAAGGAAGGATAGCCACTCAAGTGGAACGAATTATGGTAAGAACCAATTCGCATTGACTAGTTCTCGTGTTCTGTCAAAGTTGCCAACACAGGAGTATTGAGGGACTACCTGCTCAGGTAGATGTTATGGTCAGATGCGTTGTTTGGTCTTTTCTTTTAGTTCTTGGGTTCTGTTATTTCTTATGTTTTCTCATATTGGACATTCTGGGGAATTGACTTTCAGGTTTTTCTTTGGATAAGCATTCTGCTCCGAGGAGTCGCTCCGGAAAATGGGAATGGCGCGACATTCGGATGGGGCAAAAAGATGCCCTGTTTGGCACCTGTTGACTGGACGTCTCTGAAGAGCAGATGTATTTCTTGTCTTATATGGGTCGTTTGTCTTGTACAGTTGAATTGATTGAGTTATTAGTCTTGAATAAAAGTTATCTTTCAAGTTTACCTCAGGAGGGTTTAGTACCCGAAATGATGTTGGCATGATAGTAAATAGTACTCCAATTCCTCTTATTAATTAAAACTATTCTTGAAACGTTTACCGACCCGTTGTGGCTGCTCTTGTGTCGAAAGGCAAGAGACTAGCAAGAATGAGTACTATAAGACAAACCAAGAAAGCGTAGCACTCAAGCCCACCAAAACATAGCAAGTCTATTCATTTACGAGTTATACTAGATTGGGGTATAGGGTGTAGGCATGTAAGTGCCGAAGTGCTGTTGTTACTAGATAGTGGAGCAACTGGCCCAGTGTTAAGTAGTCAATGGGTTAAGAATACCCAAGCTCCCTGTATATGAAGAAGGATTCATACTCCAATAAAGGATGCAAGCGGTAATGACATACCAGGATCGGGTCTTCATTATACCAAATTATTGGACTTGAAGATAGGTGATCACATGAATGGTATGCGCTTCGAGGTAGCCAATCTCGCCGATACTAGAGTCGATAGTTATCTCCCAATATCATGGTTAAAGGATCATAACCGCGAGATAGATTGGAAAGTAGGATCACTGACCTGGCGCTCAGATTTCTGTAAGGCTAACTGCCTAACAGAGCAGAGGCGGTTAGTATACATGACTGATGAAGAACTGTTGGCCGAAGATCCCGAAAACATATATTTTCTAGGGACTGTAGAGTTCTCAGATGAGACCGGTGAAGATGTAACAGTCCAACTCTTACCGGAGTACAAGGACTTTGGAGACATCTTCAGTCAAGAGAGGATAGAAGCACTACCGGAACATATGAAGCATGATCATGGAATTGATTTAATTCCCGGCAGTACACCTCCCTTCGGGCCTATCTATCCGATATCGGTAAAAGAGCGACAAGCTCTTAAGGAGTTTATAAACGAAATGTTACGAACAGGGAAGATTGAAAGGTCTACTTCCTCATCCACGGCTCTTATACTTTTTATACCAAAACCAGACGGTACTCTAAGATTGGTAATAGATTACCGAGGACCAAACAAAATCACGTTGAAGAATTGATATCCTCTCCCGCTGATGAACGAGTGGCAAGGCAGGATGTCAAAAGCTACAGTGTATAGCTTGATGGACCTGAAGAATGGGTATTGGGAAATCTGAATGGCTAAGAAAGCCATAGGAGATACTCACCCGCATGAGGAACTCCCAGCCTTTCGCAGTGAATTGGGAGTGTATCAATTTAAGGTGATGCGCTCTGGGTTATGTAACCCCCCCGCCACCTTCCAGAGCATGATAAATGACATATTTCGAGATATGCTAGGTGAAGGGGTCGTCGCTTATATGGACGATATCCTGATTTACTCTGAGACTATTGAAGAACATGTCTCTCTGGTAAGGCCACTCATGGAGAGGTTGAGGAAGCATCGACTATGTGTAAACATAAAGAAGTCGTTCTTCCATGAGAGTGAGATTGAGTTTCTAGGTTATCGGATATCCGAGAAGGGGATATCCATGACCACCAAGAAGGTGGATTCTATCCTAGAATGGAAACCACCAACTAGTGTCGTCGGAATCCAAAGTTTTATGGGCTTCACCAACTTCTATAGAAGATTCATAGAAGGCTTTAGTAAGATAGTGAAACCTTTAACAGACCTCACTAAGAAGGATATTAAATTTGATTGCACCCCTGCTTGTGATAAGGCATTCTATGAATTGAAGAAAGCCTTTACCATGGGACCAATCCTAGCACACTTTGATCCTGCCCACCAGACCAAACTGGAGACAGACGCAAGTGACTTTGCATCAGGTGCCGTACTTTCTCAGTTCTGTGAAGATGAGAAGTGGCACCCGGTGGCCTTTCATAGTAGGAAGTTCCACCCAGCTGGGATAAATTATGATGTACATGACAAGGAGATGACTGCCATCCTGGCAGCGTTTAAAGAATGGGAACATCTGTTTAGGTCGGTGGAGGGTGAGGTCTCGGTTTATACCGATCACAAGAATTTGGAGTACTTTAATAGTACTAAGACCCTCAACCGCCAACAACATCGCTGGGCAGAATTCCTGCAGCTGTTCAATTTCAAGGTAGTTTACCATGAAGGAAGGCTGAATACAAAGGCAGATGCACTGTCAAGGCGTGGAGACCACCGCCCTGAAGGGGGGAATAATTCTCTGGTACAGATACCAAAGCCATTTTTTCGCCCAGGACAATGGGTTGTGGGACAAGAGCGAGATCTCTTACATCCTCATTCATTGGCAGCCTGTCAAGGCTATCGGTTGCAATCGACATTTTTGGATGCGTTGCATACTGCTGCGAAACAGGATCCCATCTATATGAGGGACTTAAAGGCTGTGTTAGCAGGAGACAAAGATGTTGACCGTAACTTGACAATAGAGAGAACTACACTTCTATACAAGAATCTTACTATAGAGAAGGACCTTTTTTTATACAAGAATAGGTGGTACATCCCGGCCTCTCAAGAGCTGAAGGATAGGATCATGGAAGCCGAACATGACTCCCGTCTAGCGGGACACTTTGGGACAGATAAAACGGTAGGCAGGGTTAGGGCTAACTTCTTTTGGCCTAAGCTGGATGAGAGCATTACAGATTATGTTCGCACAGGTGATACCTGTCAACGGAACAAATCCGTTAAGCATAAGAAGTTTGGCTTGTTCAAACCTGTCGGAGTGCCATTGAGGCCGTGTACGGATATCTCAATGGACTACATAGTAGCACTACCGAAATCAGAAGGTTATACCAAAATTTGGGTCCTCGTGGATAAATTCTCAAAGATGGCACACTTTATATCTTTGGCCACAGAAGTTCCAATAAAGGATCTGACCTTAATGTTCCTGAAGGAGATTTGGCGGCTTCATGGGCTCCCAGAAGCTATTATCTCTGATAGAGATAGCTGATTCACATCCAAGTTTTGGATGAGCCTGATGTAACAGCAGCAGTTGAAACTACAGGTATCGACTACTTACCACCCTGAGACTGATGGGCAGACTGAGAGGGTAAACCAGACCTTGGAACAATACTTAAGAAATTATTGTTCCTATCAACAAGATGATTGGGCATCACTGCTACCTTTAGCGGAATATGCATACAATACATCTACCTCCAAGTCAACCAAGTTATTTCCGTTTGAGATCAACTATGGCTTTAACCGACAGACCAACTAGTTAGGTACAGTCTCGGAGTAACAAGGTATTCATCGCAGTAGCGAGCTATTGGTAAAGAATTGGGAAGGTGTCTGGCAAGAGGTCCGAGATAGACTTAAGTGAGCTCGAGAGAGACAAGGGAAGTGGCATGACCAGAAACGATTGTCATGGCTGGAATACGTTACGATGGAAGATGTGACAAATGGCAGGGCAAAGAAGGCTGACCGGGTGATGCTAAATCGAAAGAACATCCGCACAGAGCGACCTATGGAGAAGCTGGACCACCGGTTGTTTGGACCCTTTGTGGTCAAGCCTAAGGTCGGTAACCGGGCTTATGAACTCCAATTGCGTGCTCATTGGTCAATCCATCCAGTATTCAATGTCGGAATCTTAGAACCCTATCGTGAGGACACAAGTGGTAAAAGGACTCAGGAAGTCCCAGTGCCCGAGATAGTAGACAATGAGCATACCTATGTTATTGAGGCAGTGGTAGACAGTCGATGGTACGGAAACATGAAAGCGAAATTTCCAAATCGCTTTGTACAGTACCTAGTTTCATGGGAGGCTATGGCGCCGAGGAGAACTCTTGGGAGCCATATGAGATGCTGGAAGGTACAGGCTTAAAAGCCAAGACGGATTTCCACCAGCGGTATCTCCATAAACCCAGAGACCATAGGGTTGTAGGTGAACCAAATCGGGGAAATAAAAGACGACTTTAGTGGACCGGGTCGGTCCTTAGAGACGAGGGGAGTGATGTAACGACCCTACGTTATGGAGCTATGGTAACCTACTTCTATGCCGATACATATGACCAAGAGGTCAGATGGTAGACAAGGCGGGTATGCAGGCGCATATCCGAGGGATATCTGATGGTCAAGATATCTCTAAGAACAGAAGGTACTTAAGGAAATGGTGTACCTAAATGGTGGTAGTAACTTGATAATGTCCGCTCTGGTCTAAGGATAGGACAGAAGGCCCGGTGAGTTTGCCCTGTCTAAGGAAGTAACGTTACCCTACCATGGAGACCAGTTTCGTGTCACCATGGACATACTTACCCTACCTTTGGGACACTATTACCCTACCTTGCGGCGGAAACGTTCTCGGAAGAATTTTGGGAACTGTTAGGATTGTTTGTTACGCAATGACGATCGATAGACACTTGTTTGCATTTTGATCGGAAGACTACCAGATGGGCTATAGTGCTCCGAACAAGCTGTAACTTGGTAGAATTATTCCTAACAGGTACCTGCGGCCCCAGGGTTTGCCCCGGGCGTCATGGGCCAAAGTGGGTAGAGTTACCGTCTTACTAGTTAAATGGAGTTTATGAAGACATGTCCATAACACTGTATGCGTTGCTGCCGTCCGTCCGACCAGCGGCTTTTCGCAGGATATATAAGGGGGTGAAGGTGAGAAGGTCAGGTACCTTCTCCAAAAAGAACGGAGTAAAACGGATCAAAACTGACGGAGTTAGTGTGAGCTATCCGGAAGGGTCCCCTGAGTAGTCCCAGGTAGTACCGGAGACATCTGAGACAGTTTTATGCCAATCCACCCTCCACGTGCCCCTTTGCTGTAGGCTCTTTGTGGGTTGTTTGAGGACTCTAATAGCATGATAGTTATCATTGTGAGTGGTGTGTCGGTGGTAAGGGACCATGGGTAGCACCGATGGTTCCCGCTGGCGCCGCAGCTTTCCGCGGGAGCGTCATAGACCCTCTAAGTTCATACTCAAAAAAGATAGACCTCAGCCGGGAACTAGCTGATATCCACGGGAGCTTGGATAGGTCATAGCACATGGGAAGAGAGTTATTTAGTTAGCTTTCCTAGGCATCTCGACAGTTGGCCACTGACGAGACACCGATTCGCAGAGGTTTTCACTCTCGCAGGTGTATTGGTAAACACCTCGCAGGAACTGATGTGCATACAGGAGAATGCTGCTAGAGTACGCTGACACCTTAGCCCTTCAGGGACATGGTAATGGTGCGGGGCAACCCTTACGGAGAAGGGCATACTCACGATGGTCGTGGTAACCTGACGGGGGAGTTTTTGGTATAAGTCTGACTACTTAAAGATTATACGCGGACACTCCTATCCCGACAGAATCAACATCCTCTTGAGAGACTTTAATTCAGATAAGCCTGAGCTGAACGATGTTAAGTTTTACCGTTTACTTTTATTCTTTACACTTTTGCATGAGCTGTGTTCTCGAGATTCGAAGTTTGGTGCGGTCGCATCCATAGGAACCATCTACCTGAGGGAGCCCCTGTTACCTATTGATATGGAAACTAGTACATATGATCGTTTCGTACTTGTGTTTTAGTTTCTCGTTTTATGTCATTTTACTAAGAACCTCTGAGGCACTCCTGTTACTGCCTACCAGTAGTGTGTATCAAGACGAGAAAAAGTTTTTCTAGTTACCCTGTTGTTGTTTTTCTTCTTTCAGGATAAAATCCAGCTCTTTTTCCTTTCTCTGTTACAGATAGTCAGTTGCTTACTTGCACATGAATATCACGTATTTATTCTATCTCACATTGCCAAATCAAAAGGTTATAAGCCCAGGTTCACTACTCGGAACTTGCTCACTATCTTTGAAACCATCTTAAAGATATCTATCTCACTTTCCTCTTTCCAAATGCTACCATGACCAAAGTCTCTAAATCCCTTACAATCTCCCTGATTGACAAGTTGCATGGAGTAGCTAATTACCATACCTGACATTCAATTGCTATAACCTTTCTGGATACTATAGGAGTTTGGGATATTGTAGTTGGAAAGACATCAAAGCCATCGGGCAACAATGCTACCACAGAAACCTCTTGAACCCCTCTCTTCTAGCAGATAGCAGGTTTCTGGCTTCTGAATGTCGATAGTAGCTTAATACCTTTAATCTTCTCCATCCAGGATGCACTGACTGCATGGGCTAAACTCAAGGAGAAATTCTATCGGAAGACGACAACAAGTCTTCACCCTCCACCCAAGGCTATTATTACTCTTGTGTGTGGCAATGACTACTCAAATGAACCTCCAGAGCTGGAATCTGGTCTGGTGATATGAGTTAGAGCTCCCAGGATATACTCGAAAAGGTCCTTCTCCCCTTTGTCAATCGTTCTATTACAAAGGGTGCATTCTTCCTTACCTCCCTTCCTACCTCACTTGATATTGTGGTTGATAATAATACTACCAAGGAGTCTGCAACCTATAGTAATATCTGTACAAAGTTATTAGACCTAGAGCCACCGGAACAGCCTGCTGATCGCAATACTGCTTTTGCCACAATGAGTAGTAGTTGAGAAGATAAAAGAAGAGTAAAGGAGGACAGGATTTGTACTTACTGCAAGTTCAAGGGTTTCCATAGGATAGGCCATCTTGTGGTTGATTTCCGTACCAAGAGACGTGATAATAGCAGCAAACACTCCCACTCCGCAGCTACAGCTATTGAAGATTTCCAAAATACCAACTATGCATTTCCTACAGCTGAAAGTGAGTTCCTACTAAATTCATTGATCCTCACTAGTAGGGCTAGTAACCACATGACTCCCAACCAAGGATGGATAACACATTTTCAGGCAATGAATATAGAGGTAACTATAGCGAATGGTGAGCCATTGCAGGCAACTGCAGTTGGAACTGTGATGTTTACAGCACTGCTGCATGATGGCACCACACATACCATTCATTTGTATCCTATACTTGTTGTCCCAGCTCTTCAGTTCTCACTGATCTCCAAGTCCCGAGTAGTGGAGGCAGGGGCGTCCAAGAGGGGTGATGTCCAGGGAACTACCATTTTGGTTGGTAGCAAGCCAGTATTGGAAACTGCCCCACATGCCAACCTAGAGATTATCTGACTGCCTAATGTTGTTGGTACAGTTAGCATTATGCAGTTACATTGAAAACTTGCTCATTTTCTACCCTCCAGTTTCATGATACTTCAAACACATACCAAAGAACTACCACCAATTCCCCCTGTCCAAGAACTCTTTGACTGCAATGCTCGCAGCAAGGCAAAGTATGTTCGATCCATATCGAAACTCTGCATGACTCAAACTACTGAGTCTTATCATACAATCCACAGTGATATCAACTGCCCATTCGGTATTCCTACTCCTTCCCAGAGTACATACTTTGTATCAGCCATTAATGAACACCCTCACTGTGCCAAAATCCATTTGCTTAAAGCTTAGGATGAGGCCCCACAGGCCCTACTGGATATGGTCAGACTTGCTGAATGCCAGTATCATACTCAGACCAAAGTCATTCAAACTGAAACTGCTGGAGAATTAACCTCAAACTGGTTAAAAGCAGGGTTGGCCAAGCTAGGGGTAAAATATAAGTTAAGTATTGTGTATATATATGAGATAAATAGTATGGCAGAGAGGTTTAACAGTACCGTTACCAGCTCTGCGCAGGCTCTGCTGTTTGACTCTGGTCTTCCATTGATTTTATGGCGAGAATTGCTTATCCATGCTATATACACAAGGAATTGGATGCCTCATACACTGCCTGTTGGTAGGTCACGAGTCAAGGTTTTAACTGATGCTATGCCGGACCTTGCCCACCTGCAGCTATTTGGTTTACCTACACATGGCCTCATTCCGGAAGAGAAATGGAGGATTGTAGGGTAGTTGTTGATGAGGAGCGTGAAAGGTTTTCTAGTAGGTTATAGGGCACAGAGAAACCACTACCAGTTTTGGATTCCCTCCCTGCTCCAGGTCCTCATCTCCAGCGATTTTTGGGCACGAGTTGTAACATCATCTGTAAGGAAGGTTGCTATTGACACCACCCTACCCGAGTCACCCATTCCTCACCTAGCAAATGACACCTCCCTACCAGATGCTACAGACAAGCAGGCACTATGGCATCCTGCGTCTGCATTTGAAATCCATGACCAGTATCCGAATCTCTTTGAATTGTCTCTACCAGAGCCATCCTCAGTCAAATCAGGCATTCAACCTACCTTTGTTTCTCCTGCCCCCAGTTCTTTTCCCATGACAGCCTCTGGCTCTTCAGTTTTACCTCCTTCTGCAGCAGTTGTTGAGCCTGGTGTCGACAGGAGTACTATCTCTCTCTCTCTCTCTCCTGCCTACAATGGCCACTGTGCCTCAGGCTGCCCAGTCACGTAGGCTAGCTCAACCTCCTGTGCATTTCGCAAAGTTGACAGAGATGGCTCTTCTTGCCATAGGTGATCGGGATTTTGACTTATCTTCAGTCACCTTAGACCTGCATGGTGCTGAAGCTGGCAACTGGAAGGCTGCAATGGAAAAGAAAATTGCAACTTTGGAGAAATACAATACATGAGAACAAATTCTGATACCTCTAGAAGTCAGGGGATTGTTGACACCAAGTAGGTACTAAAGAAGAAAAGAGATGAGAATCGGAACTTAGTAAAGTTTAAAGTACAATGGATGGCATGAGGCTTGGTGCATGTTCCAGGACTTAACTTTGACAAAACCTTCTTCACTGTTCTCTAGACTGATACACTTCATATACTCCTTACTCATGCTATCAACCATGGTCTACAAACTATGTAGTACAAGAGTGAGTTCGCTTATCTGAATGGACTCTTCGAAGACGAAATCTATATCCAACTTCCTGTGATGGTTCCTGTCCTGACTGGCAAGGTCCTACAATTTCAGAAGAGTATATATGGCATAAAACAGGCTGCACAGTGCTAGGGCGAAATGTTTGGCAGCTGTACTATGGCAGCGTAGTTTCTATCCCTCTGTAGCCAATCCTGTACTTTCTGTCAATCCCAGGTTGAACGAGTTTTTAGGCATTCATGTAGACGATTTGCTCTTTATTGCAAAGTCTGAGAACAAATTTACTTCCTGGTTAGGCACTCACTTTACTATTAACAACTTGGATAAACCTCAATATCTACATTCCATTGAGCTATCATGGACCAGCAATTCCATCACCCTTTTCTAGGCTGCTTATATTTCCTACATCACGAGTAGGTTCTTACTCACCAGAGCTAAACCACTCTCCTGCCCATTTTCACCATCTGAACAACCTCTTCAATGACATGCCCTCCAGCCAGCTACCAATCTGAGAGAATACCAGTCCACTCTCAGAAGTCTGCTCTATGCCACAATCATCTCTAGACCTGATATCCTTTTCAGTATTTGTTGTCTCTCTCAGTTGCTCTCAGACCCCTCAGAAAGTTACATGCATATGGTTAGACACATATTTTGATACCTTTTGCATACAATAGACTTGAAGCTTACCTGCTACCGACAAAAGCACAGACCACCTAACCTCCTCTCTATCTATAGCGACAGCTCTTATAGCAACTCTTTAAGTGATTGACATAGTCTCTTTGGTTCTGTCACCTTTTATGCAGATTGTCCGATTGCTGGGAGCCGTGCTAAGCAGGGCGTGGTTGCGCTGTTAATAACGGAGGCAGAATATATTGCTTTAACTTCTGCAGCTCAATCACTGGTATGGGCTCAAAGTGTTACACATAGAAGCATAATCAGTGAGGCACATAACTAAATGCATCAGGTCATGTGTTCAACTCCAGGCCCCACCATAGTTATCGTGATGGTATTACATTACTGCACAAAATGTTAAGGCATTATAGAAGTCTTTACCCTCTCACCATCCATGGATAAAGATAAGCGACTAAGGGGTTCTCATTGGATAACATAGAAGGAGCTCCGCTCTATACGATAAGACTTAGTTGGTGCGAATTGGTAGGTTAGTTATAGAGCTACGACCTCTGCAGGTCTATATGCTATTACAAGAAGTAATATGCATGCCCCCTTAGCTTGCATGAACCAGAGTCATCCGGAAGACCTATTCACGATTGGTTAAGAACAACTCACTAGTCAAGTTAGTTATCTTGGTCATGTACTCTAAACTATCGCCATAGAAGAGTCAGTGATAACTCCTTTGACAGAGCTGATCACTCCACTTAGAAAGAGAGCAGGAAAGTTAGTTTTCAGGGTCAAACTGAGTTTACATACCTAGGACACTAAATCGTTAGTAACGCAGGTACATGGTCAATAAGGGATTAGATGTACCACCCAGACACAGAATATAAATATCAAGGTGCCTCGCTAGCTTTAAAGTGCACGCTCCGCGCCCTCTACTTTCCTCTCGCTTGAAAACATTACCGCATTCGGCCAGGTAAAACTCCAGGGTTTTGCGTGGCAACCATCTCCACACACCTAATTCCTCCCTCGCTTAGGCTTCAGTCTCTAAGTGCACAGCCCCCTCACTACCCCGCACAGCCCCCTTCACCATGGAGGGGCCTGGTCCGGGCCCTTCAAGGTCTGGCTCTCGAGCCTCCAGTCGTGCCTCGCCCTACGAGTCAAGGGCTCCAACCCCCGCTCTCCCCGATAATCTCACCCTGATAAGGGATGAACTAGCCCGCACTCACCTCCACATAGGACAGGCAGCCCCCCCGATTCCCCCCCCTACCGATGCTCAGCTTCAGCACCTGTCGGCCGGCGAAGTCATCCTCCTACCACTTATCTGCACCGCCCTTTCCGGGATTGGCAGCATCATCCAAAGGTTAGAGGCCCTCGAACAGTCCTCCACGGCTGCTCCCAAGGATCCTCCCTCCCTCCCTGCATTAGAAGCTTCCGTCCGTGACCTCTCTCTGAGGGTCACGGCATCAGCTGCCCGCCCATTAGCCGCCCCGTTCGGGCCCTCCCCCTCCCCCCCCTCCTGAAACACACAAGACGCCCGCCGCCGCCCCCCCCCCCTCCTGCTCCCCCTGGAGCTAAGTACCGCCCCCCTCCCGGCTATGTCCTAGACATCCCGGTTGAAGACATCGACTCCCCCGTGCAAGTTGATGGAGTGTGGTACAGTAACCCACGCACCTTCGCAGCCAGACATCCCCGTTCCTTTGCCGCCTTCCAGTTCGCACAGGGTGAATTCCCGGAAGAAGCTACCTTCCGCCCTGGCTCGGCCCCCTCCTTCCTCACCTTAGTCCCACCCTCCTCCTCCTCCTACGCCAGCGCTGCAGCCCCTCATAGGGGTACGGTGCAACAGACCAGCGCCAAGGGCAAGAAGAAAGCAACCACTGCAGCCCAAGTCGCGGCGTCGGGTGGTGCCCCCTCCCGGGTTCGGGAGGCTGCCCCCCTTCCTGCTGCTGAACGTCGCTTCTTCGCCCCTCGAACTGCCTCGGTCCCACACCGCGACGCAACTCGCCTGGCGGCCACTCCCCCTGACATCGTTGCCTCCGTTCTCCGAGAGGCGAATTGTCCCTTTCCCGTCTCCTTTTCAGCCACAGTCAACGCACGTGGCGTTATCACCCTCTTAGCTACCGATCCCCTCTCGCCTGCCACCAGCTACTCCCCCTACTATGAGGCGCTCGCCAGCAAAATCAACCAGTCCTTCGCTGTTGGGAATAATCCCTACCGCCCCTTCCGTCCCGCACCCAATGAGGTCCAGCTGGTTATCCATGGCCTCCCTGTTGCCTTCCTGCCGCCAGATCAAACTGACCTCTTCCCCGCACTCGCTGAGTCCATCAAAAACGCCAAAGATGTCGATATCTTTGGTGCACGCTACCTCCAACCAGACCCCCTCCTCCGCAAGGCCACCACTTCAGTGGTCATCATTGTCGCCCCCTCCGATGTGGCCCATATCGTGTCCAAGATCCTCGTC
>LN890953.1:70813-81548 GCA_900010015.1 Tuber aestivum
CCCCGTCCTCTGGAAGAGGCTCAGGCCCTCTCCGGCAGTACGATCCCACCTTCCCATTGATGGAATCGCTCACTTCCTTGCTTGAATTGCCATCAGGGGCACTCTACCAGGTGCAAACAGGCACTTGGTCCCCGGGGCGGTCGCACTCTTGCCTCCTCGTAAAAAAACTACTCTCTCCAAAAATCTACCCCCCGGTCCCTCCGTCTCCAGGACTGGATTCTGCAGCCCCCCCCCCCTATACCACCCCTATCCTCCGCCAGAAGCCCTGCACGCCTTCATGGGGCCGGAGCGCTTCCTGGCAGGTACAATACATCAAATGAGAGCTGGAAAGAGCTATCTAGTACTACACACTCCCGGGAATAAGCCAGACAAGCCTAATACCTGCCCTGCATATGGCCGTGAGCCTGAGACTATGCAGTATGCCATCCTCTCCTGTCCCTCTAAGGCCTCCTCGAGGCTGCTGCATATCCTGGGAGTGGTCGACTTGGGCTGTAGGCCCCCCCCCCGGGCCGACCAAGACCTCTTATGGGCCCTGGCAGGATACATTTCTGATACCAGAACCAATTATCCCTCTGCTATGGGTGGGGCGCAGGGGTCGCCGAGTATCAATTCTGTTTCAGATTGAAGTGGTGGTTTTTCTTTTCTGATGGCTTTCCTAACTTTTATTTAACTTTCTGTGCTTTGTGTTTCCTTGGTGGGGGAAGGGGCCTGTCTATTCATTTGCGATTAGTTGCCCTGGCGGACGTGGTGGGTTGCCTTACTTACAGGCAGGGATTGGTAGCCGGAGATATATTTCATTATTGTTTGTTGTTTTTGACATTAAGGTTTTCTTTTTGCCATAGCTAGCACTCCATGCAGCTTCTTGTACCTTAACACAAAATATATGAGTTAAAGAAAAAAAAGAAAAAAGAAACAAAAAGTCACTAGCATTAAAGCAACCGGGGCCTGAGCATTAGACAGAAGGACAACGACTACTCCCTCCTCTGGAAGACCCCCAGGCCCTCTTCTGCCATACAATCACACCTTCTTATTGATGGCATAGCTTATTCCCTGGCTCGAATCACCAGCAGGGGGACTCTTCCGGGCCTGGACAGGCACCTGGTCCCTGGGGGGGTTAACAATCTCACCTCCTTACAGAAGTACTTCCTCCTGAAAGCTGCCACTCGGTCCCTCCTGTCTCAGGACTAGGCACTGCAGGCCCCCCCCCCCTCTGTACTATCCCTATCCTCTGCCAGAGGCTCTGCACCCCTTCATGGGGCTGGACCGCTTTCTGGCCGGAAGAAGACATCAAATGAGAGCTGGAAAGAGCTATCTAGCGGCACATACTCCCTGGAATGAGCCAGACAAACCCACCACTTGTTCTGCCTGTGGCCTTGAGCCAGAGACTATGTAATATGCTCTCCTCTCCTGTCCCTCTAAGGCCCCCTCAAGACTGCTGGAGATCCTGGGAGTAGATTCTTTGGGCTGTGAGGCTCCCCTGTGGACTGATAAGGACCTCTTATAGGACCTCGCATGATACATTTCTGATACCAGAACCAGTTTTCCCTCCGCAATGGGTAGGGGACGGGCATTGCCTGGTACCAACCTCAATTCAGATTGAAGTGGTGGATCTTTTTGTCGTCTTTCCCGGCTTAATTTGACTTTCCATGCTTTATGCTTCCTTTGTATGGGAGTAGGCTTGTCGTTCCTTTTGCGATCAGTCACCCTGGCAGGCACGGTGGGTTGTATTACTCACAGGCGGGGATTTTTGGTAGAGAAATATTTTCTTACTATTTGTTGTTTTTGATATTAAGGTATTGTTTTTGCCATAGCTAGCACTCCATGCAGGTTCTTGTACCTGAACAAAGAATATATGAGTTAAACAAAAAGAAAATGAACTCTCTAGCATTAAAGGACACTCGGCGTACTCTACTTTCCTCTCGCTTGAAAACATTATCACATTCGGCTGGGCAAAAGTCCAGGGTTTTGCGTGGCAACCATCTCCATACACCTAGTTCCTTCCCTCGCTTAGGCTTCAGTCTCTAGGTGCACAGCCCCCTTCATCATAGAGGACTCTGGTCAGCGACCTTCACGGTCTGGCTCTCAAGCCTCCAGCTGTACTTCATCCTATGAGTCAAGGGCAGCAACCCCATTACTTCCCACTCATCTTTCTGTAGTTAGAAAAGAACTAGCCCACACTCTGCGCCCTATAGGGTGGGCGGCCCCTCCAATCCCCCCCCCACCCAATTCCCAGCTTCAAGAACTGTTTGCCAGCGAAGCCATCCTCCTACCGCTACTCTGCACTGCCCTCTGTGGGATCAGCAGCATCATCCAAGGGCTAGAGGTCCTTGAGCAGTCCTCCAAGGCTGTCCCCAAGGACCCTCCCTCTCTCCCAGCATTAGAATCCTCTATCCAGGACCTCTCTCTGAGGGTCACGGCATCAGCTGCCTACCCCCCGGCCGCCCGACCTCGCCCCCCTCCTCCTCCCCCTCTAAAACAAACCAAGTGCCCGCCACCGCCCCCCTCCCACTCCTGCTCTCCCTAGAGCAAAGTACCGCTGCTCTCCTGGCTACATCCTAGATATCCCAGTTGAGGACATTGACTCCCCCATGCAGGTTGATGGCATGTAGAATGGTAACCCACGCACCTTTACAGCCAGACATCCCCACTCCTTTGCACCTTTCCAGTTCGTCCAGGGTGAATTTCCAGAAGAGTCAACCTTCCATCCAGGCCCTGCCCGCTCCTTCCTCACACTAGTCCCCCCCTCCTCATCCTACGCCAGCGCTGCAGCCCCCTCCAGGGTCCAGGCACAACAGACCAATGCCAAGGACAAAAAGAAGGTGACCAATGCAGTGCAAGTCACAGCGTTGGGTGGTGCCAGCTCGCGAGTCTGGGAGGCTGCCCCCCTTCCTGCAACCGAACTGTGCTTGTTTGTGCCCTGAACTGCTGCGGTCCCCAACTCCGGGGAAACATGCCTGGTGGCCACTGCCCCTGACATCGTAGTCTCTGGTCTTGTGAAGGGGAACTGTCCCTTCCCCGTTTCTTTCTCAGCCACTATCAACACGTGTGGTATGATTACTCTTCTCGCTACTGATCCCCTCACGCCTGCCACCAGCTACTTCTCCTCCTACCACGCACTTGCCAACAAAATCAATCAGTCCTTCACTGTTGGGGATAACCCCTACAGCCCCTTCCGGCCTGCGCCCAACGAGGTGCAGGTAGTCATCGATGCCCGTCTAGCTACCTTCCTCGCACAGGACCAGACCCACCTCTTTCCCACACTCGTTAAATCCATTAAGAATGCCAAGGATGTCAATATCTTTGGTGCATGCTACCTCCAAGCCAACCCCCTCCTCCACAAGGCCACCACCTCAGTGGTCATCATCATCACCCCCTCCCACATAGCCCATAATGGGTCCAAAATCCTCCTCTACTCCAAGCTCTGCAACGTCCAGAATGCGGTCTCCAGGAACAAATTCATCCAAGGTAGGCATTCCTGGAAGTTTGGCCACCTAGTCCCGGCATGCACTGCTACCATTCCTGTCTGCTCAATTTGTGCATCGAACCACACGAGAGCCAACCTCCCTGGTCCCAACCCAATATGCGCCAAGCTAGGCTTCCTCACACCCGTCATCGGCTGCTGTCTGGCCTCTCCTCCCAAGTGTGCAAACTGCTCTGGTGGCCACCCCCCTACTGACAGGTCCTGCCCCTCTCTCTCTTCCCAGCCGACGCAGCAGACTTTAGGGTCTGAGGCAGAAGATGAAGGAGGGGATGACAGTATGGACCAGGATGATCCCCCACCAGGCAATGCCCACATACCCACTAGCCCTCTCCCTGATGCCAATCCTTTGGCCACCCCCTAACCCGTTGTTGCACCAGTGCCCCAGGCTCCTGTACCCGCCTCCCTGTCTGCTGGTTGATTCGCCTCCCTAGCAGAATCCAGTAGCCTGTCTGCGTCCCCACCTACTTCGTTCTATAAGTGATAGTACAACCCATGGATCCTAACTTGGTGGACCAATTGCCGCCATCCCCTTCTTTCCTGCCTTTTCTGTCTACTGTACAACATAACTGCTTAGGGAGCTGGAATGTTTTTCTTTCCCTGTTTAACAGGCTCGCTATGCTACCCTCCCTGTCCCAGGTAGTGGCCTTCCAAGGCTTTCCGGTCTCATGGGGGAAACTGCTGTCCCTTTCCATGTATAAATGGTGCTCCCGCCCTGTTACCTCAGGCCACAAGCCTAAGGTGGCCTGCTTTGTTTATTAGGAGCACCTCAGAGCCTACCGTGTGCTTCCCTGTTTTTTTGATCAGCCTGACCTAATGGCACTGGATATCCACTGACCTAGGGGCTTGTTTTCATCATCCCTACATGTTTTTCGGATTTACAATGTGTGTTCTATTAATTTTGTATCCTCTCACCAACGGACAGGGTCACAAGTAGATCCCTTTTCTCTTCATGATTTTCCCACCCACACCCTTGAGGATTTTAACCTACACCACCCCCTTTCTGACCCTTTATCCCAGTTTTCAGACCAGGATCTCCTGATGTCCTCTCCCTACTTTGAGGCAGCCTCCGAGGCTGGCTACAGCCTGGTCAACACCCTGGCATCCACACCAGGTTCCCCTTCGATTCGGCAACTAGGCCCGGAATTCTTGACCTGACCTTTGCCAATAAGCTTCTGGCTTGTTTCCACCATTCCTGGTCAGCTGATCAAGCCTCGACCGGCTCACACCACATCCCCATTCTTGTTAAACTTTCCTCTCCCTTGATGCACCAGGCCCCTCCGAGTCCAGACTGGGACAAGGTGGACTGGCTGCCGGTACTTGAGGTCCTGCAAGGGGTCGATGTTCCACAGCCGCCTCCTGTCCCCACAACTTCCACCCTCAGCTCTTGGTTCAATCACCACCTTCGTGCCCTTTCAGCCCTACTCCTGGCCCTGGCCCCACTAAAACACCCTTCTCCCAAGTCGTAGCCTTGGTGGTCCCCCCTTTTGACCTCGCTGCGCTGTGCGTTTAATGCCACTACCAGGAGGTCCCGCTCCTCCCCCTCACCCACACTCAATGACGAGGACCGCGAGGTCCACTCCCTCTATTTTAAGGCCATCAAGAAGGCAAAGTCAGAGTACTGGAAGAACTTCCTTCCCAAGGTTGACTCCCGCTCCATCTGGACGCCCAAAAGGCTTGCCACTGGAACGGCCCCTGGCCGCTTCCACTCCTTTCCTGGCCTCTCCTCCCCTGAACAGATCAAATCAGCTCTCCTGAGCCACTTCTTCCCCCATCAGACTACCACTCCCACCCCATCTATTCTCAGGCCATTCGTGACTCGCCCCCTCTCTCCCCCGAAGCAGTGCAAAGGGCCCTCTCTAAGTCATCAAACTTGTTATCCCCACGTCTGAACCAGATTCCCTATAGGGTCTGGAAGAAGGTCCATGCGGCTACTCCCTCACTCCTCATTAACCTCCTCTCACCCTTGCTGTCTTTTACCTTCCACCTTCCCTCCCTTAAAAGGGCTATTGGATTTGTCCTCTCTAAGCCAGGACAACTAGAGTATTCCTTCCCCGCCTCCTTGCACATCATTGCCCTCCTCCAGCCCGTCTCGAAAATCCTAGAGAGGATCGTTGCCTCCTGCCTGTCCATAGTCACCCGCTCTTGTGGCCTAATGAACCCAAACCAGTGTGGCACGCTCCCTGGTCTGAGCACCTATAACGTCTGCGCCGCCCTCATTGACGAGATCCACTGCCTTCAGAGCCCCGGGCTCAAAGCCTCATCACTCTTCCTTGACATCAAAGGTGGTTTTGAATATATCAATTCATCACTACTTACTACTTTCATAAAGTCCAAGGGGGTGCCTCCGTACATCTCCCCCTAGGTCCAGTCTTTCCTTTCTAACAGACATTGTCGTCTTCTCTTACAAGGGTCTCCTAATATGTTCTCCCCAGTCCAGGTGGGCGTGCCAAAGGGGTCTCCTATCTCTCCTCTCTTGTTTGTCATCTATGTGTCTCCTCTTCATTTGGATATTCCGAAGGGGATTATGTTTTTCTATACTGATGATTTTACTGTTACAGTGGCTGCTCCCTCTTACAGGCGCAATGTGCAGTACTTGCAGTGTTATTTTCTAGCATGGAATAGAAGCGCGGGTGCTATAGGCATGTCCTTCTCCGTGCCCAAGACTGAACTGTCCCATTGGAGGACCTCAACTGACAACTGAGCTCGTTACTACACGCCAGTCACTCCGGATGGTACTCTCTTCCACCCCGCTGGACTGGTTCGCTGGCTCGGCTACTGGTTTACTCCTAGCCTGAAAGTCTCTTCTCACTTTGCAAAATATTTGGCTCTCGTCCAGGGGGCTCTAGCTATCGTAAGACAAGTCTCTTCTCCCGGCAAAGCCTTGCCTCCTTACCTTAACAGGAGGCTCGCTGTGGGACTCATCCTTTCCATCCTCTCCTATGGGGCTGATCTCTTGGTACCTAATGCGTCTGTACTGTACAAGATGGAGGTCTTCTGGAACCGAGTCCTCTGCCGGGTGATCAACTGTTTCCACTCCACCCCTACCTCGCTCCTCCCTTGCGAGGCCGGCATCCCCCTACTGGTAGTCCTCCTTTCCCACAAATGCCAAATGGTGGCCTTGAGGATGGCCTGCTCACTACCCGAGATAAACCCGGCCTTGCCCAGGCTTCCCCTATCCTTTTCCTCCCTATTAGCAATAAGGGCCCCAGACTTCAACCCGGCCCTGTCCATCGAGCGGAAGGGCAATGCCTACCCCTTCCTCTCAAAGACCCCCAGGCCCTCTCCCACAGTATGATCCCACCTTCCTATTGATGGCATAGCTCACTCTCTGGCTCAAATCGCCACTAGGGGGACTCTTCCTGTCCTGAACAGGGACCTGGTCCCTGGGGCGGTCAGCACTCTCTCTGCCTCACAGAAGTACTCCCTCCTGCAAGCTGCCACTCGGTCCCTCCTTTCTCAGGACTAGGCACTCCAGGCGCCCCCCCCTCTATACTATCCCTATCATCCGCCAGAGGCTCCGCACCCCTTCATGGGGCTGGACCCCTTTCTGGCTGGAAGAATATATCAAATGAGATCTGGAAAGAGCTATCTAGCGGCACATACCCCCTGGAACGAGCCAGACAAACCTACTACCTGCTCTGCCTCTGGCCTTGAGCCAGAGACTATGTAATATGCTGTCCTGTCCTGTCTGTCTATTGCCCCCTCAAGACAGCTCCATATCCTACCCGTAGATTTGTTGGGCTGTGAGGCTCCCTATGGGCTGATAAGGACCTCTTGTGGGGCCTGGCGTGATACATTTCTGATACCAGAACCAATTTTCCCCCAGCAATGGGCAGCGGACAGGTGTCACCCGGTACCAACCTCAATTCAGATTGAATTGGCCATTCCTTTTGTTCTCTTTCCTGGCTTCATTAGACTTTCTGTACTTTATGCTCCCATTGTGTAGGAGGAGGCTTGTCTTTGCTTTCGTGATCAGTCGCCTTGGTGGGCGCGGTGGGTTGTGTTACTTACATGCTGGGATCATGGATGGAGAAATATTTTATTACTGTTTGTTGTTCTTGATATTAAGGCTTTGTTTTTGCCATAGTTAGCACTCCATACAGGTTCTTCTCTCTTAACAAAGAATCCATGAGTTAAACAAAAAAGAAAAAAAAGAAAAAAATCCCTAGCTTTGAAGTCATGCTCCTCGCCCTCTACTTTCCTCTCGCTTAAAAACATTACCGCATTCTGCCAGGTAAAACTCCAGGGTTTTGCGTGGCAACCATCACCACATACCTAATTCCTTCCCTTGCTTATGCTTCAGTCTCTAAGTGCACAGCCCCCTCTCTACCCTGCACAGCACACTTCATTATAGAGGGGTCTGGTCTGGGACCTTCAAGGTCTAGCTCTCAAGCCTCCAGCTGTGCCTCGCCCTACAAGTCAAGGGTACCAACACCCTCTCTTCCTGTACATCTTTCTCTGGTTAGAGAAGAGCTAGCCCACACTCTCCACCATATAGGACTGGCGGCTCCTGCAATCCCCCCCCACCCGATTTTCGAGTTTCAAGAACTGTCAGCAGGCGAAGCCATCCTCCTACCACTACTCTGCACTGCCCTCTCTGGGATCAGCAGCATCATCCAAAGGCTAGAGGCCGTTGAGCAGTCTTCCACTGCTGCCCCCAAGGACCCTCCCTCTCTCCCTGTAGTAGAAGCCTCTGTCGGGGACCTCTTTCCGAGCGTCATGGCATCAGCTGCCCTCTCCTCGGCCGCTGCGCTCGGCCCCGCGCCTTCTCCCCCTCCAAGACAGACCAAGCACCCACCACCGCCCCCCGCCCTCCTGCTCCCCTGGAGCATAGTATCGCCCCCCTCCCAGTTACATCCTTGACATCCCAGTTGAGGACATTGACTCCCCCATGCAGGTTGATGGCGTGTAGCATGGTAACCCACACACCTTCGCGGCCAGCCATCCCCGCTTCTTTGCACCTTTCCAGTTCGCCCAGGGTCAATTCCCGAGAGAGTCAACCTTCCGTCCAGGGCCAGCCCCCTCCTTCCTCACACTAGTTTTCCTTACCTCCTCCTATGCCAGTGCTGCAGCCCCCCCCAGGGGCCAGGTACAACAGACCAACACCAAGGACAGGAAGAAGGTGACCAATGCAGTCCAAGTCGCGGCGTCGGGCAGTGCCCCCTCCCACCTCCTGGAGGCTGCCCCCATTCCTGCTGCCGAACGTCCCTTCCGTCCCGCGCCCCATGAGGTATAGCTAGTCATCCATGCCCTTCCAGTTGCCTTCCTCAAGCAGGACCAGACCAACCTCTTTCCCACACTTGCTGAATCTGTTAAGAATGCCAAGGATATTGATATCTTTGGTGCACGCTTCCTTTAACCAAACCCCCTCCTCTGCAATGCCACCTCCTTAGTGGTTATCATCCTCACCCCCTCGGATGTGGCCCATATTGGGTCCAAAATCCTCCTCTACTCCAACTCTGCAACGTCCAGAATGCGGTCTCCATAAACCAATTCATGTCATGTAGGCATTGCTAGAAGTTTGGCCACCCGGCCCTGGCATGCACTGCCACCATTCGTGTCTGCCCGATTTGCGTATCGAACTATATGCGAGCCAACCACCATTGCTCCAACCCAATATGGCCCAAGCTGGGCTTCCTCAACCCTGTCATCGGCTGCTGTCCGGCCTCCCCTCTCAAGTGTGCAAACTACTCTGGTGGCCACCCTGCCACTGACAGGTCCTGCCTTTCTCACCTTTCCCAGCTGCCGCAGCAGACTTCAGGGTCTGAGGCAGAAGACGAAGGGGGGGATGATACTATAGACCAGGATGATGCCCCACCAGGCAATGCCCACACACCCACTTCTCCCCTTCCGCGGGCCAACCTACTAGCCACTCCCCGATCTGTGGTTGCCCCAGTGCCCCGTGCTCCTTTACCTGCCTCTCTGTCTGCTGGTTTCTTTGCCTCCTTACGGAAATCCAGTAGCCCGTCTCCATTCCCCCCAACTTCCTTTCATAAGTGATAGTACAACTCATGGATCTAAATTTGATGGACCCATTGCCACCATCCCCTTCTTTTATGCCATTTCTTTCCCTTGTTCAACATAACTGCTTAGAGAGCTGTACTATTTTTCTTTCCCTGTTTAACCCCCTCACTGCACTGCCCTCTTCTCCCCAGGTAGTGGTCCTCCAAGACCCCCCAGTCTCGCGGGGGAAACTACCATTCTTTTTCCATGTATAAATGTTTCTTCCGCCCTGTCGCCTGAGGCTGCAAGCCTCAGGTAGCCTTCTTTGTTTATCAGGAGCTCCTCGGAGCCTACCCTGTTCTTTCCTGTTTTTTTGATTGTCCTAATCTAATGGCACTGGATATCCACTCCCCTAGGGGCTTGTTTTCATCGTCTCTCCATGTTTTTGAGATTTACAACTTGTATTGCATTAATTTTCCATCCTCTCACTGTCGGGCAGTGTCGCCAGCAGATGCCTTTCCTGTTCATGATTTTCCCACCCTCGCCCTTGGGGATTTTAACCTACACTACCCCCTTTCTGACCCTTTGTGCCAGTTTTCAGACCAGGATTTCCTGGTGTCCTCTCCCAACTTTGAGGCAGCCTCCAAGGCTGGCTACAGCCTACTCAATCCCTGTGGCATCCACAACAGGTTCCGTTTCGATATGGCAACTAGGCTAGGTGTTCTTGATCTGGCCTTTGCCAATAAGCTTCTTGCTCCTTTCCACCATTGCTGGTCAGCTGATCTCCGCGCTACTGGCTCAGACCACGTCCCTATTGTTATTAAGCTTCCCTCACCCTTGATGCACAGGGCCCCTCTGAGTCCAGACCGGGATAAGCTGGACTGGCCCCTGGGACTTGAGGCCCTGCAAGTGGTCAACATTCCACCACTGCCTCCTCTCCCTACAGCTTCCGCCCTCAGCTCTTGGTTTGATCACCACCTTGGAGCCCTTTCAGCCCTACTTCTGACCCTGGCCCCACTAAAATGCCCCTCCCTTAGGTTCAAGCGTGGGTGGTCCCCGCTTTTGACCTCGATGCACGGTGCTTTCACTGCTGCCGCCCGGAGGTCCCGCTCCTCCCCCTCCCCCGCACTCAATGACAAAGCCTGCGAGGCCCGCTCCCTCTACTTCAAGGCGATCAAGAAGGCAAAGTCAAAGTACTGGAAGAGCTTCCTAGCCAAGGTTGACTCCCGCTCCGTCTGGACAGCCAAAAGGCTTACCACTGGAATGGCCCCTGACCACTTTTGAACGAGCGGTAGAACCGGTAGGAACGGT
>LN890953.1:83111-95499 GCA_900010015.1 Tuber aestivum
ATTTCCAACAACCACTTCTCCTCCTTTCCTGGCCTCTCCTCCCCCGAACAGATCAACTCAGCACTCCTGAGCCACTTCGTACCCTGGAAACTCCTCCTCACTTCGCAAAACATTTGGCGCTTACCCAGGCAGCTTTTGCTATCGTAAGACAACTCTCTCCCTCTGGCAAAGGCTTGCCTCCTTATCTTAATAGGAGGCTTGCTGTGGGACTCATCCTTCCTATCCTCTCATACGGGGCCGATCGCCTTGTACCTAACGCTACTGCACTCTACAAGATGGAGCTCTTCTGGAACCGAGTCCTCCCCTGGGTGACCAACCTTTTCTACTCTATCCCTACCTCGATCCTCTCTTGCGAGGCAAGCATCCCCCCGCTTGTAGTCCTCCTTCCCCACAAGTGCCGAATGGTGGCCTTACGGATGGCCTGCTTGCCGCCCGTGATAAACCCGGCCTTGCCCAGGCTTCCCCTATCCTTTTCCTCCCTATTAGCAATGAGGGCCCCAGACTTCAACCCAGCCCTGTCCATCGAGCTGAAGGGCAATGCCTACCCCTTCCTCTCAAAGACCCCCAGGCCCTCTCCTGCCGTACTATCCCACCTTCCTATTGATGGCATAGCTCATTCCTGTCCTCAAATCACCACTAGGGTGACTCTTCAAGTTCTCAGCCTGAACAGGCACCTGGTCCCTGGGGCAGTCAAAAACCTCTCCTCCTCACAGAATTACTCCCTCCTGAAAGCTGCCACTTGGTCCCTCCTTTCTCAGGACTAGGCACTGCAGGCCCCCCCCTCTCTATACTATCTCTATAATCCGCCAGAGGCCCCGCACCCCTTCATGTGGCTGGACCGCTTTCTTGCTGGAAGAATACATCAAATGAGAGCTGGAAAGAGCTATCTAGGGGCACGTACACTCTTGAATGAGCCTGACAAACCTACCACCTGCTCTGCCTGTGGCCTTAAGCCAGAGACTATGCAACATGCTGTCCTCTCCTGTCCCTTTAAGGCCTCCTCGAGACTGCTCCATATCCCAAAAGAAGATTGTTTGGGCTGTGAGGCTCCCCTATAGGCTGATAAGGACCTCTTAAGGGGCCTGGCGCGATACATTTCCGATACCAGAACCAATTTTCCCCCCGCAATGGGCGAGGGACAGGCGTTCCCCAGTACCAACCTCAATTCAGATTGACGTGGCAGGTCTTTTTGTTGTCTTTCCTGGCTTTATTTGACTTTCCATGCTTTGTGCTTCCTTTGTGTGGGAGGGGGCCTGTCTTTCCTTTTGCAATCAGTCACCGTGGCGGGCAGGGTAGGTTGTATTACTCACCGGCAGGAATCTTTGGCGGAGAAATATTTCATTGTTGTTTGTTGTTTTTGATATCAAGGTTTCGTTTTTGCCATAGCTAGCGCTCCATCTAGGTTCTTGTACCTTAACAAAGAATATATGAGTTAAATAAAAAATGAAAAGCAACAAAAGATCCCTAGCTTTAAAGTCATCCTCCATCTCTGCTATACCTCTGGCAATTGAAAACTCAACACCATGGTTACTATCATGGCTTTCATTGTCTAGCACCACCACCCCCCCCCTATCTCCCTCCATCTTGTCTTGGCTACCGGAGGTGGACTCGCTTCCCCTCTCCCTTGAGGTCTTGATTTATTTCTTGATTCTCTTCGTTCCATCCCTAGTTGGGGGTTCATCTTCATGATGTTCTCCTCTTCCTACCCTACTTCGCTTAGGCATTGGCACAGTTGGCAATCCCCTTTTCCACCTTCATCAGACGCCTAAGACTACAGTTCCAGTAGGAGACACCAGCTTACAAGCTATGGTCAATTTCTCCACTCTCTTGCCCCCATAAGAGGCTGCCTTTTTGGACACAAACGTGGTTACCGATAGTTGTTGTTCACGGAATTGGGTCTACCCCTCCTCTACTCTTTGGGGCCTTTTTGGCTGGCAGGTAGTGGGATCCCTTCCACTACACTGACGCTACATCTCCGAGAACAAGGGACTATATGAGAGAGACGGTTCAACACCTCCTTTGCTTAGGACTTCTCTCCACGGTAGGATGGGCTGGTACCCTACTGCCTCCTCCTCTCCAGCTGACCCCTGACTGCCACAATTATTGAATGTCCCGGAGGACTCACAGTCACTGGCACTCCTACTACTCACCTCCCATTCTCACTTCTTGCTTGCCCCCTTCGGGGTAGTTTCTCTTATACCCTTCCTCTCCGACGCTTTGGCTCCCTTCTCCTGGCCCTTGTCATATGGCCTAGCGGTTTCTATATTGGATTTGAGTTGTGATTGTTGGCACTTAGGGGTTTAGTTTGGGTTTCTGTCTGTAGGTGTTTTGTTCTTGGGGTTTTGGCAGGTTCTTGGTTCACTGTTGCGTAGTTAGCTTTCTTTTGTCACTTGGCGGTAGGAGTTATTGGGTGGAGCAGTTTACAGGAAGGATTACGGGCGGGAGTAGTTTTTTCTATCTCAGAGGATTCTTTTAGCTCTGTCATTCGGCCTGGTCGGGAGGGAGGCGGTTTTTTAGGCATCATAGCTAGTTCTCCATCTACCTTTTTGTCTTATAAACAAAGATTTAAATGAGTCAAACAAAAAAAAAATCCCTAGCTTTGAGGTCTATTATCAGCGACCGAAGAACAGATCTTATCAATATATTCATTCTATTCTACTTCTATCTTCACGAGCCTTGTTGACTATCTCTGAGCCAGAAGATTACTGGGCCTAGCATATACTTGCTTGACTTTAGAGTTACCTATCCCCTAACACAAAGCCTGCTTACTGATCTGCATGTCACTACTGCTGGCACCAAGCCCATCCTGTATGGCGATAACATCAAGTCCTACTTTCTTACCCACAATGTCTCACTCCACCAACACTCAGAACATATCGATGTATAGTACTAGTTAATTCATTAGCCGTATGAACAAGAGTGTTTGAAACTTGAATATGTGAAAGAAAAAGAGAATCCTCTCAATTTATTTATTAAAGTGATGCAGGACCAGCATCTTTCATATCTCTGTTCTTGTTTTTTCAGTTAGTTTCGTTTGCTTTCTTACAGTTTCAGTTATCTATATTTTTGTTATTTCTTTTCACCTTATATGTGCTGGACTCTCAACCGGGAAGTTTGTTGAAACATGCAGGGGAGGTTATTGATATGGAAACTAGCATATATCATTGTTTTGCACTTGTGTTTTGGTTTTTCTTTTCATATCCTTTCACTAAGAACCTCTGAGGCACTCCTGTTACCAGTTATCAGTAGTGTGTATCAAGAGGAGGAAAAGTTTTTCTAGTTACACTTTTGTTATTTTTCTTATATTGGGATCAAATCCAGCTCTTTTTCCTTTCTCTGTTACAGATAGTCAGTCGTTTACTTGTTCATGAATATTACGCATTCATTCTATCTCATATAGTAGTCAAATCAAAATTCTCTACCAGCTTCAAAGAATCTACCTCTAAGAGGTAGATTACTGCTCCTACTACCTCTGATGTTGCCATCAAAGGTTTTTTTTAGTCTTTCATAATCATCAATCTGCTGTGGATAACTACCTGGGTTCCTGTTACTTGGAGGACTACCTCCGAAGAGTACTTGGACCAGCACTGAGCCTGCTGGCTAGTTACTCTATGATGATATTGTGTTTGGTGCAGCCTGTAACAACTTACTGTAATGGGGGCTCCCTCAGGTAGATGGTTCCTAAGGATACGACCACACCAAACTTCCAATCTCTCAAACACAACTCATGCAAAAAGTGTAAAGAATAAAAGTAAATGGTAAAACTTAATATCGTTAAGCTCAGGCTTATCTCAATTAAAGTCTCTCGAGAGGATGTTGATTCCGTCGGGGTAGGAGAGTTCTCGTATAATCTTTAAGTAGTCAGACTTATATCAAAAACTTCCTCATCAGGTTGCCCTGACCATCATGACTATGCCCTTCTCTGTAAGGGTTGCCCCAGCACCATTACCGCGTCCCCGAAAGGGCTAAGGTGTCAGCACACTCTAGCAGCATTCTCCTGTATGCACATCAGTTCCTGTGAGGTGTTTACCAGTACACCTGCCGGAGTGAAAACCTTTGCGCATCGGTGTCTCCTTAGTGGCTAACTGTCGCGACGCCTAGGAAAGCTAACTAAAGGACTCTCTTCCCATGTGCTATGACCTATGCAAGCTCCTGTAGATATCAGCTGTCTTCTGGTTAAGTTCTATCTATCTTGATTACGAAGTTAGAAGGTCTACGACGCTCCCGCGGAGAGCTGCGGCGATGGCGGGACCCGTGGGCGCTACCCATGGTCCCTTACCGCCGACACACCACTCACCGTGATAAGTATCATGCTATTAGAGTCCTCAAACAACCCACAAAGAGCCTACAGCAAAGGGGCACGTGTATGCTTGATTGGCATAAAACCTTCCCAGAAGTCTCCGGTACTACCCAGGACTACTCTGGGGACCCTTCCGGATAGCTCCCACTAACTCCGTCAGTTTTGGTCCGCTTTACTCGGTTCTTTTTACAGAAAGTACCTGACCTTCTCACCTTTACCCCCTTATGTATCCTGCATACAGCTCCCAGTCGGATGGACGGCAGCGACGCATACAGTGTTATGAACATGCCTTCATAAACTCCATTTAACTAGTAAGACAGCAACTCCACCCATTTTGGCCCATGACGCCCGGGGCAAACCCTGGGGCTGCAGGTACCTGTTAGGAATAATTCTACCAAGTTACAGCTTGTTCAGAGGACTATAGCTCCTCCCGTAGTCTTCCGATCAAAACACAAACAAGTGTCCATCGATCCTCATTGCGTAACAAACAATCCTAACAGTTCCCAAAATTTTTCCAAGAACGTTTCCGACGGATGGTAGGGTAATAGTGTCCCAAAGGTAGGGTAAGTATGTCCATGGTGACACAAAACCAGTCTCCATGGTAGGGTAATGTGACTTCCTTAGACAGGGTAAACTCACCCGGCCTTCTGTCCTATCCTTAGGCCAGAGCGGACATTATCACGTTACTACCACTACTTAGCTACACCATTTCCTTAAGTACCTGCTGTTCTTAGAGATATCTTGACCATCAGATATCCCTCGGATATGCGCCTGCATACCCACCTCGTCTACCATCTGACCTCTTGGTCTTATGTATGGGCATAGACGTAAGTTACCATAGCTCTATAACCTAGGGTTGTTACACTTACCCCACTCTATAAAAGCAGGACAGGTTTCTTGCTATACGAGAGATCTAACGTGACTTGTCTTTCTGCAATACCAGCAAAGAGGTATTGCTCTTTCATTTCTCTTATCCCTTCTTGTTATGACTAGTAGAACTCTAAGTGCCTCTGGAACTAGAAGGTGAGAGTGACGATTGTGTTGTTAGCTGGACCTAGGACATCAGGTAATATATCAGAGTCCTCAGTCAATTGAGTTTAGTAGAGTCCCGAAATCAGAAATCCCTACATTACCTAAAGGTTCAACTAGTCCTATAAGTATTTTAATTAGTAGCCAGCTTGTTTGTCAGAGGGTAGCCCATGTAGGAACTAGAGTACCTGGAGAGGCTCTAGTAGGATCCAGAGGTCTCAATGGAGTAGTGTAAAGGTTTTCCTACTCTTCTTCCATTTGTTCTGCCAAACCTGGGGAATCCTGCCATATCGTAGGCCATGGAGGACTTATAAGGTCAGTCGTAGGAGTAAGGGCTGGTATCAGATTTGACCAGAACACCGCTAACACAAGTGAAGGTATGGTTATAGACACTGGTGGCTGCACTCAAGTTAGTGTAAAGGAGGGAGAGGAGACTCAGAGAGGTCTGGTCAGTGGCTAGGATAACATGCTTCCAAATGCTACTTGTCTTCCAGGCCTGATAGGACTAACTAACTGACAGCAAGCAACGGGGGTGGAGAGGGATCGAGAGAAAGCATGAACAAAAGATTGAGCTGACTCAGATCCAGAATCCTTTAGGCTTTCCAGAATCCATAACCTAAGCAGACTTAGTTCTGGACTCCACTTCCTATTTCTTGCATATAAGGTCAGCTGCTAAGAATAATTCTTAAACCTTTTTAGTAGTAATGGTACAGTGGACACAACTTCAATTATCAGCGCATTATTGTCCTCATCAATATCATATCCCCCCTTTGCCACCTTTTTTAATGCTTTTATCCCTATCTTCATCATCTGCTAATTTTGTAGCAGAACTAAAAACAGCTCTTGCTGTCTTTTCATCCGTCCTACAAATACATGAATGATCTGTTACTTAAAGACTTTCTTTGTTGTTTTATTCCAATAAAGCAATTCTGCTATATCTTTGTAATCTCTTGGTTACCTCTCATAAGATATATGGCTTGATGTAATCACATGTAAAATCTGCAGCCATAATTTCCCCTACATGGGAAACTCTGTTGAGAACTTCCTGAGTAAAGGGGATATTGCTTAGAAACAATTGTATGACTATCCTGGGATCAGGCAGAACCAGATTATGAGATTCATTAGGGACTTCTATAGGAGCTGCATCCAATAGTAACTGAGTACTAGCTCAACTAATTCTGTAGGTGTCAGCGATAATAGAAGCCTGAAAAAGAGCAGCTTCTTATTAGGATCTGAACTTTCTAAACTCTATGATCCCTCATGCATCGTGTCTAGCAAAGCAGACATAATTATTCAATATCAGTTCAAACTCAAACTAAAAACAAATCCAGAGAGATGTTAAGTAAGACAGTCACTGAACCATATGGTATAATGAGTACTTGTAACGACCCTACGTTATAGAACTATGGCAACCTAAGTCTACACCCAAATGTAAGACGATGAGGTAATATGGTAGACTAGGCGGGCATGCGGGCGCATGTCCAATGGATATCCAATGGTCCGGATATCCTAAAGAACAGAAGGTACTTGAGGAATAGGTGTACCTACAGCCACTCGTCAGAAGTGTTCGTGATGGTGTATTAGTAAGCTGCCTCGCCAAAATCTCACAACAACTACCTATTCATAATACAGTAATAAAGCTACCTTCCTGCAACAATGAGGATACCCACTAGTACCAGTGAAGATCCTGCAACTGTAAAGTTATTTCTGTAGGGTTCTGTGCTGCTCTTATTTTTTTGATTTTTTTAATCATAATTATTAAACATGAAATAGATAGCCACTAGTATTTTAATAAACTAAAAGAACACTAAACATATAATGCAGAAAAATGATTAATGCTAAGAAGAGATAGCAATTGCCCTTTTCTATTAACTCTAGAATATCATCCTAATTTCTCAAATTCTGGAGTGACTGTCAGTGCATTCATTTTGAGATACACTTCTCTTATTACCCTAGTTTGGATCCCATTAAATCCGAATTGGTTAAGCTTAAAAAATAATTAAACTAATAATACTTGGTAATGTAAGATATCCTACAGCCACTAATCAGAAGTGTTTGTACTCTGAGACCTGTCTAATTGCAATTGCCTAATTGGAAAGATTTGACTATGAGGTAATGGTGGATTGATTTATTGTGTATTACAATGATAAGTAACATAATTAAATAACATAGATTATGACTACAACAATTGTTTGAATAGTAGGAGTAGACATGCTAGCTAATAATTTGTATAACTTCTTAGTATTAATAATCTCCTTTCATGATGTGTTTAGTCTTCTTTTAATTTATTTGAATACCAAGGGCTTTATATTTCATGTTCAACTAATTATAGCTAAAAAAAATTTAAAAAATAAGAGCAGTACAGATCTCTACAGAAATAGCTTCACAGTTACAGGATCTTTACTATCACTGGTGGATATCCTCATTGTTGCAGGCAGGTAGCTTTATTGTTGTAGGTAGGTAGTTGAACGGTGATTTTGGCGAGGCAGCTTACTAATACAGCATCTTTCACGAACACTTCTGACGAGTGGCTGTAAGTAGTGGAAGTAATGTGACTATGCCTGCTCCGGCCTAATGTTGGGACGGAAGGCGGGGTGAGTTTACCCTACCTGGGAGAGTCACGTTACCCTACCATAGAGGCCAGTTTCGTGTCACCATGGACATACTTACCCTACCTTAGGGACACTATTACCCTAGCTTCCGTCAGAAATGTTCTCAGAGGAATTCTGGGAAATGTTAGGATTGTTTGTTACCCAAGGACGATCAATGGGCACTTGTTTGCACTTTGATCGGAAGACTACAGGAGGAGCTATAGTGCTCCAAACAAGCTGTAACTTGGTAGAATTATTCCTAACAGGTACCTGCGGGACCAGGGTTCGCCCCAGATGTCATGGGCCAAAACGAGTGGAGTTGCCATCTTACTAGTTAAATGGAGTTTTTGAAGACATGTCCATAACACTATATACATCACTGCCATCCGTCCGACGGGAAGCTGTTTGCTGAATATATATGGGGGTGAAGGTGAGAAGGTCAAGTACCTTCTCCAAAAAGAGCGGAGTAAAGTAGACCAAAACTGATGGAGTTAGCGTGAGCTATCCGGAAGGGTCCGCAGAGTAGTCCCCGGTAGTGACGGTGACATCTGGGAAGGTTTTACGCCAATCAAGCCTACACCTGCCCCTTTGCCGTAGGCTCTTTGGGGGTTGTTTGAGGACTCTAATAGCATGATACTTATCACAGTGAGTGGTGTGTCAGAGGTAATGGACTATGGATAGCGCTCACAGGTCGCACCACTGACACAGCTCTCTGCGGAAGTATTATAGACCCTCTAGGTTCTCAATCAAGAAAGATAGAACTTACCCAGTTGACAGCTGATGTTTACGGGAGCTTGCATAGGTCATAGCACATGGGAAGAGAGTTAATTTAGTTAGCTTTCCTAGGCATCTCGACAGTTAGCCACTGACGAGACACCGATGCCCAGAGGTTTTCACCGCGGCAGGTGTATTGGTAAACACCTCGCAGGAACTCATGTGCATACAGGAGAATTCTGCTAGAGTGTGCTGATATCTTAGGCCCTTTGGGGACATGGTAATGGTGGCAAGGCAACTCTTGCAGAGAAGGGCATACTCGTGTTGGACAGAGTAACCTGATGGGGGAGTTTTTGGTATGAGTCTGACTACTTAAAGATTATACGAGAACTCTCCTACCCTGACACAATCAACATCCTCTCGAGAGACTTTAATTGAGATAAGCCTGAGCTTAAAGATATTAAGTTTTACAGTTTACTTTTATTCTTTACACTTTTACAAGAGCTATGTTCGAGAGATTTGAAGTTTGGTGCGGTCACCTCCTTAAGAACCATCTACCTGAGGCAGCCCCCGTTACAGTACCCTCCTAGAAAGCTAAATTCTAAGGATCTAGCTCTACCAAAATTTGAAACTTTACATACCGAGTTCTTGCAAATGTGAAACAACAATGTAAACAGTAAAACTTAATATTGTTAAGCTGAAGCTTGTCTCAATTGAAGGCTCAAGAGGATATTGATTGTATCAAAATAGGAGAGTTCTTATATAATCTTTAAGTAGTTAAGCTTGTACCAAAACCTCGCCTATTAGGTTAGCTCCACTATCACGAGTATGTCCTTCTCCACTAATGATTTCCTAGTACTATTACCATACCCCCAAAGGACCTAAGTGGTCAGTGTACCCTAGCTCGGTCTTCCATATGCATGTTAATTTCTACAAACTATTACCAAAAAGCTTGTCACAGAGAAAACCTCTATGCATCAGAGGCTTGCCAGTAGCTAACTGTCAAGTCAGCTATGAGAGCTATCTAAATAACTCTCTATCCATGTGCAATGATCTATGCAAGCACCTGTAGACATCAGGTATCTCCGGTTATGTTCTATCTATCTTAATTCTGAATTTTAAAGACTTATAGCACTTTCTCAAAGAGCGATGGGTACATCAGTACTAGGACCTGTGCGCACTACCCATAGTGCTGTACCCCCAACACACCACTCACCACCTTGAGAATCATGGTTTTAAAATCCTCAAACAACCTACAATGAGCCTATGTAATGTGAGATCCCTCAGGTAGATGGTTCCTAAGGGTGCGACTGGACCAAACTTCGACTCTCTCGAACACAGCTCTTGCAAAGTGTAAAGAATAAAAGCAAACAGTAAAACAGAATATTTTTAAGCTCAGGCTAGTCTCATTTAAAATCTCTCAAGCGGATGTTCATTGTGTCGGGGTAAGAGAGTTCTCGTATAATCTTTAAGTAGTCAGACTTATTCTGAAAACTTCCCCCTTAGGTTACCCCAACCAACACAAGTATGCCGTTCTCAATAAGGGTTGTCCAGCACCATTACCATATCCCCAAAGGGTGTAAGGTGTTAGCACACTGTATTAAAAATCTCCTTTATGCACATCAGTTCATGCAAGGTATTTACCAATACACCTGCCAGAGTGAAAACCTCTCCACATTAGCGTCTCTCGAGTAGCTAACTGTTGAGACTCCTAGGAAAGCTAACTAAATCATTCTCTTCTCAGGTGCTATGACCTGTGCAAGCCCCCATAGACATCAGCTATCTTCCGGTTAAGTTCTATCTATCTTAACTATGAACTTAGAAGGTCTACGAGGCATCTGCAGAGAGCTGTAGTGGTGGCAGCATCCATGGGCGCTATCCATAGTCCCTTACCCCCAGCACACCACTCACCATGATAAGTATCATGCTATCAGAGTCCTCAAACAACCCACAAAGAGCCTACAGCAAAGGGGCATGTACAGGCATGATTGGCGTAAAACCTTCCTACTAGATGTCTCCAGCACTACCTGGGCCTATTCTGGGGACCCATCTGGATAGCTCACGCTAACTGTGTCAGTTTTGGTCCCTTTTGCTCTGTTCCTTTTAGAGAAGGTACCTGACCTTCTCAACCTGGACCCCTTATATCTCCTGTGAACAGCTTCCACTCAGATGGATGGCTGTGACGTATACAGTGTTATGAACATGTCTTGACAAACTCCATTTAATTAGTAAGATGGCAACTCTACCCATTATGGCTCATGATGCCTGGAACGAACCCTGGGGCCCCAGGTACCTCTTAGAAATAATTCTGCCAAGTTACAGTATGTTTGTAGTACTATGGCTCCTCCGGTAGTCTTCCGATCAGCATGCAAGCAAGTGCCTATTGATCGTCATTGGGTAACAACCAATCCTAACATTTCTCAGAATTCCTCCGAGAACTTTTCTGACAGAAGATAGGATTATAGTGTCCCAAAGATAGGGTAAGTATGTCCATGGTAATATGAAACCGGTTTCCATGGTCAGGTAATGTGACTCTCCTAGACAGTGTAAACTCAGCTGGCCTTCTACCCTATCCTTAGGCTAGAGTGGACATAGTGATGATACTTCCGCTCCTTAGGTACACCTGTTCCTGAAGTACCTTCTGTTCTTTGGGATACCCAGACTATCACGTATCCCTCTGAGATGCGCCATCATGTCTGCCTAGTCTACCATATAACCTCTTGGTCTTATGTATGGGTGTAGACTTCTGTTGCCATAACTCTATAATGTAGGGTCCTTATAGCCTATAGCAAAGGGGCACATGTAGGCTTAATTGGCATAAAACCTACTGCGATATCCTGGCACTTACCAGGACTACCATAAAAACTCTTCTGACTAGGAGATACTAACTCTGTTAACTTTGGTCTATTTTACTTTTACTCTGTTCAACCTGAAGAAGGTACCTGATCCTCATACCACGTTGCCCCCCTTATATATTCTGCAAAGAGTCTCTAGTCTGACCGATGGCAGCAACTTATCTAGTATTATGGACATGTCTTCATTAGCTGTCCTTAAATAGAAAGACAGCACTCTACCTATCTTGCTCCATAAGACACAGGGTGAACCCTGGAGCTGCAGGTACCGGTTTGGAATATTTCAACCAAGTTACATCATGTTCAAAGCCTTATAGCTCATCCTGCCATCTTCTGATCCATGTGCAAGCAAGTGCCCATAAATCATCATTGTATAATGAACAATCCTAACATTTCCCATAATTCCTCTAAGAATAATTTCAACAGAAGGTAGAATAATAGTGTCCTGAAGGTAAGATAAGTAGGTTCATAGTGACATGAATATAGTTCCTATAACAGGGTTGATCAAATGTGTGGGTACGGCACTATCTTAATAAGTTTATACGAAAGTACGACACAGTAGTAAGAGTATACTGCAGGCACGCTAAGCAAGGAGGAATTTGGTATGAAGGTAGATTGGTAGTAGTTCTTGTCCTTGATTCTCTTAAGCGAGATAGGTAGTAACCCCTATTTATACAGGTGTGCATCCTTCGTGTAACTAAAAGGAAATGTAAGGGAAAACATAGGTGTCGATGTGTTTGACCATAACATAAGTAGGAAAAACATAAGTGCGAACGTGTTTGACCCTAAAGAACTGCCAAGGAAATTCGATAAAACATGCGTAAATCTAAGATGGTGTGAACTGATAATTAAAACATAATTGTAAATCAAATGACCGATGACCATGTGTAACGGGGGCTCCC
>LN890953.1:96159-109797 GCA_900010015.1 Tuber aestivum
CTATATCGTAGGGTCGTTACACCATGCATAATAATGCATAAAATGTAAGAAATAATCCTGAACACCAGATAAGAAAAGCATGCCATAATTCCCTAATCGTAGCAAGAAATATCAATGAAATATACGTAATACATACTCCGCTGTAGTAATGTCCATGAACTAGAAATAATACTAAGTAGAGGAATATATGATATTATCAAGGAGAATGTACATATGAAACGAATTAGAAAATTCAACACTTCCCCTCATTATCTGCAGCCCAAAAGTCCCATTAATCATTCGTAAGCCGGTTTTGCTAAGATTTTTGTGCAGGTATCGGTAAGGTTATGGGAGGAGGCAACCTTTAGGAGCATGAACGAGGCATTATAGATGTCTTCCCGTATTTTGTGGTAGTGTATATCAATGTGTTTCGTTCGGTCGTTTAGCTGATGCTTTCTCGCGAGAAAATTTGCACTGGTAGTATCTGCATGTAAAGTGATCAGTAAGTAGAGACGGATATCTTTGAGACCATTTTGGAACAATTGGATTTGTCTTAGGACAAGTGACATTGCGACATATTCGGCTACAGTTGTTGATAGTGCAACCGAGTGTTGTTTCTTCGAGCGCCATGAGATGCATGCACCGGTGAGAAGTATAATATATCCTAAGAAGGAGCCGCGGGTATCGAGGCAAGCAGCGAAGTCAGCATCAGCGTAGGTATCGATAGCGTTTGTCGTGTTATAAGGGTAGAAGAGTCCAATGTGTTTTGTTACATTAACATATCAAAGGACGTGTTTGGCGGCCTTGAGGTGTTCTTCGGTAGGGCAAGCAGAAAATTGGGAGAGGAAAGAAATTGTGTACGCTAGATCGGGTCTTGTACCAGTAGTCAGATACATAAGTGATTCTATCATCGATTGGTAAATAGAGGGGTCTGGTATGCGTGTGTCTTCGGTCTCTTTCGTAAGTTGAATGCCTTTGGGTAAGGGTGTAGAAAGGCTATTAGAGTTTTCCATTGCGAATGGTTTGAGAACTGACTTGATGTATTGCTCTTGGGTAAGATGTAGCCCATCTGGTGCGGATGCAATGTGCAAGCCGAGTAAGAATGTAGCTTCCCCTAGGTCTGTAATCTCGAATGCCGGTTTCAGGTCTTCTATGAGAGATGTAGCTTCTGGGGTGTCGGCTGCATTGATCGTGATGTCTTCAACGTAAATCGAGACGTAGATGTTGTATTATCATGAACAAACATGGATGGGTCAAGGGACGATGTCGTAAATCCTCTGGAGGTCAAGAATCTGGTAAAGAGAGCATACCATTCGTTTGCAGATTGCTTAAGTCCATAGAGACATCGGTTAAGTTTCCATGCCTTGCCTTCCTCACCAAACTCAGGTAACAGTGGCATGTAAACTTCTTCTTTCAATTCGCCATAGAGGAAAGCGGATTTAACATCGAATTGTCACAGTCCCCATTTGTTTTTAGCGCATATCGCGAGAAGGAAGTGGAGAGATTCGTAAGGTATGACGGGGGCAAAGGTTTCTTTGAAGTCAAAGCCAGGGATTTGTCCAAATCCTTTAGCGACAGCTCTTGCTGTCCGATACCTTTCTAGTGTGCCGTCAGCGTTTCTTTTAACTCCGTAGACCCACTTACTTTCGATTATTTTCCGTCCAATTGGTTTATCAACAACATCAAAGGTTCCACTCTCCTCGAGTGCCAGAATTTCATAGTCTATTGCCGAGGTCCACTGGTTATGGTAGGGGCTGTTTATAGCTTGGTGATAAGTAGTAGGATCCTCGTCGGGCATTTCGGTAGCATTACTGCCATATTGAAGTGGTGGTCTTGAAACTCGTCCAGACCGAGTCCTTGTTTCTTCTGTGGGTTCCAGAGGTTGTTCTGGTTCATCTGCAGGTGGTTCCGGAGTTGGAGAAGGAGGTGTGGGATTCCTGTAGTCTGCTGGATGTTCTGGTAGTGGAGGTGGATGTACTTCAATGTCTGGTAGTGGTAAAGGTTGGTCGTCATCTTCCGTTTCTTGAGGCATGTCACGAGGGCGCGAGGCAGTCTGGAATGAGGAAAGCGTGACGGTCGCAAAGGTCTCCGATGTATGGGTCAGTTGTTTTAGATCCGACGGTCCAGTTGGGTCAAGCGGTATTGTTGTCTTGATTGTCCAATGGATTTGTCTGGTTTCGGAGATCCAATGTTGCGATGGTATATAGATCCGGTATATTTTGGCGGAGGAGGTATAACCGACAAGATATCTTTCCCAGGCCCGGGGCTGTAGCTTCGTTCCACCTTTTCTTTTCTCCTCTGGTATATGGACATAGCATTTGGTCCCATATGGGCGCAAGTGGTTGATCAACGCCTTTGTTTTGTAGATAGCTGCATAGGGCGTTGAGTTTCCTATGGCTCGGTTAGGGAGTCGGTTCCTAAGGTAGACGGCGGTGGAGACTGCTGCGGCCCAAAGGCTAAGAGTAAGTCCTGTCAACATAGAGCGTGTCAATGTGATGATGGTACAGTTGTACTGTTTGGCAACACCATTCGATTCATGTGAGTAAGGAGGGGTCTTATCATGCACAATTCCATGCTTCTGAAACAGTGTAAGCATTTTGTCATTGATATACTCGCCTTTGTCAGTGAGAAATCTTTTAATAATTGTAGAATCCTGGGTTGTCCTTTCTTTGATGAACTGTTCGAACACCTTTTCCGTGTCAGACTTTACTTTTATGGTATGGATCCATGCATAGCGTGTATTGTCATTGATGAAGGTAACATAGTACCAGGAGTTGCCAAAGGAAGCTTTCGAGAATCATGGGCTAAGGTTAGAGTAAATTAATTCCAAAGAGGTGTCACATCGTTTCTCTATTGATTTGGGTTTTGACTTAGTTGACTTGGAGGTGATGCAAGTTTCGCATTGCAGGTCTTTTGGAACAGTAGGGACAGCGGGGGAGTCGGAGTAGTGGTTGGCTTTGAGGTATTGCGGCGATGGATGTCCAAGGGCTTCGTGCCACTCTTTGTAAGTCATCTTGTTCCCTGTTTCCTTTTTCTCTTGCACAACACAGTCCTGTCCATCAAGCTTTCCCCATAGAACCTCTGTTTTATTTTCCCTAAAAAGATACATATCTTTCCCAGAACTCCGCAAAGAAAAACCTTTTCCCAAAGAAATGATAGTGCACCACGACAACAAGTTGCTAGAACCCAACTTAGGAACCTAAAGAACCCATTGTAGAAAGAGTCTGTCCGGCCATCAGATGTTTTGGCCTCAAGCTCCACTGTTCCACGGCCGCATGATTCTATTACCGAATCATAGCTGAACTTAATGGTGCCTTTTGAAGGTTCCAAGTTTATGAGAAGGTCTAGGTTCAAAGTCATCGGTGAGCTTGTGCCTGTATCGATAACCCATTGATTCAGGTAACAGGTCTTTTGCGTAGGAGGTGAGGAGGTAGAGATACTGACCCGTTTGGATGTCTCTTCCTTTCCGATCTTAGCCCAGTGTCCGGCTCTGTCCTTCTTTCGCTTTTCGTTGTCGGCCTGGAGCTTAGTACAGTCATTCTAGGAGTGACCTTCACTGCGAGCAGAGGGGTAGTGCTTTTTGCAGTAGGAGCATTCCTTCGTTTCGGCCGGTTGCCGGCAGACCATATTGCGAGCCTTTCCCTTTCCTTTGACATCAGCCCTTTTGTACGCCTTATCGTCCTCAGAATTAACCGAGGATTTCAAGTCCACCAGTTTGTTATAGACATGATTGTAGGTAAGGTCCTCCTTGGTTTGGAGGTTGTCGACAATGTGGCTCATCAACAGGGGCAGGGAACGGAGGAGAACGGCGGCTTTGGCTTCGGTTGACTCAAATACCAATTTATAAACAAACGGTAGAGCGTATCGGTCGGTTTCCAATGCAGAGGAGCAACGAAGTTGCATTCGATTCCATATGGTGTCGTACTTATTGATGTGGTCTGGCATAGGTTCGGACGTATCGTACTTGGAATAGAGGACCGCATTGAGCTGCTAGTGGTCAAAGACGGAGGAGGTATTTTCACAAGCGAACTTATCTTCGAAGGCTGTCCAAATGGCAGGAGGTGGCTTGTGTGTAGTTAGTAAGATAAGCTATTTTGGATCAATCGTTTCCAGGAAGTAGGCTGAGGCCCACTGGTAACGATGGTGGAAAGAATCTTGAGCATCTTCATCATTATCAAGTCTAGTAGTTGCTCCTACTTCCGGTAATGTCTCTTCTCCTCTTACTATGTCCCAACAATTGAGTAAGGTGAGAACATATTCTGATATATCATGCCACATTCTGTAGTTCTCTGGGCCCGTGAGCTTTGGGATTGAGCTCAATTTATAGGCGGGTGCCCAGTCTCGGTTGGAGTTGGTGGAATGATTTTGCTGTGGCGGGTTGGCAGGGCCGGCAGGATGCATTGGTGGCGGTGGAGGGGGTACACCAGGCGGTGATGCAGGTGGATCAGTAGGAGGAGGAGCCGGAGGGAATGGAGGTACTGGAGGGAGCAGAGGTTGCTCGAGTTCTTCTGTTACATATAGAAACGCACAGAGCTTCCCCGCGCACAGACCTCCTGAAAACCGGGAAGATTTCATAAGCCAACACCTCCCTCCAGCCCCGCCGTTGGCCCTGCGCGCAGTAATAGTGTCGCCAGAATTTGGTGTCCCGACAGTATAAACCGGTGAAAACCAAGGATGTTTTATAACACCGTATACGTCGTCGCCGTCCATCCGACCGGAGGCTGTTCGCAGGATATACAGGAGGAGACCTCAGGCCGTGTCTGAAGAGTGGAATGGAGTCAATCGGAGGGGTAACCGTGGGGCTATGAGCTAAGCGAGGTTGACCACCTCAGACATAAACAGAAAGTGTTGGGACGAAATCGCCAACAGTCCAATGAGTTATTGAGACATGCCCGTAAGGACGAGGCACGGAGCCCCGTCTAGTGCTTGAACAGTGTAGAGCAAACCAGAGGGCTATCTGTAGATGAGGAACATTCCCACAACATTGACTAGTCCGATCGTGGCAGAAAGTCCTCAAAGTCAATGCAGGCAAGTTGCGAAGACAACGAGGCATTTGATAAGACTCTCGACTGAGCTGATCACTCCAGTCAGAGTAAGGAGGATGGTGAGTTGACTTGAGGTGAGACCACTGGCTCATACCTAAACCTCCAAGATGAAGGAATCATGCGTTTTCGTGGGAGAGGTTTCGAACGCCCTCGCTGAAACACAACAACGAATGGAGACCGGTGTCCGAGCATGACGTAAAGTTTGTTAGAGTCAAATGAAATCCCCGTACGATAGTAAGGGATAAGAATTAGGGACGGTACATTGTGTGGTGATAAATAGATGTAGCCTGTGACTACCCAAACGCGGAATATAAATATCGAGGTGCCTCCTTAGCTTTCAGAACATCCTCCGTCTCCGCTACACCTCCGGCGATTGAAAACTCAACACCACGGTTTCTATCGTGAGTTTTTTGTTTCGTCGCGAATCTTTCTCCACCCTCCCGCCCACTGCTGCCTTTGGCCTCGGCCTAGGGGAGTCTGGCTCCTCGCTCCTCTCACGCCCGGGGTATTGACTTCGGTCTACCGTCGCAGGGCCCTCTCTCTCCCTGGGAGTTGGTCGGTCGGAGGCCCTCCTCGGCTGGCTAGCAGGTGGTGGGATCCCTTCCACTACAGTGACGCTATCTCTCCCAGAACAAGGGACTACATGAGAGACGCGGTAAAACACCTGCTATGCTTTGCCCAGGCGGCTGTTGATGATCTTCCTTACTCCCCCTTCCTCCTCCCCCCACGCATGGTGGGGAGTCCTCTCCTCCTCTTGAGTTGGCCTCGCTTAGCCTTCCCACGGTCAGCAACCCCTTAACCACCATCGTCAGACGGCCGGGACTACAGTTGCAGTAGGGGAGAACAGCCAACAGGCTACGGTCGATCTCCCCATTCTCTTGTTCCCCTAAGAGGCTGCCTAGTCAGACAGGAACGTGACACCGATAGACAATGTTTAAGGGCTTTGGGTCTACCCCTCCGCTCTCCTCTCCCTACGGTCGGATCAGCTGGCACCCTACTGCTACACCTTCCCCTCCCCCCGGTTATCGCCCACGGCCAGCTGGTCTCCTCCTTCCCTCCATGGTATTGCACTGTCTCCTTGGAGTGGGTCTGGGGGGGGCCCCCTATCTTAGCGTGCTTCGTGCGTGGCTTCCCGCTTGAATGAGTGGACTCGCCCTTCGGGGCCTAAGTGGCTTGCTACTGACCGTTCTTTTGTCTTTTTGGTATTTCTCAGCGGGTTTTCCTGGCCCTTCCTGGTTTCTTCTTAGTTAGGATTTCCTTGTTCGTCCATCTAGCCGGGCTTGGGTTTCTTTTCTTTGAGGTGAGATGTGCGGTTGGCTCCATACCAGAGGGGCTTGGGGGGTTGGCTTTTTCCTGTGGCGAGAGGAGGGATATGGGTTTTTTGTCGTCATAGGTAGCACTCCATACGTTTTTTGTACCCTAAACAAATAATCAATGAGTTAAACAAATAAAAAACAAAAAATCCTTAGCTTTCAGAACATCCTCCCTCTCCGCCACACCTCCGGTCATTGAACAATATTTCCTAATCGGGAACGACTCAACACCGAGGAATCATCACCACTTTTCTATAGCCATGCACCCCCCTGCCGGGGGGTGCAGGCTGTTTCTCTCCATTCCTCTGCCCATCGGAGCCTCTCTTCTACTCCTTCCCTCATCTGGCATCTCGCCTCTGCTGGATGGGGGTCCTCTCCCCACCCTGAGGGCCTCATCGTGAGGCCTCTGTCCTCTCTACCCCGCTATGGCTCTACCTCGCTTAGTATCAGCACGGTCGGCTTTGGCGGCTTGGTGATGGCTGGACGGTCAGATGGGATGGTGGTCCTCTGTGCTATCGGGAGTAACCTCGCCTACTCCTGTGACCCTAGTTGCAGCCTCCTACCGCATTGTTTGGCCGGATCTTTGCTCCCTTGCCCTCTTCCTCTCCTCTCCTCCTGGATCGGCTGGCACCCTACTGCCAGGATCGGCTGGTACCCTACTGCCTCGGCCTCAGGGCCCCACCATCACTGAGGTGGTAGTGCTTCAGCCTACCCCTCCCACCTCTCCTCCACGCCAGTATCGCTTGGTGCTGCTCTCACTTCTGCCACCCTCGCGGCAGCACTACAACTCTTTCCTGGCTCTCGTGTCACTACAGGCTCTATCCAAGTTTTCCACCACCAGACTCCTCATGGCTGGGGTCTACCCCCTCCCTCCTGGGCAGTATCGGCTGCCCCCCTCTATCAAAGGTTGCAGGCATTTCTCACCTGTCTTCCTCCCTCCACACTTGCGGCCCGCCCCTGGCCGAACGACTGGTTGGCCTACCTTGGTATTGCACTATCTCCTGGGTTGAGCTGGCCGGCCCCGTTATGGCACTTCGCTAGGGTCCTACCATGGGCCTGACAGTGGACATATTCGTTCGCGGACGCCTGTAGAGGCATTTGGGGGCTTCCTATTCTATTCTTTCCTTTGTCGAGATGACGCTGAAGGGTTTTCTTCTCTCTGCTGCCTTCCCTGCAGGGGACGATTGTTCCTTTGCGGGGCAGGATGTGCGGTTAGGCCCATACCAGAGGGTCTTGGGGGGGTTGTTTTGGTCCCTGGGGCGCGGAGGAATGCGTCTGAAATTAAGGTTTTGTTTTTGCCATAGCTAGCGCTCCACACAGGTTCTTGTACCTTAACAACGAATATATGAGTTAAACAAAAAAAAAAAAATCCTTAGCTTTCAGAACACGCTCTGCGCCCTCTACTTTCCTCTCGCTTAAAATCATTACCGCTTTCGGCCAGGCAAAACTCTAGGGTTTTGTGTGGCAACCATCTCCACACACCTAATTCTTGCCCTCGCTTAGGCTTTAGTCTCCAACTGCACAGCCCCCTCACTACCCCGCACAGCCCCCTTCACCACAGAGGGGCCTGGTCTGGGTCCTTCAAGGTCTGGCTCTCGAGCCTCTAACCGCTCTGCGCCCTACGAGTCAAGGACTCCAACTCCCTCCCTTCCCGCTCACCTCTCTCTGGTAAGGGAAGAGCTAGCCCGGACTCTCCGTCACATAGGACAGGCAGCCTCTCCGATTCCCCCCACAACCGACTCCCAGCTTCAAGACTTGTCTCCTGGCGAAACCATCCTCCTGCCACTGCTCTGCACTGCCCTTTCTGGGATAGGCAGCATCATCCAAAGGCTTGAGGCCCTCGAGCAGTCCTCCACAGCTGCCCCCAAGGATCCTCCCTCTCTCCCTGCACTAGAAGCTTCCATCCACGACCTCTCTTTGAGGGTCACAGCATCAGCTGCCCGCCCCTCAGCTGCCCCACTAGGCCCCCCCCCCCTCCTCCCCCGCCAAAACAGACAAGGCGCCCCCCCCACCCCCCCCCCTTCCTGCTCCCCCGGGAGCTAAGTACCGCCCTCCCCCCCGGCTATATCCTAGACATTCCGGTTGAGGACATCAACTTCCCCATGCATGTTGATGGCGTGTGGTATGGTAACCCACGCACCTTCGCGGCCAGACACCCGCGCTCCTTTGCAGCCTTCCAGTTCGCGGAGGGCAAATTCCCGTAAGAGTCTGCTTTCCCCCCAGGCCCCGCCCCCTCCTTCCTCACACTAGTCCCGCCCTCCTCCTCTTACGCCAGCCCTGCAACCCTCCCCAGGGGCCAGGTACAACAGACCAACGCCAAGAGCAAGAAGAAAGCGACCACTGCAGCCCAAGGCGCGGCGTCGGGTGGTGCCCCCTCCCGGGTTCGGGAGGCTGTCCCCCTTCCTGCTGCCAAACAATGCTACTTCGCGCCTTGAACCGCTCCCGTCCCTCACCCCGCCGCAACACGCTTGGCAGCAACCACCCCTGACATTGTTGCCTCCGTTCTTCAGGAGGCAAACTGCCCCTTCCCGGTTTCTTTTTCAGCAACTGTTAATGCATGTGGCATTATCACCCTCCTAGCCACCGACCCCCTCATGCCTGCCACCAGCTACTCCCCCTACTATGAGGCACTTGCCAACAAGATCAACCAGTCCTTCGCCGTTGGAAACAATCCCTACCGCCCCTTCCGCCGTGCACCTAATGAGGTCCAGCTGGTCATCCACAGCCTTCCAGTTGCCTTCCTCCCACAGGACCAATCCGACCTCTTCCCCGCACTCGCTGAGTCCATTAAGAATGCCAAGGATGTCGACAGCTTTGGTGCCCGCTACCTCCAACCCGACCTCCAACTTCGCAAGGCTACCACCTCAGTGGTCATTATCGTCGCCCCCTCCAATGTGGCCCATATTGGGTCCAAGATCCTCCTCTACTCCACGCTCCGCAACGTTCAAAATGCGGTCTTCAAGAACAAATTCATGCAATGCAGGCACTGTTGGAAGTTTGGCCACCCGGCCCCAGCTTGCTCTACCACCATTCCTGTCTGCCCGATCTGTGCATCGAACCATACGAGAGCCAACCACCGTTGTCCCAACCCCACATGTCCCAAGTTGGGCTTCCTCAAACCTGTCCTCAGCTGCTGTCCAGCCTCCCCTCTCAAGTGCGCTAACTGCTCTGGTAATCACCCGGCTACTGACAGGTCCTCCCCTTCCCGTCTGTCCCAGCCGACGCAACAGTCCTCAGGGTCTGAGGCAGAAGATGGAGGGGAGGATGACACCATGGACCAAGATGATACCCCGCCGGGCAATGCCCCCATGCCCACTCCCCCACTCCCTGGAAACGACTCCCTGGCCACCCCCCGGCCCGTTGTGGCCCCAATTCCCTGTGCTCCGGCACCCGCCTCGCAGTCTGCTGCCTTTTTCGCCTCCCTAGGGGAATCCAGTAGCCCGTCTCCATTCCCTTCATCTTTCTTTCATAAGTGATAGCACAACCTATAGATCTAAACTTGGTGGACCGATTGCCGCCATCCCCTTCTTTCCTGCCTTTTCTTTCCATTGTTCAACATAACTACTTAGGGAGCTGGAATGTTTTTCTTTCACTGTTTAACAGCCTTGCTGCGCTGCCATCTCCCTCCCAGGTCGTGGCCCTCCAGGACCCCCCAGTCTGGAGGGGGAAACTACTGTCCTTCTCCATGTATAAGTGTTTCTCCCCCCCTGTCGCCTCAGGCCCAAAGCCTAAGGTAGCCTTCTTTGTCTATCAGGAGCTCCTTGGAGCCTACCGTGTCCTTCCCTGTTTTTTTGATCAGCCTGACCTCATGGCACTGGACATCCACTCCCCCAGGGGCTTGTTTTCATCCTCTCTCCATGTTTTTCGGATTTACAATTTGTATTCCATTAACTTTGTGTCATCCCACCGCCGGACAGTGTCGCCGGCGGATGCTTTTCCCCTTCATGATTTTCCCACCCTCACACTTGGGGACTTTAACCTACACCACCTCCTATCTGACCCTTTGCGCCGGTTTTCAGACTAGGATCTGCTGGTGTCTTCCCCCTACTTTGAGGCCGCCTCTGAGGCTGGCTACAGCCTGCTCAATACCCCTGGCATTCACACCAGGTTCCCCTTCGATCTGGCCACCAGGGCAGGTGTACTTGACTTGGCTTTTGCCAATAGGTTGTTGGCTCCTTTCCATGATTCCTGGTCAGCTGATCTCCCCTCCACCGGCTCTGACCACGTCCCCATCCTCATTAAACTTTCCTCGCCCTTGATGCACAAGGCCCCTCCGAGCCCGGACTGGGACAAGGTAGACTGGCCACCGGTACTTGAGACCCTGCGAAGAGTAGACATTCCACCACCACCTTCCCTCCCTACAGCTTCCGCCCTCCGCTCATCGTTCGATCGACACCTTGGTGCCCTTTCAGCCCTACTCTTGGCCCCTGCCCTACTAAAACGCCCTTCACTTAGGTCCAAGCCTTGGTGGTCGCCCCTTTTGACCTCACCGCGCCGTGCTTTCAATGCCACTGCCAGAAGATCCCGCTCCTCCCCCTCACCTACACTCAGCACTGAGGCCCGCGAGGTCCGCTCCCTATACTTTAAGGCCATCAAGAAGGCAAAGGCCGAGCACTGGAAGAACTTCCTATCCAAGGTTGACTCCCGCTCAGTCTAGACGGCCAAAAGGCTTGCCACTGGAAGGGCCCCCAACTGCTTCCCCTCCTTTCCTGGCCTTTCCTCCCCCGAACAGATCAATTCAGCTCTCCTGAGCCACTTTTTTTCCCCACAAGACTCCTGCTCCTACCCCATCTATCCTCAGGCCCTTCTGCGACTCACCCCTTCTCTCCCCTGAGGAGGTGCAAAGGGCCCTGTCTAAGCCTTCAAACTCGTCAGCCCCAGGCCCAGACCAGATCCCCTACAGGGTCTGGAAGAAGGTCCATGCAGCTAATCCCTCCCTCCTCGTTAGTCTCCTCTCACCCTTGCTAGCTTTCGGCTTCCACCCTCCCTTCCTCAAAAAGGCCAAAGAAGTTGTCCTCTCCAAGCCAGGAACACCAGACTATTCCTCCCCCGCCTCCTTTCCCATCGTCGTCCTCCCCCAGACAGTTTCAAAGATCTTAGAGAGGATTGTTGCCTCTCGCCTGTCGCTAGTTACCCACTCACGCCGTCTAATCAACTCAAATCAGTGTGGCTCGCTCCCCGGTCTCAGTACCTACGATGCCTGCGCCGTCCTCACCCACGAGATTTGGTGCCTCCAGAGGCCTGGGCTCAAAGCCTCGTTAGTCTTCCTTGACATTAAAGGGGGGTTTGACAACATCAATTCACCACTACTTACTATGTTCATGAAGTGCAGGGGGGTGCCTCCATACATCTGCGCCTGGGTTCAGTCTTTCCTTTCTAACAGATATTGTCATCTTGTCTTTCAAGGGTCTCCTAATGTGTTCTCTCCAGTGCAGGTGGGCGCGCTACAAGGGTCTCCTATTTCTCCTCTTCTCTTTGTCATCTATGTGTCTCCTCTTCATCTGAATATCCCCAAGGGGATTATGTTTTCCTATGTTGATGATTTTGTTCAAATGTGTGGGTATGGCAGTATCTTAATAACTTTGTACGAAAGTACGACACAGTAGTAGGAGTATACTGCGGGCAGGCTATGGGAGGAGGAATTTGATATGAAGGTAGATTGGTAGTAGTTCTTGTCCGTAATTCTCTTAAGCGAGATGGGTGGTAACCCCTATTTATACCGGTACGCATCCTTCGCGTAACTAAGAGGAAATATAAGGGAAAACATAAGTATCGACGTCTTTGACCGTAACGTAAGTAGGAAAAACATAAGTGCGAACGTGTTTGACCCTAAAGAACTGCCAAGGAAATCCCATAAAATATGCGTAAATCTGAGGTGGTGTGAACGGATAATTAGAACATAATTGTAAATCAAATGACCGATGACCATGCATGATGATGCATAAAATGTAAGAAATAAACGCGAACACCAGATAAGAAAAGCACGCCATAATCCCCTAATCGTATCATGAAATATCAATGAAATATACGTAATACATACTCCGTGTCACGGCCACCCGGCATGATGGAGGTGGGGAACATTGGGTTTTTGGTTGCATATGTTGGCTGTGGTTTTCGTTGGTTGCGTTGTAGGATTTCCTTTGTATTATGATTGGGATAGGGTGCCGCACGACGGAACCTGGCGGAACATGACGGAAGGGTCGCGGCTGCGCACGACGCCAAGGACTTTCTTTTGTATTAGTGATCATGGAGGATTTCCTATCTATATAAGGGGGTGTGCCCCCTTATCTTTTATGTTCTTTACGCAATCTGGTAATCTCCTTTGGACACCCTTTCTTACGTTCCAGGGATATTCCTTTACCTCTTTGAAGCTTTTCGGCTCGGTTATTTATTTTGCACTTTGTTTGTTTATTTTGTTTCACCACACTTGAAGCATTTTACTCCCTCCTCCCCTCGCTTAGGGTTGAGTTGGTGTGCGCTACCTAGCCTCGAAGGCACTTTGGGCGAGATATCCGTGGTTTAAGCCCGGTAATCCCAGGTGCAGTCGGGCGGGCAGACATGTCGTCTCCCTCCCATTCTCCTCAGGCTTCGGCCTTGTTGTTTGAGGTTTCCTCGTCCATGCTTACGGATGCGGAACCTTCCTCCTTCTCCTTGGGTACGCCCTCGGTTATCGTCGATGTCCCGGTTCCAGCACATGACGCTGTGAAACACCGCCGCGGCCTCGTCGAAATTAAGACACAGTCATACCGTGCACCTGGAGGGGACTATGCATTCCTCTCCTTTGATCACAATTACGCTTGCATCAACGCTATGAATGAGGCGTTTGATGATGATGTGAGGGCTGTGGTTGCTAATGCCAAGCTTGTCACGATGAAAGAGGTGGAGTGTTTGGTTGGCGGTTACTTGGTGGGTAAGGGTTGTTTGGCTGAATGTGGCCTGGACCTTGCCTCGACTACCGGTTTCTTCGACCGACACAACCCCGACGGGGGCTCAGAATTCGATCCGTCCCACGATTCCCTGGCTCCTGGTGATTCACAATTGGTGATCCCGGAGTCTTCCGTCGCCGCCCACCTTGGTGCTGCTACTCCCGATACGAGGGAGGCCTCCAGTTGGGCCTCTACCCCCCCCAAGGCAGATCCTGTCTCAACTGACGGTGGAAACGATGATGCCGGAGACACTGGCACCACTGGCTCGTAGGAGTCACTCCACGCCGTCCCTGTTGGCCTCAATGTCATCTGGCCATAGGGGAATCTACGAACGAGGGGCGTTTGACCTTAGCGCTAGGTCGGACCCCGACTATG
>LN890953.1:125327-150770 GCA_900010015.1 Tuber aestivum
TGGCAAGAGCTATCTAGCGGCCCATACCGCCTGGAACAAGCCAGACAAACCCACCACTTGCTCTGCCTGCAGCCTTGAGCCAGAGACTATGCAACATGCCAGCCTCTCCTGTTTCTCTAAGGCCTCCTCGAGACTGCTCCATATCCCAGGAGTTGATTCTTTGGCCTGCGAGGCTCCCCTATATGCTGATAAGGACCTCTTATGGGGCCTGGCGCGATACATCTCCAATACCAGAACCAACTTTCCCCCCGCTATGGGCAGGGGGTGGGCACTGCCCAGTACCAACCTAGTTTCAGATTGAAGCGGTGTTCTTTGTTGTTATCTCTGCTGTTGTTAGTTGACCTTTCATGCTTTATGTTTTCTCTGTGCGGGAGGAGGCTTGTCTTTCCCTTTACGATTAGTCGCCCTGGCGGGCGCAGTGGGTTGCATTACTCACAGGTGGGGATTGCTTGCAGAGAGATATTTCGTTACTGTTTGTTGTTTTTGATATTAAGGTTTTGTTTTTGCCATAGCTAGCGCTCCATGCAGGTTCTTGTACCTTAACAAAGAATATATGAGTTAAACAAAAAAACATCCTTAGCTTTCAGAACATCCTCTGTCTCCGCTACACCTCCGGCGATTGAAAACTCAACACCACGGTTTTTATCGTAAGTTTTTTTGTTTCATCGCAAAACTTTCTCCACCCTCCCGCCCACTCCTGCCTTTGGCCTCGGCCTAGAGGAGTCTGTCTCTTCTCTCCTCTCACGGCCGGGGTATTGACTTCGATCTACCATCGCAGGACCCTCCCTCTCCCTGGGGGTTGGTTGGTCGGAGGCCCTCCTCAGCAGGCTAGCAGGTGGTGGGATCCCTTCCACTACAGTGACGCTATCTCTCCCAGAACAAGGGACTACATGAGAGACGCGGTAAAACACCTGCTATGCTTTGCCCAGGTAGCCGTTGATGATCTTCCTTACTCCTCCTTCCTCCTCCCCCCACGCGTGGTGGGGAGTCCTCTCCACCTCTTGAGTTGGCCTCCCTTAGCCTTCTCACGGTCGGCAACCCCTTAACCACTATCGTCAGACGGCCGGGACCACAGTTGCAGTAGGGGAAAACAGCCAACAGACTATGGTCGATCTCCCCATTCTCTTGTTCCCCTAAGAGGCTGCCTAGTCAGACACGAACGCGATACCGATAGACGATGTTTAAGGTCTTTGGGTCTACCCCTCCGCTTTCCTCTCCCTACGGTCAGATTGGCTGGCACCCTACTGCTACTCCTTCCCCTCCTCCCGGTTATCGCCCACGGCCGGCTGGTCTCCTCCTTCCCTCCATGGTATTGCACTGTCTCCTTGGAGTGGGTCTGGGGGGGACCCCTATCTTAGCGCGCTTCGTGCGTCGCTTCCTGCTTGAATGAGTGGACTCGCCCTTCAGGGCCTACGTGGCTTGTTACTAACCTTTCTTTTGTTTTCTTGGGATTTCTGAGCGAGTTTTCCTGGCCCTTTCTGCTTTCTTCTTAGTTAGGATTTCCTTGTTCGTCCACCTAGCCGGGCTTGGATTTCTTTTCTTTGAGGCGAGATGTGCGGTTGGCTCCATACCAGAGGGACTTGGGGGGTTGGCTTTTTCCTGTGGCGAGAGGAGGAATGTGGGTTTTTTATCATTATAGCTAGCACTCCATAAGTTTTTTGTACCCTAAACAAAAAATCAATGAGTCAAACAAAAAAAAAAAAAAGAAATCCTTACCTTTCAGAATCATCAGCGAACGGAGAAGAGATCTTATCAATATATTCGTTATACTTTGATACGTACTTTTGTTACTAGCTTTCTTGACCACTCTCCGAGAAACCTTATTGGCCTCAGTTACAATTCATTTGACTTAGAATTGGCTGCCACCTAACATCTTCTTCAAAATTTTCATCGTGAGGTGGAGGTTGGTTTCCAGCAGGTTCACCGGAATTTGACATGCAATAAGTTGTTAACTTGTGTTAAAAGTGGTAACCCATGTTGAAAATCCTCGATCAGTATGAATAACCACCACCCCCATTGGCCAACACTCCTACACTAGTGGAAGCCTGTTTGCAGCACACCCAAATGCTCCTGAGTCAGTTGGCTGCGCCAAGCTGATATCTGATTCAGGCTTCCAAAAGGGTGAGAAGTGTCGGAAGGGTGATGGAGGACCGCGTAAACGGAGCCTAAGGAAAGAAGAGGACTTGGAGGGAACGGGTGGCAGATTCTGCTTTTAAGCGAGTGGGAATGCCAAGAATGTTTCGCCGAGAATACTTCGTGCCAAGGAAATAAAGTTTCGTTTCGAAGAAAGTTTCAGTTTAATCAATGTTTTCGACTCAAATGAAATAGTTTTGTTTCGAGGTAGAAATGTCTCGCGCCAGGTGAAATGTTTCAATCGTCATAGGTAGGAAGCGTGTAGGTGTAAGTCATATAGTTATAGAGGCAGCAGGCTCATAACCTGTTCAAATGTGTGGGTACAGCCCTATCTTAATAACTGTATATGAAAGTACGACAAAGTAGTAAGAGTATACTGCGGGGACGCTAAGTGAGGAGGAATTTTGTATGAAGATAGATTGGTAGTAGTTCTTGTCCTTGATTCTCTTAAGCGAGAGAGGTAGTAACCCCTATTGATAAAGGTGCGCATCCTTCGCGTAACTAAAAGGAAATGTAAGGGAAAACATAAGTGTCGACGTGTTTGACCGTAACATAAGTAGGAAAAACATAAGTGCGAACGTATTTGACTCTAAAGAACTGCCCAGGAAATTCCATAAAACATGCGTAAATATAAGATGGTGTGAACAGATAATTAAAACATAATTCTAAATCAAATGACCGATGACCGTGCATAATAATGCATAAAATGTAAGAAATAATCCTGAACACCAGATAAGAAAAGCATGTCATAATTCCCTAATCGTATCAAGAAATATCATTGAAATATACGTAATACATACTCCGCTGTAGTAATGTCCGTGAACTAGAAATAATACCAAGTAGAGGAATATACAATATTATCAAGGAGAATATACATATGAAACGAATTAGAAAATTCAACAAGAGTAACATTATATTCTTTGATAAAATAACTTCACCCTCTCTTCTGATCTATCCTTAGAACAATATCGACATAGTAACCTTACTACTACTACTTAGATACCCTAATCCCTTAAGTGCCTTATACTTGCAAAGATACCTGGACCATGAAATATTTTGTTGACATGCTCCAGCTTGCCTGCCTAGTTTTTCACTTGAGCTCATGGTCTCATGTATGAGCTTAGATGTAGGTTGCTGTACCTCAATACCATGGGGTTATTATATTAGAGTTCTCGTCATTCTTTATATATTCACTCTTTACCCAGTATGACTCATACTTCACATCAAACAAACTCTATGACTTACAACTGTAAGTCATGTAAAATCCCTCAACTGACTTTTATGAGTTGCAATACAATATTTCTTATACCACCCAAGTTTCAAATAACAAATCAGTTGTGCAACTTATATCATCTGTGTAAAATTCATAACTCACAAGTATATATCATATGCAAAACTCATAACATTGTGTGACTTATATTTGTAAGTTACCAGCAGGTAAACATACTAACTTATAACTTGCTATTACTTGTTAAGTAAAATCCCCAAACTCTTATTCAAGTTGAGAGCAAAATCCAATATACCTATGACTCAAGATTCTGAGTTATGTAAAATCTGCCTTGCTTAGTCACTATTTGTGATACATAGTAGTAATCATCCTGTACTACCAGTTTTAACTAATTAGAATACCCTCAGATTTCGAATCTGAAGAAAGTGAATTAGACAAGAAAAGCTTTTTATATAGTCTAGAAACTAGCTCTAAATAGTAGTCAAAAGGAATGCTAATACACTAACATATTAGCATGTAGAACCACTTTCTAGAAATGCTAGAAGTAGAACCTTTCCAATTTAAAATACTCTTCATATATGTAAATTTCAACAAGGCAACATGGAGCTACTAGACAAGCAATCAGACCTGAAATTTTTCAAAGCTCTCCTTTACTAAATCAGTTAATCAGATAGCAAGATCAATCTTGTCCAAATATAGAATCCTTCCAGTAAGATTATAAGTATTGGCCTAAGTATTACATATTTGATGTCAAAGTCTATCCTTGCTATTTAGTACTTCTGTAATCTGCTTTCAAAGACTTGGGTACAAAAGTATCCTCCAATAATAAAACTATTACAAATAGGCTAAGAGGTTTGTACTTCATCTGATACTACTATATTTCTTAGTTTTTAAACCTTCAAATATGGCAAGAACAAAATACTTTGAATGTACAAAATTAGTCTCCTAGTCAGACTTTACTGCTGCTTCCATGTAAGTAACTTGCACAAAAGATATCTGATAGAAGTGGATATAAAAGCAGAGTACAGGATAGAATTATGTCCCATAAAGTTTAATAGGTGAAAAGATATATAAACCCAGAACCAGGTCAGGGAGAGTACTAAAAGATAGTAACATTATTGGAGGATACAAATACAGTTCTTGCCATATGCCGGTATATTCTTGAGGTTGGAGATAGTAAGTTATTTCTAAGCTTCAACCTTTATTATAACTCGTAAATTGATTGCTGAAATTAAAAATTTATTAAGGCTCTGTTCGGCATGTCACTTTTACGGCATAAAAGTGACTTCTATAGCATATTTTTTGGTATATAAAAGTTTTTATATTGGGGTGTGTTCGGCACTTGTTATCAAATGACAATATTTTTTTATTACCAATATAAAAATTTATTGTATATTTTTATATTAGGGCTAGGTTTAAAACCATGAAATAGCACTAACAAAATATGTAAACCTTTAAACTATAATAAAGAGTTTCATTTATTAATTGAGAAAAGTAAACATAATAATTAATTCTATACTGTTATTTCTATCTAGTTACTTGTAATTTTCTGTTTATAAATAAACTTCAATTGTTATCCTTCAATTTTATATTGTGGATTTTGTCACTAAAACTAAGAGTAGAATAAAAATCATGAAGATATATCTGTTATGACTGAGAAGCTCAGAAGGTAGAGGCTAATTAGTACATATTTACCAATTACATGGTTGTAGATAAACTTGAACAATTCTGCAGTGCAGTTGAAAGACTATAAAAGAAGTTAAAAGCTTTTTTACAGTACAGTTTATCATGGATACCTACCCTAAGCTGAATTGTGTGACTATAATTTCTGCTTTTTTTCACACATTTGTGGCATATTTGCCAAATGGATATATATATTTTTTACTGCTGAATTTTTTTATTGGCAGATATGCTATTTTCAACTTTTATTGTAATAGATTTTTATTGATACATGCCGAATGGATCCTAAGCTCATCTCCTATGGTTTTGTAAAAGTAATAACTATGCATTAGGAAAAAGTAAGAAATAATCAGGATATCGCAAATCAGTCTACAAATTTAGTAATCAGAGAAGTTGGAAAAAACTATTGCTTTAAATCAAGCATGGAGATAGTTGGACAAGCTTGGATTTAAGTATACTAAGTACAGAAAAGATATATATAATGATGGACATAAATGTGAGGATATCAGAAATTACCACAATAATATCTTCTATACCCACATGGTCTCCTATGCTAACCAGTTTCTTCAATGGGATGCAAATCTTTAGGAGATCTCAAATTCATGACTCTGGTAGGAGAATTACACTGGGAGCCAGTGATACTGGTCACTCAGGCTGAATACATGTTCAATTAAAATGATAGCAGACACTTCCTATAGGTTTATCCTGAGTAAAGACTACTCAGAAATATTGTAGTCAGAGCCTCTATGTTTTAGACTTTCTGACAACAATTTGATACTTGAGTAATCAAGGTATGTATAATTATAAAATGTGGTGGCCATGTTTGGTGGAATAGTAACAAATTGTGAGACCAGTTTGTTCTGAAAGGTATTCCTTCCTACCTTTGAATTATAGTTTTCAGGCTGTCAGGCTTTATTTGCCTTTGATGAAATCATCTGAAGTCTTCTGATAATACCTTTCAGGTTTCTGAAATGAATCCAGAACTAGGGAATAAGAAGATAAAGAAATGCATGATACTCCTGTTACTAATATTAGCCATCCTAAAGGTGGTTATGTTTAGCCTTTAGTATTATCAAATAGGATACCAAAAGAACTAAAGATGGTTCTTATTAAATGTAGCCTCTAGCCAAAAAAATCAAAAATGCTTTCTTGCTTAATAATCAATCAAGTCAGTAACTTAAAGATATATCAAGCCTGATCCCTAGTGTCTTTACTAGAGGCACTGACAATTGTGGTACTTGTACCTTGCTGGTATTACAACATAACTTTCATAACCAGAAATGTCAAACCTAAAAAGCTCTTCTGAAGGTTGGTTATGATATTATCTTCTACCCCACCTTTTACTGTAAACTGAACTTTATTAAATATTATTGGAAAGCAGTAAAGAATTATACCCATAGCAATTATGAGTATGATTTTGAATCTTTAAGATGTCTAGTGTTGGAAGAACTACTAGTAGCCAGTGTCTTGAATGAGTTCATTTGGAAATTCTGTGCAAAAATGAAATCAAATTATGGAGGTCCACCAGTTTACTAAGGTAGTCTATACTTCAAGTATATGATTGAGAATTTGATATCTCGGCAGTATAATTCATACTGTCATGTGAGAAATTCTACAAAACTTTGAAATAAATATTCTTTAATGTACTATCAGTTTGCTTTCAATGGTTTTAAATCTTTCTTTACTTATTTTTCCTTTCTATATCTTTAATTTGAATGTCAGAAACATGGAACAGTACTACATTGAACAAAATAGAAAATACCAAAAAAAATTAATTTAGAAGTAATAGGACTTGAACCGCTACACTCCAAAATCTGCATTTGGAATTATATTACCCTTAACTCTAATCATGTAAAGCATTACAAGATGCACCCACCCATAATCCTACCAACCAACCATCTGTTACAATACAGCTAACCCATCTAAGGGAATCCACATAGGGTAACCATGCCACATGGTTGCTCAGGTGGCCATGACATATGAAAGCTTTCTATTCTCCTTGCATATAATCGTAATATCTAGTATTGAAATAGCTATTCAGGTCTAGTCAATCTCTATCTGTTTGTTCTTTCTGCTCGGCTTTGCTATTTAGTATACTGCAATTTTGTGTTTGATCTTCTTTAGGTTTGGGCTTCTTTGTTCCCTTGTTTGTTCAAAATCTCAAGCTTGGAGCTCACTACTTTTTTCTATTGTCATTCAAATCCTTCTGCTTTGAATGTATTCATTCAGTTTCATAAATAACTCTATAGCAGTGAAACTAATTACTCGGCTGTAGTAGTTGCTTCTTTATTCCATATTGACAATGATCGACGCTTGTGTTGTATTTGGCGGTAGTGGGTTATGGGACCACACGATACCAAATCGACCGGAGAGTATCATACTAACCTATAGAAAACACTAATCTCGCGGAGAAGGCACCACGGAGAACCAAAGAAAAACCTAAGGTCAAACTTTCATACGGGAAACCTGGTTCAGCAGAGTGGCTAATCCCCTATGCAATGAGTTATACGGAGGGCCGAACCAAGACTTGTTATGGTTCTTTAGTCCCGATCATTCTATCCGTAAGGGCCGCGTCCATTTTATGCATCTATTGATCATGACCCATCCCAATCCCAGTATGGCGGGAAGAAAGATCTAGCCCAGCGACAGGATCCCCTAGCTCCTGAAGGGCTCTTGAGAGTGGCTATGAATCGTAATCCCTCCACTCCTGCGCCGATAATCGCCCTAGGCGTTTCGCAGAGGGGTTTGGGGGGCGGCGGGCCCGATAGCAGGTTCATATCGTGACTTCGGACGGGGTGGATGGAGGATCCTGCGGGCTGGCGACACTCATTTGTAACCCGTATCGTGAGTCGGCATTTAATTGTCTGGGTGACGACCAGCGGGTGATTTCTCATGATAGTGCCCTCGAGAAAGAAATTAATACCGAATCTGGTAATTCCAGAAGGAATACAACATGATCCTTAATGCCACATGAAGAAACGAGACAAAATAGGGCTAAAAAGAAGAGCAAACAGGTCCCTAGCATTTCAAGTTCTCCACACTCCCAGAACTGCTGGTCTGGCCCTGCACACTAGTTCCAAGGACTGAAGAATGGTGCCTCAGATTACTGCGGCGTGCACCTTGACAAAGCCTATCATCCTCTGAACTTGCGGGGCCGAGTAATCCGTAAAACGCCTTCTCGGCGGTCGCGCCACTGGGCAGCCGGGGGCAAGAGACTGTTCCTGAGCACGGAGATGCTGTGGAGCAAAGAGCTGGCTTGAATAGCCTCGTCATATTGGTCCCAGAACCCGAGAACCTCCTCCTTGACTACTTCACAAGCCGAAAAAGTGACTGCTCTAAGTACACGCCTTCAATTCTGGCTTATAGCGCCATGTACCGAGAAACCCCTCCCCCGAGTAAGCGCACCAATAGGAGCCCGGGGCGCTATACTCGAGAACTATCCTGTAGCAACCAAATTTTTGAGCGCACCCGCGGTTCCTTCTTCCCTGTCCGGGAAACACACAGGCACTCCATTAAGCCCAGAGCCTATCTATCTCAGACCATGACCAGGTCTCTAAGATATCCTGAGTCAATTCCTCCAACTGGAAAATGTTCTCAATTCTTGTACTAGTCACCTGACCTATTCGGTCACTAACTCTTCAATTTTATATAAGCCAATATGTGTGTAAAAGCTGCCGTGGTTTGAATCCATTAGTATATCCTTGAAGTCCTCCCACGCTCCCGCTACATCATTGAGACCCTTTAGCTAACGGTGGTCACCACGTTGTCAATTCCCCCAGATCACTCCACCCCATTCCATCCAGGAGCCTGGCAGTGGTGCTGCCACGATATATAGCCTACGATGCCCCGGCGGGACCCAATCAGCAACATTCGCATCGATAGTGACCATGCAGCAGATCTAGATCCGGTCCTATCCTACTCTCTGCTTCGCCTTAGGATAATTACACTATATCAAGAATGAAATCCTGAGTGACCACTCTTCAGCTCCAATACCGATTTTTGGCATATTCCGGCCAATAAATAAGTGATGTTGATCGAGAAACTTTCTCAGGGAGGACAGCTGCGATACCGACCGGAATGTGATGATGAGGGACCAACCGGCAGGTAAAACCTGGTGTGGTCAATTTAAGGTTGAACATACTGTAGGACGTAGGTTACGTATTATTGGGGTTATTCCGAGAAACCTGGAATCACAACAGATCACTCGTGCGATCCGAATGGAGAAAAAATGAATGAATGAATTTCGCTATGTATGTATGATATACGCTACCGACCGAATAAACGGTAATGCTCCGCCGAGAGGAGGAAGGAAAAGGAGAACGATGAGATCCTGCCGACCAAACATCGAAAGAACAAGTGAGGAGATATCATACATCTCTAAGTTAAACAACCCGAGGACCTGAGAGGGATGCAACGAGGACCAGCAAAGAAAGCGACTTTAACTATCAAAGCCACCATATTCCGAAAGACATCAAAGATTTGAGAAGCATCTTTCCGAGTAAATTAAAATACTGCGAACCGATCTGCAATCCTAGGAGAATGCGAATCTGATGGACCCGTTGATCCCTCATGTTTACCTGCGTTCTGGGGGTGTCCGGTGACCGATATCGCCACTGGTGACCCGCAATGGGGGGCTGGATAAGGAAAGGAAGGAAAGAAAGAAAGGGAAATGGTTAAATACAAGCTCACCCAATATTGACAAGTAAATCACGTCCAGAATGTCCGACTAATTCGAGGAGGAAGGACCCCCGACCCTCCTCCGCTCCTCTTCCCTCCTTTTCCAACGGCGCTCGTCAGAGGCCCTTCTAGCCCGGTCTCTAATCCTAGCCATCTCCATTTCCAACTCGCCTTCCGTGAAATTAGACACTTCGCTCATGTCCGCGGCAAGAGCACCGATTGTTCCACCCCACCTTTGGTCTGAGACTGCCGCAGGGGGGCTGGCTAAGCGTGGCGGTGTGGGTGAGAGGCCATGTATTGGGTTTATGGTTGCGGAAACGGCGTTAAAAGAAGATACTGTAGATGGGATGGAGGCTACAGACCTTTTCGACGTGGAACAGGCTCTTGATAAGGCTACGTCGAGGTAGTTGCTGCCGCTAACATCTGAGGTAGAGGGTGGGAGTAGCAGGATAGGTGGTAGCAGAGGGTGCGAGCCAACAGCAGAGGTCCGAAGTAGCGGTGTTGTAGCGAATTTCGGGGGTGTGTCTTGCGGGTTTGAGTTGGTTCGCCGCGGTGGCGGCGGTGGTGATGGGGGTGGGGGGGTTGCCTTCTTGGGGCTATCCTCAGGGGCGTCGAGTTCTAATACACTTCTTCCACTCCAGGATCTGCGGTGGGTTGGTATCGACAGGTGCTTTGGGGTTGCAATCCCAGCACTGTCTCTCGAGGCCCGTTTTCCTTTGCCCTTCGAAGTGTTGGGTCCTTCCTTGAAACCTCCGAACGCTGCCGAGAGGGGCGGATCTGGAAGAGATGTTATATTCCTTGAACTCCGTTCTGAGGCCCTTCTGGGCCGGCTAGTGGGGTTGTATTGCGTTGCGATGTGCTCTGTAAGGTTGCTGCAGGAGTATGTGTACGAAAGGCGACTGCTGGGCTTGGCCGAGGGGATGTTCGCTCTTGCGAGGGCTGCTACGTGCGGGTATTTTCTGTCTATCAGGGTGCTTGCGACTGGCGGTGGGGCGGACAATCCTAGAATGTTCTCATAATTCGGCGAAAAGTCTTGGAATGCGGACGTCTCATCTGTGGCGTGAGATGCCGGCGAAGAATTGGTATCTAGTTTGAGGGGAGCTAAGGGGGGAGTTCTTGGGATGGCAATCCGTGTCAGCCTTGGCCATTCCTGTGCACTTTCAAGATGGGCTGGAGTCTTGCCCCCTATCGTTGATGCTGCACCGCTCGCTCGGTGGGTGTACAACTCGTTGGAAAGGGCACTCCCGGTCATCCTCTCAAGTTTGCCAACAACCGGAACCGCCGGTACGGTCACGCTCCCGGACACGCCCAAACCCGGTGTTCTGCGAGCATGCCAAATTCCATAGCCATGGCCTACTGTAGCCGCACCTTCGACTCTCCCATTATTAGATCCGCGCTCCCTACGAGGCTCATCGTCCGATATCTCTCTCACATTGTGTGATAGCGTTTTCGACTCCCGGGTCGTTCTCGCAGCAGGAGGTGGGTACCTGGACGCCGCCGTTTCCCTATTTCTCGAGAAGAGGCGACCAAAAAGCGGTCTCCCGGCTTTTGGCGCCTTCACATTATTCTCCTCATCGCTCTCCCTTGGAATACCACCACCAGCTCCCATCCTAGCCCGCCTATCCTTCTCCTGCTGTGATAACTGCTGGCGCTTTCGTTGTCTGTAGGCTCGAACAAAGATAATGACTGCTCCAACAAAGGTTATAAGAACAAGTGAGGAAATGACCGCAACGGACGGCAGGATGGCTTCTGGGAACACTGACGAGGAGCCCGAAGGGTTGTCTTGACTGTGAGGTGGCATGATTTCCCCCTCTCCTCCTTCCCCTCGATTCTCGGAGAAGAAGACCTAAATGAAGAAGAATAGAGGCCAGAGGTGCGTCTATGTGCGCTCGACGGTTGTCGTCTTCCAGTTGGCCGAAGGTTCTGACGGTGCACCCTTCCTGCCTCTACCACCGGGCTCGAACCACGATTAGACCTTGAGTAACTGTAGCTACCCCAACAGGTGGCCGAGATGGTCGTGGTCGTTGAATGTATGGACGGTGCACGAGGCCTCGCCCTTCTAGTACGTCTCAAAAACGCACTTGTAGAAGGATTAGAGCGGGCGTCAAGCGGCATTTGACTTTCGCCAGCGCAACCAAGCCGACCCGGGAAAAGACACGAGGGGAAAAGAGGTGATAGGAAAAGTGAAAGGGAATATTTCCTCAATGCGAAAAAAAAAAAAAGTCAAAGCGAAGGCTAGGCCGGTAAGGGGTCCATTTCTGTGGGCTATTCAGTTATGAGTTACGGATTGATTCTTTATTATCATTATCTTTGAAGCGGGCAGGAGGGAAAGATCAACGCACCAAGCGGGGTAGTGGGTTGGGTTATTATACAGCAACCAACTGACGGCGAAAAAGGAAGTAAACTTCGCAACCACTGCAGCTGCAAATATGGACGGGCACGCGGAGAAATGAGACAAGGTGAGAGCAGTGCAGGAGGCACAGCAGGATATCTATAGAAGTTGGGGGTCCGTCTGTCTGTCTACCATACCATATGTACTCGAGTACAGTTCAAGAATCAGCTTCATCATCTGCAACAGCCGTGTCGCACCACAATTCAAAACTTAGTACTTGTAGAGTACCGTAGAGCCCCACAGTGGTAACGCGCTCATATTGGAAAGCGGAAGATTTTGTACTTTTTTTTTTTTTTTTTTTTTTTCCCTTTCCCCGCCCGGTAGGTGTGGGAAAGGAAGGAACTTCGGGGAAGCAAGTACCAGATTGATCCGCTGCATGGTGCTGGGGGGGTACAATTCTATATCACACATACCTAACTGGCCGTAAGCATTTTGTCGGTAAGGAAACCGAGGGTCAACCTGTTATTGCAAGCAACTCTACTCGGAGAGCGATGGTAATGTGAAGAATCTACGGTATAATATCTGGGCTAAGCATCGTTTATTTTTTAAGAGGGGGGGCGGATAGGGATGGGATGGAGTAGATGGTGCGGAAAGCCTAGCAAGGGGTAAAAAAGTGAGATGGGAGGGGTTGTGTAATAGATAGTCTACGTGGGTGTATCGGGACTGTACTCGTACAGTACCAATGCATCCGGAACGCATGAAGGGAGCACGTATGAGGATACCAGGATGAGGATGGTTGGAAGCGACAACCGCATCGCCCTCCCTCAAGACGGGAAAATTGGGGATGATGCCGCACTTCCTTCCTTCCTTCCCTCTTTCCTTCCTTCACACACCTATTCATTCACAGCCCCAAGCATGACAAAAAGCATAGGGTGCGGCCAGTTCAGTCAATCACTCTTTACTCGTAGTCATTGTATCCTTTTTATTCTGTGTTGCAGGTGGTACATCACTGTGCTGTACAAGTACCGGTACCTCCACTAAAGTTTGTGATAAGGATAATAGCCGCGTCCTATCTGTCCTCCCTCCCCCTGCCAAAACCGTGCACACCATGCAAGAGCACGCTTACGTCTGGAGTACGGTAAGGCAGGGGCCGGGGGATGGATCGGAGGCTCATGCAACTCGACACAATCTACTCTTTTGAAGATAGAGTTGCTGTGTTGGGGATGTTGGGGCGATCCGGACACAAGCGAGCAGCCCCGAAAGGGCAGAAGCAGGAATGGGATGGAACGGAAAAATAAGACATATCGCAGAATAGAGTGGAGCTGCTGGCGTGATGGACGGATAGGTGCTGAAGTTTCATCGTGTGAAAATAGGAAAAATAAATAAATAAATAAATAAGAAAATGAAGAAGGGAGGGAGAAGGAAGGAAGGAAGGAGAGCTGGAACGGGCCGGTTCACCAATCGGGGGATGCAGTACCGGTACGGTAGGGGGTACGAGGGTATTGTATAATAATACCCGCCCCATGGCCCATCATGCATTTTTTTTAGATTGGTCGTCTACCTTTCGTAGGAGGATGATATGGTATGCGGCATGTCAGCGATGTCACCCCTCTGCCTCGCTTTTACCCATCTGCCATACTAACCCTGCCCCAATCAGTGTTGAGCGCGAATACCAAGAGGCGCTTCTGGCGAAAATGATATCGGAGTGCGGGACAGAACAGTACTCGAGTAGAGTACTCGTACAGTACCAGTACTAGCACAGGGCAAGGTATCGGATCCCACCTTCTCTGAGATCACCGCTTGTTCATGCGTTCAGTCGAGCAAGTGCCTTTTAAAGTGTGACCCCGCTCTGCATTTTCGTTTTATTTTGGAATTCGGGAGGTCGGAGCAAGCCCTTTTCACCTCCCTCTGCCTGCCCTTTGGGGGGACGGGTGTCTAATGTCCTAAAACGAGGCAGCTCTTCTATACTCAGAGTGCTCGCTTGTGGTTATCTGCCTGAGCTTGGGCTGCTAAGTTAATTTAGCGCGCAGCTGCAGATGGCGGTGAAAAACATGATTGGTGTACTGGTCGCATCGCGAGTTGAATGGATGAAGGTCCAGGAGAATTCGAACCGAAGGTGATCAAACCTACCACGGCTGGGATATGCCTGGCACTATGGAAAATAGAAATTCCTCCTACCATATCGCAAATCGTACCGTACCAAACTACAAACAATAAAAGCATCGGAGGGCCCTTAGGCTAATTGCCGGTCCTCCTCCTCCGTCGCCATCGGGCTCAGTCCTAAAGGATGAGAGTGGCAGGGCACTCATCGACTATTTTTAGCGTAGGGAGAGTGGTGAGGGGGCAACCTGACCATGATCAATGATGGTCTCGGCTTGGAAGTGGTTGCACGGCAGGTGCGTTTTGAGCTTGCGGGGGGAGAGAGGTGAGATTTCTTGTGAGTGTGGGAGGGGATAAGGGAATTGGGGGTAGGCAGCACAGTCCACCTTTTTATGGAGCAATACTGGGCTGAATTGTTCATAAGGTGTTGGCATCATCCTGAGCATCCCATCTCCTTAGTCATTCCACCCGTCTTGCTTCACTTCACTGCCTCCGGGGCACCCCGCCTTTCGGCAAAGAACGGATAGCACCCCTCTGACAAGTCCCTTTGGCAATTAACTAAATTGGACGGTTCACCCTTTTCCTGGCACCTCGGGAAATTTTGCTGAGGCCGCTGCAGTTCCTATATTGTACACCAACAAGCTCACCGACTATAAGCCGAGGCGCCCCGGACCCCAGTCTTCCCTTTTTGCCATTCGCCTTTCACCTTTTATTATAAAAATGTGCCTGTACTGCACCTAGCTAGAACCTGACTTCCGGAACCCAACCACAGGTGGTTTATTTTTGCTTTTGCCACCCTGCTCTGCGAAGTGTGTAGCGGCTTGGAAAATATTTTTGAAGCTTGGATGACCTCTGTAGCATCTTTTGGAGACATAAAAAAAAATGAAATATTCATGCGCATGGCCAAGGTTGTAAAGCATTTTCCGACTTTCAATTCGAACAAACGAAAGTCGGGTTTTAGCTGGTATCATACCGGCTCAAATAACGGACCCCAATTTTGCCAACAAAAATCCCCTTCCCGGTCCAAATCGCGCCAACGCCGCCAAAGTTTTACATAGGTAAGCCCATGCATAAGGTGTGTTTTTTTTCGGCGCACCCTTTTAGGGGTGTTTGGCGGCCATGATTGGGATTTGAAATGGCAATTTCTTGACTTTGTATAACGTCTTGGCACTTTTAACTCGGAATACCACAACTGTTAATCCTGATCCTGCAATTAATAATCTGGGTTAAATTTGCCAAGACCTGAACTCAAATCGCGAGATCGCGATCCCAAATCCCCCTAGATTTTGCTTACAGTTCAGTACTATACGGCACAATCGATCAGCATTCAAACCCCTATCATGACTAGAGTACCGGTACAACGTACCCTACTACCGGTAGGGCCGGTACTGCACTTACTGTCGCTGCTGCCATGAGGCACAAGTACCGTGGGTAGCGTGAGATTGAAATCATGCCTTCGGGTGGGAGGAAAAAACGAAATTGAAGGTGGGCTTGGCCGGAACATTCTCCTGTTTATGTCGACATGATGGTGAGGTCGAGGGAGCCGGTTATCATGGATATCCTGATACCCTACCTCGTTTTGTTTTTTTCTTGGGCTGGCGATGGCCCGGAGTGATACTGGAACTGTATTGCTCCTAAATCCGCTAACTTAGGAGGATCACAGTTTCCACCCCGCACTCAAATAGTGCCGTAATGTAAAGTGCACGCGCCGAGAGCACGCCCAATCGAATAAGCGATGTTACTTGTACCTCTGAGCTGCAACAACACTAAACAAATAAGCAACAGGGGACTTGCATCATTGGCGGGGATGAAACAACCCCACTAGCCGATACCACACTGTACTTCCTACAGGTATTCTCCGTATGAGTACAGTACAAGTCTCGTGCACAGAGCATTCCTTGATCTTATCATCTGCTTCCTCACTTCAACCCCTTATCATACCTTTCGCGTGGACCCTACCGCCGCCAAGTTGGCCGCACGAACCAACATGGAAATTATTCGTGCAAATTGGGCTGCCGTTAGAACTGAGAACTGGAGACAACCAAACCCCACGCTGGGACCTTGTAGCTACCTGTCCTAGTCAGGTTTACTATTTTTATTTTCACTGGTCTCAGCAGAGGGCTGAAATGTCTCTTTTTTTTTTTTCCTTTTTTTCTTTTTTTCTTTCTCGCGGCGATTCCCTCCAAGGAGGGGAATATTAGATCTCTTAGCGGGAGCTTCAATTATCCTAGCTCTCGTGGTAGGGGGAGGCTGCATAGGATGGCGGTCTCCATGGCTGGGGAAGATTAGTACCGTACGGAGGTACAACATTCAGACACCCACTGCAGTGTTCGCTGTTCCCGGACTCTTGCGGCGCGACATGCGGTATGAGGGCGATACCGGGTACCCACCTATATGAAGCGCCGAGGGTATCATAGTTTCGAGAAGCTGATTGGGCCTCGTTAGGGGCAATTGGGTAAGAGTGGAGTGGGTTTGGATTGGCTGAGGTGGTCGGGTTTAGTCGAGCAGTAGGGTGTGAGAGGTATACTGGACTCCAGTTCCGTATCATTGACGACCCTAGCATAAGGTAATCATAGTAGCAGAGTAGAGTACCTTTATCAACCCATCTTAAATTCCCGCTCCACCTTACTCGAGTGCCACAACAGGGCGGAACATCGACCAAAAAACATAGGAAAAAAAGTTCAAAACAATACATGAATCCATTTCGTTTCGACCCCCCCCCCCCGGGTAAGGTCGAACACCCTCCACCACACTCCCAGGTTATCTCTCGTAGTGCTACTTGCCCCCCCCCCTTCCTGCCTTTCTCTCACTTTGCAGGGTAAGTTCTGAGGGATGGTGTGACGCTCGTCTACCCGGTTAGGCTCTCCAGAGCGAACCAGAGTGATGACGTGCACTGCGTGTCGCTCACGTTCCTTTTTTTCGAAGAGGAACCCGCTATACTGGCACTTGTATTGTGTACCAGGGCTTCTTGAAACTGGTTGAGCGATTATTGATAGGGCGGTCATGTACCCTTGTGTGAGTACGGTATGTGGAACGATGATGGCGGTGATTCTGCAGCCATTTTGCCTAGTGGTGTTGACCCCGGCCTTTGACCGAGCGGGTTTCTGACAGAGAGATGATAGCAAGCAATCGGGGGGACATCAGCCTACATTCATGTAGTCTTGGCATCAGAGATCCGAACTATGGAGTAAATTAGTGGGTTATTGTCGTCTGGCCTTGTGACAAGACCATAAAGAATGGGGTGATCGCCCCGCCACGGCCATGGGCCGGGAAGGTCCGAGCCGGAAATCCGGTTTGTCAGGATCGGATTGCGCAAAGGCTAGAACACGGGGCAATCTAGTCCGGTTGTATCAATTCCGTGGAGTACCGTTACTAGAGTAAAGTATAATAGCGCTGTGCTACTGGAAGTCTCCCTGCAAGAATCTGGAAGGGATTTGGAAGAGGCCTTGGCACATTTCCCCCAAAGTCTGGGGAACCAACACCTAATTTCTAAATTTCTCAAACCTGCACAACCCTCTCCCCCCTTTGGTTCCGACTTAGGTGGTTTAGAGATCTAGAAGGCACGTGTAGGTTGGTCAACCAATCCATAGGCCACAATTCCTCATAAACGAGGTATTAATTCTCAATAGAGTTGTGTTTTCTACGTTCTCCTGCCCCCGCAAGATCTCCCGGGTTGTGCCTGGTACCGGCAAGAGAACAGGAGGTTTTTGGATATTTTTATTTCGAATATACCTCTAGGGATTTAAAAGTCCTTATAACAATTCACTTTACTCGATAACAAAGAGGGGGTCAGCAAAGCGTTCCCAGTGGCCGGGGGTGCTTGGAGGTGGCTGAGAACTTTCTGGGTGCGGCCGCAGTGTACTGTCCACAAAATGGGGAATTGGCACATTATGATCGAATGACATCTTGTGAAAAATGATTTCCTGCTTAGACTTCTTCGGTCCCTAATGTGAAACACTGTAGGTGCAGTGATCGCTTCTAGGAATTTTGAGAAACTTGTTTTCCACGTGAGCGGCCCGTGGCTAGGATCCTTGTTCGGAGCTCCAGATCTTTCTGAATTCCTACAGGAAGGTCTCCTATAGCTTCGACTCACTCGCACTGTGAACCATTCAGGGATTTGCCGATTCCAAGAACACCCAGGGGTACTGGTGTAAACGGTGCCAGGGTTTCTGGGTACTTTTTGGATCGGAGAGTGTCCTACTTTAGCTCACCCAGCCAACCCCAGCAACCCTTTATTCCAACAGCCACAATAGCCTGCTCTCTGAGCTGTCATAGTTCCGCGAGAAATATAGTAAGATAAACTCTATTTCTCTAGGCAACTCCAGGCTTCACATGACTCTAACCCCTGCGAGATATCATAATAGATTTGATAAGTCCCCCCCAAGCTGCTCTGGGCGAACCAGCGAGGCAAGCTACCAGGCGTCAGCCCGATACGCCTTGCGTGTTTGTGCTGCTACCTCGGCGTGATGTACGATTGCCGAGGCTTTGTCAGCTTGGTTGGTGGTATCTGGGTGGGTGTTGTGCTTTATGTTGATTATGATATCATACAAGCAAGGTTAGCCTGCAGTTGAGCTAAGAGTGCGGGAGTGCTAGCAAGGTTACTCGTAGACGATTCCGCTAAGTATTAACGAGTGAGTACTGTGAGCGAGATTTTGTGATGAGCCTTAACTTGGGGTTTGTGATAGCGGGAAAAAGGTGGGGCGAGGCTGTGGATGTTGTGGCTCAAAAGGGTGTAGGTTGTATACTCATAGGGAATCACTCGTCATGATTGGGGAGTGAGTTGGGAAATTTCTGCACTCGCGGACTTCCCCGACTTTTAAACTGGAAACAGAGGCACGAAGGGCTGGCCTTTGTGAAATTCTCTCTACTCTCATTTCTCTTTTTCCACGAGAACATGAACCAAATGTGAGGTGCATCCGAAGTCAGTGTTATCTTTCTGAATGCCTTCCCCTTGTTGTTCGGAAACCTAGCTAGGCGGGTGCCTTCGTGTCTAGCGCATGGGTCCCGTAACTGTGGTTGTTTTTCCCTTATAGAATAAAGCAGGCCGACGATACAAAACTAGCAAACTATCCACCACAAGCCAAAAAGGGAGGATTTAGTGAAGGGTTTTTGGGGGTTGAGATGTAGGCGCGCTTTTCGATTTTGGCAAGAGTTCCAGAGATACGAGAGAGTATCTTTTTTGTCCGTGGTACCACTTTCAGACCTCCAAGAGAATAAGCCCACCCCCCCTTTAAACCATTAAAATAATGGTCCACATTAATCCCTTGAAATTGAGAACCGGATAGCTATATAGAAGGTGGCCTTACTTGAGGGGGGCTGCACCACCTCTTGTGAGCTTCTAACAGGGGCTGAATAGGTTCTGGATATTCCAGCAGGTGGAGGGGCTCCAGCGGCCGGCCCTTTGTCCTGTCCCAAATTATGGAGCACTCCGGATGACTGTGGACACCTTGGCGGGAACCTTCCCGGAAGTTGACCCGAGGTTGGAGAATCCCTGAGCTCTATTCCTGGTTATTAGGCCGAGTTGGGAGGTTATGGGAGAATGTGGAAGAGCCTTGAGTACTCAGGCTATCATACGGTTCAAGTTGTACTTGTTTACCTGAACTCGCCTATCCTCTCTGAATTGCTCATCCACCCCAGTGGTGTAGTGGTGTGCCTTGAACAATCTAAACTCCTGACCTCGCCCGTTACACCCATGATGCAAACCATCAATAATGTATACTACCAGCATTTCAAAATAACAATGTCTTATGTAATCAAGACAAGGGTAATCAATAACAGGATTCTGATTTCAGAAGGTTACAAGTTTAAGTCTTACTAGATTCACAGTTTTATCAAACTCATTTTAATATCTGATATTGCAGACAATTTTATAGTACCAATTCAAGTAGCCAGTTATATTACTATAATAGAAAGATTTTTGTACTCAAAGATCTGATAGTTATTATACCAAAACATACTTAATTATTATGGCCACCTCAGACTAGTAGAAGAGGAGGGTAACCTAGTTACCATGTGATAGATTTCCTATATGATTATAGGGACTGTGTAGAATAGAAGTAAATAGAAGGTTTTAGAATATCTCTGTAGCAATAGATTACTAATGTGAGAATTTCCTTTGGTATATAAAAGAGATATATTATATTATCATACTTCTAATTTTACTTTATTTTTTATAAGCCTATTAAGCTATATAATTATTATGTAATAAGTCAGCCTTTAATATTATATTATAATATCAAGACCTTTGATCTCATATGAAATCTTAAGCTTTTAGAGTAAGTATTCCATCCTACTCAATTATCTTTACTAATGAAAAAAAAAATACTATATTTATTCAGATTCTCCTCACCCACATTAGTAGAGCTTTTTTATACAATTTGAATCAGGTTGGAATTAGTTATACTCTCTTAAATATATACTAACATGGAATTTATACTTATATATTTCGGCACTATTGACAGGAATATTTTGTCTCCAGATAGAGCAGTAACAGGACTATATCTTATGGCTTGTATAGTTTGATGACAAAAATAATTGTTGGTAAGACAACTAATCATATAAGAGCAACTACAATCACAGCTATGGCCCTACTAAATGCTACAACCAAAAAAAAGCCAATACAGGAAGAGAGTAGGGAGTAGTTAGTATCTACCTATTGGAAAGTAGTAGGGATAAGGGAGGTTGAAACAAGTTTTACTGAGATATTCTACTAAGTAAAAATACTATTTTCTACTCTCTCTTCTTTCTTCCAACAATACTACAATACAGGTGCAGTTTTGGTACACACTAGAACTGGTGGAGTATAAAATATTACTGCTTGAAGTAGCTATTATTTAGCTTTTACTTTCTGTCACAACCAAGAAATACCACCTTGGCAACTGCACTAAGATTTTACTCCTGATATTTCAATGAGTACTATTAAGAGAAGGCTTGCAGAATTTGATATTTATAAGTATATAAAAGCTAAGAGACCAAGGTTATTACAGGTTCTTATAAGGGAGAGATATGTATAGTATCTCAAGTATAGGTACTATACAATTTCACAATAGAGGAGAGTGGTCTGAAGTGATGAATACAGTATGAAGAAATCTGCAGATCCAGTAGTTCAATAGGTCTACAAAACATTCAAGAAAAAATAGCTTCTTGAGTATATCAAGGGAGTGAGGAAGTCTGAAGGTATTAAGCAAATAGTATAGGCCTACTTTGCTAGTGGATTGAAGAAAACATGTAATGAAATAAGGATGGTAGGAGGAAGTAGGGTGGATTCAAGAGCATATATTAAAACTTTAAGTTTTTCATTGCTTGGATTTTTGGGGGAACTGAGGGAAATAAGAATATAGCAATTTTAGGATAATAAGCCTGAGCTATGGTATACTAGATCTATACCCATATATAGGACCAAGAGTCTGAGGGTCTGTTTGGATATAACTATTTGCATCCATTCTATTGTATTTCTTGTAAAAAATATTTATCCTTCCATTTTGTTATGGCCACTAAACTTTCTTCACTCTTGTCACGCATTTCGTACCTGGAGAAGCTCTCCATGGTTCTTAGAATTTGTGTTCTTGAAGGAATAGGTGTGGCAAGACGGATTTGGTTGACCATGCATGGCAGGATCAGGATAGTATGTGGTGACCCCACATAGTAAAAGAACAGAGGTGCACTTAGTCAAATATAGTGAAGAATCTTCTTAGTATTTTTGAATATACAGCAAGGACATACATTATAGATCAGAGGATTTCCTATGGTTATGGATTATGTTGTACTTAGAGGAGCACCGTTAGATTGAGGGATTTCCTTGAGTATATCTATAGGGTTTGTCCCTTGATATTTTACTTTCTTTATGCAATCTGGTAATCTCCTACCTTTGTATATACTTAGGAATTACGTCTACTTCTTGCTCTCATGTTTATCGTGAAGTAACCCTCAGATTGTTACCACACCGCATTCTGCAACCTGAGGAGAACGAACTTGATACCTCACTGCTGTTTACTTAATTTCTTGTTTTTACTTTGTGAGTCATAGCCGGACCCCCAACCACAAATCTGCTGTATGGTTCACGCTCTTTGATTAATATATCTTTGGCCTTCCTTTGTATCCACCCATCCTCGGTTAACTATCTCGATGATACTTCTCCTGCCCAAACCCTTTGTGCCCCTGGCCTTCCCACATGTCTGCCCGTCCTCAGTTAACTATCTTGATGATAGTTCTCCTGCCGGAACCCATTACACCTATGGCCTTCCCTCATGTCTGCCCATCTTTGGTTAACTATCTTGACGATAGTTCTCCCGCCTGAACCCTTTATGCCATGGTCTTTCCTTGTGTCTGCCTGTCCCCAGTTGACTATCTAGATAATAGTACTCCTGCCTGAATACTTGGTAGACGATAGGACCTTGAGGTCTCTGACCCTTATCAATCTCTTAACAATATTGCATTAGGCAACGAACCTTAGAACCTTCCAGTTTACCTACCAACCTTTCTTGAACCTCACCTTTCAGCCGCCTCCTAGTGAGATGGAAGAACCTTAAGCCATGAGGCCCTCTTGCCTAGACCTCTGGTAGGACACCGGACAATTACCTTGGCCCACGATAGATACTCCTTAGTTGGACCTTAGTTGGTTATGCTTCTTGTGGGTAGACTCTGGCTGTCACGGCCACCCGGCATGGTGGACGCGGAGGAACCTTGGGTTTTTGGTTGCATAGATTGGCTGTGATTTCGTTGGTTGCGTTATAGGATTTCCTTTGTATCATGGTTGGGACAGGTTACCGCGTGACAGAACCTGGTGGAACATGACAGAAGGATCGCGGCTGCGCGCGATGCCAAGGACTTCTTTTGTATTAGTGATCATGGAGGATTTCCTATCTATACAAGGGGATGTGCCCCCTTATCCTTTATGTTCTTTACGCAATCTGGTAATCTCCTTTGGACACCCTTTTTTACGTTCCAGGGAATTATCTTATCCACCACGATACCTTTCTTTGGCCCGACCGGGGTCAAAGTTTCCTTTCATCACTTCCATCATGGGGTCTTCACCCCCTCTTGTTCCGCAACCTCCTACACAGCCTGACGGGGCCTCACAGTCTTGTGGGCAGGGTCGCTTATCACCAATCTTTCGGGCTCAAGGCCCCCCCTCACTTAAACGCCCACGCAGCGGCACTACCACCTCCCTAAATCGATACACAAAAGATCACTTTGAAGGCCCTTACGGTGCCTTCATGAGCATGTTTGAACAGTTGGCAGAGGAACAGAAAATTGAAGCACCGTTCAGTTTTGCAAAAGCCTTTCCAGTTATGCTCCACATGATGCAAATTTTGCACGAAGACTACAGGAAGGCGACCGATGGGCTAACCGAGCACATCACCGCCCTTACTGAGGAACTGGATACCCTTCATGCCTCCATCCCCTCTCAGCCTGCTCCTACCACTGCCCCGCCGGCACCTCCTACTACCGACAATACAGAGCAACCCTCTGTCCCCCCTCTACCTCCTACCCTTCCTCATACCCAGCCTCCTGGCACGGCAGCCCCTCCTTCTTGGGCTACTGTCGCTAGGAGGGCCAGGAAGCCCTCTCAGAAACCCACGAAGCCTGGCCTCAAGCCAGCCAAAACCTCCTCTACCTCGGCTAAACCCCTTACCGACAAGAAAAAGGGACTCACCATGCGCGAACGATGGCTCATCATCAAAAGAGACGCTTCCCCCCTCACCGTTACTGCTGTACAGCTACGCGACAGCATCAACCAGGCCCTGGCCTCCTCTCTCATCCAGTCTGTCTCCTTCCGGGATGAACATGTTACTCTCACTACTATGGATACGGTTAGAGCAACCACTGTCAACAGCAAAGTTGGCACCTTTTTGCACCTCATTCCTGGTGCCTCCACCGTCCACCTTGACACCCCTGCCACCCAGCTTCTGGTACATGGCATCGCTACCTCCACCCCTCTGGCATCTCTTGCCCAAGAACTTACCACCTTCAACTCAGGCTTATCTCTTACCGAACAGCCTAGGTGGCTTACCTCAGATATAGCACGCATCGGGAAACTTGCCTCAACCGTTGTTATTTCCATCACTGGACCCAAGGCTCCTTCCTTTGTTGGCAAACGCCTTTCTGCCTTTTCCAATACCTACCGTACCGAACGCCGTTTACGCTTCAACAAATACACTCAGTGTGCCAACTGTCACAAGTTTGGCCACCACAGCATCAAATGTATCCTGCCTCCTTCCTGCCGCTGGTGCCTCCTCCCTCACTCTACTGGGGATCACTCCTGCCCCACTGCCACCTGTTGCCTTCGCGGCCGTCCCTGCAGCCATACCACACTCAGGTGTGTGAACTGTGATGGCCCACACGAATCTCACTCGCCTGTTTGCCCTTCTCGCCCCCGTCCAGATACCCAAGAATCTGAGGCTTTGGAGGAACATGAAGAAGAGGTGGACATGGATGACTCTACATAGGTTGGGATACCTATAAGGATATTGCCCTAGGGGTGTCCTGGGTTGGCTATTACGGTGCAAGGGGTGGGCTTTATGCCTGTCTTGACTGATTGCTTAGGGGAGACTGGCTTTGTACCGCCCCTCTGTCATGGCCCTCTTGAGGGACAGTGCTGGAACGTTTTCTTGGGTGCCGGGTGGGGTTGATGATGGTGGATTTATTTTGTTATGAATTTTATGAGGATTTTTGGCGCGAGATCGGACTGCCGATGGTAGTGATTTTTTGATTGTGCTGGGATTCCCGTGGCCTGGCTAGGTGGGACGGGTGGGTGCTGGACTGTTGATGGGCTTGTACTTTAGCTTTGGTGTTGGTGCTCGCTCACCAGAGTGGTTAACGGTATGGGGCCGGAGGATCGGTATCTTGTATTTAGTTGCCTGTATTTTGCGGGGGTAGCAGGGCCCCAGTCCCATCGGTGGATCCCGGCCAGCGTTAAGCTCCTGTCGGGGGGGCGCTCGATCATAAGCCATATTTGGCGCGACGAGTATAAATAAACTTAGATATAATTCGGACACCTGTACCTAGGAATTACACTCTCTACTATCTGGCATCCTCTTGAACCCCTGAACCCTGACCCTGAACCCCTGAACCCCGAACCTCGTACAACCCGCTTTGGTTGTACCCCCGCACCTAGACCTTGTCTCCGGATTCCTGCCTGTCCTGATCGTGGTGTGCCTTGGGCTACCCGACCCTCAGACCCTGTCCGTTACACAAGATTGCGTCTACCAGGACCCAACCCACACCAAACCATGGCTACCGCTCATCTCCCCGACAACATCAATGGTCCCCTTCAGACCCTCGCGGGCCTGGG
>LN890953.1:151499-264171 GCA_900010015.1 Tuber aestivum
TGCTCTGAGGAACCTCCAGCAAAAGAACCGGCCCTTCGTGGAGTACCTCGCCGATTTCCAACGCCTCGCCGTTGACACCCTCTGGAACGATGCTGCCAAACGCACCTCCCTTTACCAGGGCCTCAGCACAGAACTGAAAGACGCTCTGGTACACGTCTTCCCCGTCCCCGAATCCTTTAATGATTACCTCTCCCTCCTCAAGCAGCTGGACAACAATGTCCGTGCCCGCGCTGCCGAAAAGAAAGGCTCCTCCTCGTCTTCCTGGAGGACTTCCGCCCCTACTGCTCCTCGCACCCCTGCTCCTGCTCCACCCCCACCTTCCACAGCTACGGGCACCGCCTCCGGCCCCATGGATCTCTCCGCAGGTCGTCGAAAGCTCACCCCTGCCGAAAGCCAAGACCGGATTAGCCGGGGCCTCTGTCTCTACTGTGGGGGACACGGACACATGGCTCGCGCTTGTCCCAACAAGGGACCTCGCCCCCTCCACGGGACCAGTACATATACCGTCCCCGCTCCTGAGGAGCCCCTCCCTGCCCAAGAGGAGTCGGAAAACTAGTGGTCCCATGTGCAGCCATCGGCACTGACATGGGACATGTTAAGTCTTCTCCAGGTTTGGTTATTTCTACTTTATCTCTGGACGAAATGGAAAATGGAATTGAGGATAACCACTTGGTAGTCGCCTGTGACATTATAGACAACCAACATGTAATCCGAGCCCACGCCCTTATCGATTCTGGAGCAACTGGTTATGCTTTCATGGATATAGACTTCGCTAGCCATCACCGCTTACCCCTATCCCTACTCAAAGAACCTGTACACCTCTTGGTCATCGATGGGAGGCCCATTAGCTCAGGGGCCATCACCCATGTCTCGCGTTTTGACCTTAAAATCAATGATCACCTGGAATCCATCCCTGCCTTTGTCACCAAGCTTGGTGGCTACCCACTCACTCTTGGCATCCCCTGGCTGAAACAGCATGATGTCACCATCCGTTTCGCATCCAACACTGTCACCTTCGAATCCGACTACTGTCTCAAAAACTGCACTCCCGACGTGACCGGTATCCAAGGAATCGAATATGAAATTCCCCATTTCCTCAAAGCCTATGCCCTCCAACGCGCCCTCGACCATACAGTGTTGGAACAACAAGAAGTTAAGGAGATTGTCCCCCCCGAGTATCACGACTTCCTGCCCGTATTCCTGGAGAAAGAACAGACCCAATTACCACCTAGTCGACCCGGTGTGGACCACGAAATACCTCTAAAGCCCGGTTTCACCCCTCCCTTCGGCCCCCTTTACAACCTGTCCCCACCAGAGCTCGCTGCTCTCAAAGGATGGATCGACGAAAACCCGGACAAAGGTTTCATCAGCCCTTCCACTTCCTCTGCGGCCTCCCCAGTACTGTTCATCAAGAAAAAGGATGGCACTCTGAGACTCTGCGTGGATTACCGAGGGCTGAATGAAGGCACCATCAAGGATCGTGGACCCCTCCCTCTGTTAACTGAGACCTTCATGAATACAGGGGAAGCCAAGATCTACTCCAAGATCGACATCCGTGGGGCCTATAACCAAGTCCTCATGGACACGAAGGACCGATAGAAGACTGCCTTTCGCACCCACTATGGACTATTCAACTCTAACATCATGCCCTTCGGCCTCACCAACGCCCCTGCCACCTTCCAGGCCTTTATCAACAAGGTCCTCCGCCAAGGATTAGACCGGTTCTGCACTGCTTACCTCGACGACGTCCTGGTTTACAGCAAGACAGAAGAAGAACACGTCGAACATGTCCGCTGGGTACTCAAGGCCTTGCAGGAGGCCAACCTCGAAGCCAAGCCGCAGAAATGTGAATTCCACATTACCAATGTGGAATACCTTGGTTTTATCATCAGTCCAGAGGGTATCCGAATGGACAACGCCAAGGTAGAAACCGTTACCGCTTGGCCCGTGCCCGACCGCGTGCGGGAAGTCCGCGCCTTCCTTGGTTTTGAGAACTTTTACCGACGTTTTATTCGTGCCTTCTCCCGCCTGGCACGCCCCCTCAATGCTCTCACCAAGAAAAATCAGCTTTTTATTTGGACCCCCGAGTGCCAACGAGCTTTCGAAAGGCTCAAGAGAGCTTTCACTTCGGCTCCTGTCCTGGCCCACTTCGATTTCCATACAGAAGTGGTCATCGAGACCGACGCTTCCGACTTCGTCTCCGCTGGCGTCATGTCCCAAAAGGACGACAGCGGACGTCTCCATCCTGTGGCATTTTACTCCCGCAAGCACAGCCCGGCGGAATGTAACTACGACATTTACGACAAGGAACTCATGGCCATTGTCAGGGCTTTCGAAGAATGGCGTTGCTACCTCCTGGGAAGACAGGTCATAATCCTCACAGACCACCTCAACCTCAAACACTTCACTACCAAGAGGCTATTAAACAACCAGCAAGCCCGGTGGTCCGAGTTCCTGTCCCAGTTCAACTACCGAATCGAGTACCAGCCTGGAAAGTTGAATGGCAAAGCTGACGCCCTGACACGTATGAAGAATGAGACCCCCAAAGAGGCGGAGGAACAAAGGAACCATCGAACCCAGGTGGTGTTAAAGTCTCAGTCTCTGAGTTTGTTGGCGAACATTACGCTCCCTACTGGAGCGTCCCCCATTGACGAACTATGGAAAGAAGCTTATAAAGCTGACAGGATTCCAATCCAGGTTCTCCGTGCCCTCGACAATGGCGATAGACACTCCCGTCTCCTGTCACTCAACGAATGCAAACGCGATGGGGACCGGTTGCTCTACCATGACCGGATTTATGTCTCCCAACATGTCGAACTACGCCTGCGACTGATACAGGATTCTCATGATCGACCCTCGGCGGGGCACCCAGGACGGGCTAAGACTCACGAACTCATGTCCCGACGCTACGTTTGGCCTAGCATGAGACGGGACATAGGCCGCTTTGTGGCCAACTGCCATGTTTGCCAACGAAGTCGCACCTCCCGGCATGCCCCCTTTGGTATCCTACGACCCCTGCCGATACCTGACCGCCCCTGGGAACACATCTCGATGGACTTTGTCACTGGGCTACCATGGAGTCAGGGGAATGACACTATCCTAGTGGTGGTAGACCGAATGTCCAAAATGTGCCACCTCGTCGCCTGTCGCACAACCATCAACACCCCCACACTCGCCGACCTATACCTCCGCCACATCTGGAAATGTCATGGCCTCCCGAAGACCATCACTTCCGACCGAGGCACCCAGTTCACAGCGGACTTCTGGAGAACCGTGTGTGAAAGGCTACAGGTGGAAAGGAAGATGTCGACCACCTTCCACCCCCAAACAGACGGTCAGACTGAACGTATCAATGCTATCATGGAACAGTACCTGAGGGCCTTTGTCAACTACCAGCAGGATGATTGGTCCCTCTGGCTCCACATGGCCGAATTCGCATCCAACAACCATGCCTCTGAGTCTACTGGCGTGTCCCCTTTCTTCGCCAACTACGGCTACGACCCCCATATGGACTTCTTGGATGCCCCCGATGAGGACACGGATGAACCCAACGCAGGAACGTTCGTGGAACGCATCAAGGACATCCACGACCACTTGAAAGTTGAAATTACATTTGCCCAAGACCGCCAGCAGGAATATGCCGATAGAGGGAGACTCCCTGCCCCTCCTTTCCAAATCGGAGATCATGTTTGGTTAAACGCGAAGAATATCCGAACCAAACGACCCTCTGTGAAGCTTGACGACAAACGTTTCGGTCCCTACCCTGTCCTCGCCCAGATAGGAACCCATGCCTACCGGTTGGACCTTCCCCAGACCATGAAGGTCCACAATGTGTTCCACATTTCCCTCCTCGACCTTGCCTCACGTGACCCCCTCCCGGGTCAAGTAATGCCGCCGCCACCCCCCGTGGAAGTGGATGGCGAACAGGAATGGCAGGTAGAGGAGGTCCTGGATGCCAAGTTTGTACGTAATCGCTTACGATACCTAATCCGTTGGAGAGGATACACGGAGGCCACCTGGGAACGCGCCGAATTTGTCAATGGACTTCAGGCCCTGGAGCAGTTCCATGAACGCTACCCCCATAAGCCAGGCCCCTTACCTGAGTAATTCACCTCATGAGACTTCGGTGTCGGAGAGGGGAGCTAGTGTCACGGCCACCCGGCATGATGGACGCGGAGGAACCTTGGGTTTTTGGTTGCATAGATTGGCTGTGATTTCGTTGGTTGCGTTATAGGATTTCCTTTGTATCATGGTTGGGACAAGTTACCGCGTGACAGAACCTGGTGGAACATAACGGAAGGATCGCGGCTGCGCGCGATGCCAAGGACTTCTTTTGTATTAGTGATCATGGAGGATTTCCTATCTATATAAGGGGGTGTGCCCCCTTATCCTTTATGTTCTTTACGCAATCTGGTAATCTCCTTCGGACACCTGTACCTAGGAATTACACTCTCTACTATCTGGCGTCCTCTTGAACCCCTGAACCCTGACCCTGAACCCCTGAACCCCGAACCTTGTACAACCCGCTTTGGTTGTACCCCCGCACCTAGACCTTGTCTCCGGATTCCTGCCTGTCCTGATCGTGGTGTGCCTTGGGCTACCCGACCCTCAGACCCTGTCCGTTACACTGGCTTGATATCAGAAACTCTCCTTGAACCTCGCTCCTTAGCCACATACATGTTAGATAGAGAAACCTTGGATAACAAGGCTCCTTGATACCTAGACCTCCGGTAGGACACCAGATGATTACCTAGGTTGACTTGATGTCGACAATCCTCCTTGAACCTCCCCTTTCAGCCGCCTCCTAGTGAGATAGAAGACCCTTAAGCCTACAAGGCCTCCTTGATCTAGACCTCCGGTGGGACACCAGGTGATTCCCTTAGCTCACGATGGTCGCACCTTAGTTGAACCTTAGTTGATTATACACCCCAGAGGTGGACTCTGACTTGATGTTGAAAACGCTCCTTGAACCTCGCTACTTGGTCGCATGCACATTAGACCAAGAAACCTTAGATAACGAGGTCCTTTAATGTTTAGACCTCGGAGGAGGGATACCTGGCCCTTGCCTAGACCTTGGAGGTGGGATACCTGTCCTGATGCTTAGACCACCGGCGGGATACTGAACATCTGTTTAGACATTAGAGGTGGGATACCTGACCCTTGTTTAGACCTTAGAGGTGGGATACCTGTCCTGATACTTAGATCTCCAGTGGGATACTGGACATCTGTTTAGACCTCAGAGGTGGGATACCTGACCTTTGCCTCGACCTCGGAGGTGGAATACCTATCCTGATGCTTAGACCTCAGTGGGATACTGGACCCATCTTGGACCTTGCTCTTTGGCCACACACCAATAAGCCAGATCCACCTTAGATACTAAGGACTTCTGTTTAGACCTCCGGTGGGACATGGGACTCTGATGCGAAGACCCTCGGTAGGATGCTAAACTTGTTTATATTTCCGGAGCCTTGCTGTGGCATGCCTGGGGCTACCTGCTCAGACCTTGTCTGTTACATATTTCATAACAGTCATTTTGTATGAGAAAATTAAACAGTCTGAAATGGTTCGATTTCTATCAAATAGAGCCTAATTGTTAGCAATAAGTAAACATGATAGAGTATGTCATGAAGTCTATCTGATAGTCAAGATAGCTTTATAAGTATAATGTACTTAAGAGATATATATACTCAAGTAGCAGTAGAAATATGATCCTACCTTAGAAGGCCAGCTTAAGGATAAGACAAGTGACAGAGTGAAGTTATCCTGTTCAAAGAAGTCATATTATCCTATCTTGGAAACTGGTCTTGCGTTATCAAAGATATAATTACCCTACCTTAAGAGCACTGGTACTATTATATTACTTTGTACACTATTTGTAACCGGAACTGGAGTTCAGTCCATTCCGTTCAAGGATTTGTTTTATGTTTTGTTCTACTTATGGTTTCGAGTATGCTTTGATACTCAGTTTGTTTTACTTGTAGTTTCAAGTATCGTTTGATACTTAGTTTGTTTTGTCTGTAGTTTCGAGTATCCTTCGATACTCAGTTTGTTTTACTTGTGGTTTCTGGTATCCTTTGATACATAGTTTGTTTTACTTGTGGTTTTGAGTATCCTTTGATACCTAGTTTGTTTTATTTGTGGTTTTAAGTAAGGAATATGTGGGAACTTGTCCATGCAGGACATGGATGAAATCTTGTATTTAAGGACTACTGGTTCCTTCAAAGGAACAGCAGACTTCGACAGACAGAGTATTTCTAATATACTTAGTTGAATGGTTACCTCTTCAAGTCCCTATTCTTTATATCTTTCTCTCGGAGCCTCTCTTAGCACAGTATACCCATAGGTTGTAGATCAACTTGTGCACTACTCCTATTGTACCTGGAAGCGTGGCTAGTACCCCGGTGTAACCATGTTACATTCTTTTAACCTCTGCAAGTGGTTAGAAACTTAAGTGCAAGATCACGGATCGACAGGCACAACCGAGCGAAGCCAGAATGAAGGCGAAGAAGCCCCGCCCTGGCCCACCTACTCCACCTACACAATAGACCCTCTCACAACACGTAGTAGGAAACAGGTCTCCAGAGAAGGGCTAACGAAGCCCAAGAGACCAGGTCAAGCGGAAGGACCAAAAGACGGATTTGCAATCGACAATCCTGAAAGACAGATAGCTCGACATCAGGCAGCTTAGGATTTCAAGGGATCCAAGAAGGAGCTTTGCCAACAAAGCCTATCCACCCCAGGAGGCTTCCCAGTTACTCTCGGTAAAGAAAAACAACCCAGAACTAGCAAAAGTTCATCAAGACTACCGACAGAAGTGTAACGGGGGCTCCCTCAGGAAGATGGTTCCTAAGGATGCGACCGCACCAAACTTCGAATCTCTCGAACACAACTCTTGTAAAGTGTAAAGAATAAAAGTAAACGGTAAAACTTAATATTGTTAAGCTCTGGCTTATCTTAATTAAAGTCTCTCGAGAGGATGTTGATTGTGTCGGGGCAGGAGAGTTCTCGTATAAGCTTCAAGTAGTCAGACTTATACCAAAAACTCCCCCGTCAGGTCGCCCCGACCAACGTGAGTATGCCCTTCTCCGTAAGGGTTGCCGGCACCATTACTGCATCCCCGAAGGGCCTAAGGTGTCAGCGCACTCTAGCAGAAATCTCCCATATGCACATTGGTTCCTGCGAGGTGTTTACCAATACACCTGCCGGAGTGAAAACCTCTGCGCATCGGTGTCTCGTCAGTGGCTAACTGTCGAGACTCCTAGGAAAGCTAACTAATTGACTCTCTTCCCATGTGCTATGAACTATGCAAGCACCCGTAGACATCAGGTGTCCTCCGGTTAAGTTCTATCTTTCTTGATTGCGAACTTACGGGGTCTACGACGCTCCCACGTAGAGCTGTGTCGGTGGCGGGACCCGTGGGCGCTACCCATGATCCCTTACCTCCGACACACCACTCAGCGTGATAAGTATCATGCTATTCAAGTCTTCCAACAACCCACAAAGAGCCTACGGCAAAGGGGCACATGTAGGCTTGATTGGCGTAAAACCTTCCCAGATGTCTCCGGGACTACCCGGGACTACTCTGGGGACCCTTCCGGATAGCTCACGCTAACTCCGTCAGTTTTGGTCCGTTTTACTCCGTTCTTTTTGGAGAAGGTACTTGACCTTCTCACCTTGGCCCCCTTATATATCCTGCGAACAGCTTCCGGTCGGACGGACGGCGACGACGCATACAGTGTTATGGACATGTCTTCATAGATTCCATTTAACTAGCATAACGGCAACTCCACCCATTTTGGCCCATGACGCCCGGGGCAAACCCTGGGGCCGCAGGTACCTGTTAGGAATAATCCTGCCAAGTTACAGCATGTTCGGAGCACTCTAGCTCCTCCCGTAGTCTTCCGATCAATATACAAGCAAGTGCCCGTCGATCGTCATTGTGTAACAAACAATCCTAACATTACACGGAATCTTTCCGAGAACGTTTCCGACGGAAGGTAGGGTAATAGTGTCCCAAAGGTAGGGTAAGTATGTCCATGGTGACACGAAGCCGGTCTCCATGGCAGGGTAACGTGACTTACCTAGACAGGGTAAACTTACCCGGCCTTCCGACCTATCCTTAGGCCGAAACCGATGTGGTCACGTTTCTTCCGCTACTTAGGTACACCTATATCTTAAGTACCTTCTGTTCTTCGAGATACCCGGACCATCGGGCATCTCTCGGACATGCTCAGGCATGCCCGCCTAGTCTACCATATGGCCTCTTGGTCTTATGTATGGGCGTAGACTTAGGTTGCCATAGCTCCATAACGTAGGGTCATTACAAGAAGGCACAGGTGTGGTGCCTGGCCCAGAAGACAATGGTAATGGCAGCAGTAGTGATAGCGAAGACAGTATGGCAAGTTCAGCAAGAAAACCACTTGGAGGTCTACCAGGACCGCCAGGCCCTCCCAGAGGAGGACCTGGAGCCAGTGGCTTACCTGCCAACCCCCCTCAGATTAAACTCCCTCTACCTGCAAACTTCTCAGGAAAGGGTGATGACCTGAAACCAGAAGTGTTCCAGTGATGGGAAACAGTGGTACACCAGTACCTGAGGCTACATGGCATCAACATTGAAGACCACAACATGGGAATGTATATCGGAGCTTTCTGTGAAAGCACAGCCCTCAATGTCTACTAACAGTGCATGGATGCATATGGCGATGGAGCCAGAGAAACAAGAGTGCTAGAGGCATTAAAGGAACGATTCCAGTTATCCTGAAATAGCAAAGAAATATTCAAAGTGTTCAACAGCATCAGCCAGACCTACAGCGGAAAAACAGAACGAATTACCAAGATAGCAACAGACCTCTTGCTCTATACAAAGTACATGCCCCATGGAGCAGTGTTGGCCTACATGCAAAAGCGCCGATTCTATGATGCTATGCACCCCCTACTCTGCAGAGAAGTTGAACCAATAGAGGGAGATGATGATGACATCCATGACATAATAAAAAAGGCTGAGCAAAAGGATGCAAAACTGCATAAAACCAATGCCTACAGAACTAGATCCTCTCCACCACCTCGACGGGAATGACAAGACAATGGACCAGGTCCATCGAGGAAAAAGAAGTCCAAATTTCAGAAAAACACAAGGCAATCCAGTAAGGAAAAGGGCAGAGAAAAAGGAGAATGCTTTGAGTGTAGAAAAACTGGACATGTGGCCCGAGATTGCCCCACCAAGAAGGGTAAAGGAAAAGCAATAAAAAAGGAGCCTGCAGCCAACTACATAGAACCAGATGAATATGAGGATATGCAGATCAACACCTTGGAAGCTCAGTGCTTCCTGATACAGGCAAAGCCGGGAAGGAAACCCCACTGAGCACTAGAATGAACTATTCAAATCAATGGGCATCCTGCCCGAGTTCTTTTTGATATAGGAGCAATCGGCATAGACATGATCAACAACACCTTTGCAGCTACCGATGGACTCGAGACTGAGAACCTCTGGCAACCAATTCCGGTCTCAATGGCAGTAAAGGGATCCCGCTCTACTAGCCATAAAACCGCAAATGTCTCAATCCAGCTGGGATCTGTCAAGTTCCCGGAATACAAGATGCTACTAGGGAATGTAGCTAAATTCGATCCTTTGATTGGGTTGCCCTTCCACACTCATCACAAAGCAGTTATCAGGTGTGGTAATTCTGTTATACAATTTTCAGACCACAAGGTCCAAGTATCCTGCACTCCCACAGGTGAAGAATGCTGAGCAGCGGCATGCGAATCAGTGATCTATGAACTGCCAGAAGAATTTGACACGGTCTTTCCTGATAAGATTCCAGAAAGACTACCCCCCATACATGTGGAAAACCACTAAATTACCTTCAAAGACCCAAATAACCTCAAAAGGCAACCCACCTACTTGATACCTAATGCCTATAAGAATCAGTTGTTTGACTGGATCAATGAAATAATGAGAAGAGGAGTGATCTACAGAAAGCAGACGCCTGGAGTGGCACCTATATTTGTCCAACCGAAGGCAGATGGAAAGCAAATCAGGCCCCTGGTCGACCTTAAGCTCCGAAACAGCAACACGGTGATATACAGTTCCTTGATTCTTAATCAGACTGAAATCCTTGAAGCAGTAGGCTGTGCAAAATACCGCAGCGAAATCGATTTGAGTAATGCTTATTTCCAGACAAGGGTAGATAAGGAAAGCGAATCAAAAAACTCGTTCAAGACACCATTTGGATCCTTGATCAGCAGGGTCATGCTACAAGGAGATGCTAATGCTCCCACCACCTTTATGCACATTATAGAAAACCTGTTTAGCGAATACCTACACCACTTTGTTTGGGTTTACATTAATAACAAACTGATCTACTTGAACACCGAGGAGAAGCATGCTAAACACATCAGAATGGTGTGCGAGAAGTTGCAACGGGAAAGGTTGTATGCTAGTAAGAACAAAACAACCCTGTTTGTGGACAGGCTCAAGATCCTAGGCCATATCATTGATGACCAGGGAATTCACGCCGCTCCTGGAAAAATAGAATCTATTGCAAACTGGACTACTCCACGAATATAAAAAGAGCTTCAGCAGTTCCGGGGATTGGTTAACTATATCTTACGCTTTCTTCCATACCATGCTACAATAATGGCGCCTCTCACAGACTTAACAGGAAAAGCGGAGTTCGCTTGGACACCCACACATGACCAGGTATTCAAGTGTTAAGAATCCTACCGAGTAGGAGCTAGCAACAGGTAACGATACTTCTCTGTAAGATGATAGCTCTTAGGCCTTTGCCTACGCGATCCCGATAGTCCAGTCCTTTGACTACTATCGTGTTTGCGCCTATCTTCTTAGTCTTCTTCTTAGTCCTCACTCAGGCCTTAGGCATTCGGCATGGCAGGAGAAATAGTTTTCTCGCTTAAGAGGAAAGACACTTCTCGGGTTTCTTAAGATAAATCTTAAAGAGTGTAAAGGTAGGTTTTATTGGTAATAACTTAAAGGTAGGAAATACACAAGAAGAATGTGTGAAGAGCTCATACTCGGGGTCCTAGTGACCCTTTATATAGTCGCTCTTCACCTGGCATGACTCACACCTTGCGTCACGCGAACCTTGTGACTCATAACCATGAGTCATATGAAATCCATCAGACGACTCCTATGAGTCGCTGCGCAACATGCCTAAACCAATCAAAACATAATAACCAAGTCAGGAGCGCAACTCGCGTCACCTGAGTGAAACCCATGACTCATAAGTATGAGTCATGTGCGAAAATCATAACATCGTGTGACTCACAACTGTGAGTCACGAACAGGTAAACATAATAACCTATGGCGCACTAGTGTGCATCATGTGAAATCCCAACATACCTATAACTCGGAAATCCGAGCTATGTGAAATCTGCCTTGCTTAGTCACAGTTTGTGACATCAAGAATGTAAAGAAATTAATCAGGGAAGCGGAAGTAGTCCAACCACTGGACTACTCCAAAAAGGAACCTATTTGGCTGATCACTAATACATCAGATGTTGGTGTTGGTACCTGGGTAGGTCAGGGGTTGTCACATGAAATAGCGCGACTGACTGCACTGCATAGCAGGAAATTCAATGACTCCCAAATGAACTATGAAACAACTGACCAGGAAGCCCTAATGGTTATTGATGTGCTCAATGCTTTCAACCATCTTCTAATGGAAAACAAATTCATAATAGTGACTGACTACCAACCCCTTACCAACCTCAAGACAGAGAAGATACCAGGACGAAGAAGGACACGCTGGATCAGCGAGATCAGCAAATATGACGCCAAGATCACCTACATACTAGGATGAACCAACTATTTAGCTGATGCCCTCTTCCGCATTTACGAAAACCAGAACACAGAAAACCCTCCCTTAGTGCAAGACCATATCAGATCTGACAACAACCTCTCTGACTCTACCACATTCGACCAAGAACTCAATGCCATGCAATCTGGGGACCCTAATCCCCCTACTCCTACCTCTCCTCCTGACTCCTATACAGAGTACTATGCTGAAGGACGAGACAGCCCCTGCGAAATAACATCTGGAAATGACTAGGGTAATACCTACCCCCTCTGACAAACACCTTCCCCTGACTGAGAGTATGCAGCAATCCATTATTCCCATTGCTACTGTGATCATTGTCCTTACCACCAGACCGAAATCAAGTTTGTCAATAACCATCCCAAACCCCAAAGCCAATCCAGCAAGTACCCTGGATCTACTAGCGGATCTACCAGCTACAGTTCGGCCCGGGGGGAGGAGCAAACAATGGAAATCTTGAACCTTACAGATGAGCTATTGCTACCGCTGGTTGCCATGATGGAGCCAGAAGCACGAGTACCTGTTAACATCCAACACTTAGAAACAGATGTGAACCTCTACCCCTCGCCAACTGAATACCCGTCAAGCCCACCCCCGGTGGCCAGACCTCTTTACAGTAATGCCCTCAGCTGTTACAATACTGAAACTCTCATCTCAGTCATGCCCCCTACCAGTGACAATTTCCGCCATGATCTATACCAATCATTTGACGAAGAACACTTAGGATAAGATGAAGATGAGGGACCCAGCCATGAAGAACTTATTGAAGAAGAGAGAGATGTGTGGTCTACCATGGATGACCTGAAAGAAATCTTTCGAGCCCAGATGATCAAGGCCTACTGATGGGACCTGCTCTATAACAAGGTCCTTGACAGTAGAAGGACCGGAGACCTAAAGCTTTATGAAATCTCTGATAGAATGATATACGCCCCTACCTGATACAGCAACAGAGCTCTCTACATCCCCGATAGATATCTAACAAATAGAAAAACACTTCAGGAATACCTGAACAGCGAGATCCATGATAAAGGCTATGCTAGCGCTGACCAGAACCTCCATTATGCCTCAGAGTACCTATACTGGCCAGAAATGTGAGATGACTTCAAGCGCTATGCAAAGACCTGTGAGGAATGCTAAAGGAATAAGGAACCAATGACCCTGCCAGAAGGATATACCCAGATACTACAGCTACCAGCTGATGTTTTTGAGTCATATACCATAGACTTCGCCAGGCCCTTCAACAAATCCGGTGGATATGATATCATCCTGGTAGCGCTGGACTGCTTCTCCGAATTTACCTCGCTCATACCTACCCTTGTATCTGCTACAGCCCAAGAGACATGGGATCTCCTACAGAGAAATGTCTTTACCTCCCATGGCTACCCCCTTTCTATTGTTACCGATGCAGACCCCAAGTTCACATCAAAGTTCTAGAAACAAACCTTGACCTCGATGGGAATAAAACACATCCTGGCAGCGCCGGGCCACCACCAGACAAATGGCCAAGTGGAGCAAAAGATCAGGGAAGTAAAGACTGGTCTCTGAAACATAATTAACAAGCGACAGAACAACAGGGAGCTGGCCCTCCCTGAAGTGGCAGCATATATCAATGCAATGTACTCCAGTACTATCGATTCAGCCCCTGACAAAGCAGTATATGGATGAAATTACCTCCTGCTACCTCATACCATCTTCAACAACTTTGCAGTCCCGGCCTCTGATAGTCACCTCAACCAGCATGAAGCTCTCTGAAATAATGCCTACCAGGCACTAAGGACTGCTCGATTCCGGCATACAACAAAGGTATAGAAGAAATGAAGATTCCACCACGCCATACCTCCTGGTACCATGGTCATAGTATACAGTAACCTATTCAGCCCTGAAACAGGTAGAAGTAAGAAACTCCAACCCTGCTGGCGAGGTCCATTCAAGGTACTCAAATTCAACAGCTATACCGAGAATTATACCATCAAACTAGAAGGATGCATGTACTGGCAAGGTAAGGCAGTAGTTCACTCAACTACAATTAAGAGGTGGTACCCAAATGACGATAGCAGGTTCCCCAGACACAGCTACTCCTGACCTGCCCCACTACTTATCCACAATCAAGAAGAATGGGAAGTGGAAGAGGTACTGGACCATAGGAAGCGTTATAGAACTGATCAGTTCTTGGTCAAATGGAAAGAATATCCAGACTCTGAAAACAGCTGGGAACTAGTAAAAGGACTCAAAAATGGGATGACACTAGTACAGGAGTGGTGGGAAGCCAACATGACCAAAGAACAACTACCACCTATCATCAACCATATCACAATAGCTTGGACGCCTACCTTACCAACCACCCAACGAATACGTGATGGCCCTCCTACCAGACCGGACTTCTGGGCACCTTATGACACAAGTGAGTTTGAAAGCAGTAGCGATGAGGGCCAAACAATGGCAGATGTCATTGAAACCTTTGTCTGATGACACTCCTTCTATCCGACTGCCTTAAAGATGGAAAACTATGAGGAACTCCATGTGAGGCTACGCCATTAGCTTGTGGGACTGTTGGTGGACCACAGTACTATTTTACTGGAAAACTATTTTGACACCCTCCTGGTGGATTACTGCCCAGATTGTGAGGAGCTACTGGTGGAAGTATATGAAGAAGCGGCAGGTATCCGTAATTATTGTGATTTTCATCTCCTTTACTCAAATTGTTTTGTTCAAATGAGGCTATGTGTATTTTGCATCGCTGATGGGAACTGGGCGCTGGCCCAAGAGGAATATGGCAAGGATTTTTATAAGGATTTTGATTTTCGAGATTATTAATTTGTTTAGGCAAACAGATGTTTTGTTTTGGGGAATGTAACCAGAACTGGAGTTCAGTCCATTCGGTTCAAGGATTTGTTTCATGTTTTGTTTTACTTGTGGTTTGGAGTATGCTTTGATACTCAGTTTGTTTTACTTGTAGTTTCGAGTATCCTTTGATACTCAGTTTGTTTTATTTGTAGTTTCGAGTATCCTTTGATACTCAGTTTGTTTTACTTGTAGTTTTGAGTATCCTTTGATACATAGTTTGTTTTACTTGTAGTTTTGAGTATCCTTTGATACATAGTTTGTTTTACTTGTAGTTTTGAGTATCCTTTGATACATAGTTTGTTTTACTTGTAGTTTTGAGTATCCTTTGATACTTAGTTTGTTTTATTTGTGGTTTTGAATAAGGAAAATGTGGGAACTTGCCTATGCAGAACATGGACGAAATCTTGTATTTAAAGACCGCTGGTTCCTTCAAAGAAACAGCAGACTTCGACGGACTGAGTATTTCTAATATACTTGATTGAATGGTTACCTCTTCAAGTCCCTATTCTTTATATCTTTCTCTCGGAGCCTCCCTTAGCACAGTACACCCATAGGTTGTAGATCAACTTGTGCACTACTCCTATTGTACCCGGAAGCGTGACTAGCACCCTGGTGCGAACACGTTACAATATTAGAAATTTTCTCAGAAAGTTTTTAGGAACTATTAGAATTTCTTATTATATAGTGACAATTGATAGTAACTTGCTTGTACATTGATCAGAAGACTATGAGAGAAGCTAGAAAGGTTCAAACATACTATAACTTAGCAGAAATATTTTCAACTTACTCCCACAGCCCCTAGGTTCATCCAAGGTGATATTAGACAAACGGTATAGACTTGCTGTAGTTCTAACTAATTGAAGTTATTGAAGACAGGGCATAGTACTATGTACATTGTTACCATCTGTCTGACCATAGGCTGCTCATAGAATATGCAAGAAGGATAAGGTAATATGATGTAACAGGAAGGGTCTGAGGGTCAGGTAGCCCAAGGCACACTACGGATTGGAGCAGGCAGGAGTATGGAGACAAGGCTTGGGTGCAGGTATACAACTGAAGTAGGTTGTACGAGGTTTGCGGTTCAGGGGTTTAGGGTCGGGGTTCACGGGTTTTAGAGAACATGAAGTAGAAAAGAGGTGTAATCCCTAGGTACAGGTGTCTTAAAGAGATTACCAGAATGTATAAAGTAAAATATAAAGGGGCACACCCCTTTATATATGAAGGAAATCCTCGATGATCACTAATACAAAAGAAAGTCCTTTGCATTACACACACCTGCCATCCTTCTATCTGGTTCCATCAAATTCCTTTGTGTGATGTCACGCCCTAATCATGATACAAAGACAATCCTACTGCGCAACCAAGCAATCACAACTAATATATGCAACCAAAAACCCAATGCCTATTCCTCCCTCATGGCCAGGTGGCTGTAACATATGATCAAATACCTTTTCCAAGTTGAATAGAGTAAAATGGACTAAAGCTGACAGAGTTAGCACTGGCATGTACTATTCGAAGGTGTCTCACTGGTAGTTCTCAGGGGGTACTGGGACGACTGGAAAGGTATTAGCCCTTTAGCCTGTTAAGCCTACATGTACCCCTATGCTGTAGACTCATTGGTTGTTATTTAAGGACTCTAAATACAAAATTCTTATTATGGTAGAAGTATTCCAGAGGTAAGGGACCATGGGTAGTACCTATGGTGTTCCACTACCAAAGCTGCTCATTGAGGAACTTAGAGTGCTGTAGGTCTTAGTAGTTTGTTGTGATGACCCTACGATATAGAGCTATGGTAACCTACGTCTACACCTATACATAAGACCAAGAGGTCAGATGGTAGACGAAGCGGGTATGCAGGCGCATATCCAGGAGATATCTGATGGTCCGGAAATCTCTAAGAACAGAAGGTACTTAAGGAGTAGGTGTACCAAAGTAGTAGTCATAACGTGACAATATCCGCTCTAGCCTATGGATAGGTCAGAAGGCCGGGTAAGTTTACCCTGCCTAAGGAGGTCACGTTACCCTACTATGGAGACTGGTTTCGTGTCACCATGGACATACTTACCCTACCTTTGGGACACTATTACCCTACCTTCCGTCGGAAATGTTATCGGAGGAATTTCGGGAAAAGTTAGGATTGTTTGTTACGCAATGACGATCGACGGGCACTTGATTGCACTTTGATCGGAAGACTACAGGAGGAGCTATAGTGCTCCGAACAAGCTGTAACTTGGTAGAATTATTCCTAACAGGTACCTGCGGCCCCAGGGTTCGCCCCGGGCGTCATGGGCCAAAATGGGTGGAGTTGCCGTTATGCTAGTTAAATGGAATCTATGAAGACATGTCCATAACACTGTATGCGTCGTCGCCGTCCGTCCGACCGGAAGCTGTTCGCAGGATATATAAGGGGGCCAAGGTGAGAAGGTCAGGTACCTTCTCCAAAAGGAACGGAGTAAAACGGACCAAAACTGACGGAGTTAGCGTGAGCTACCCGGAATGGTCCCCAGAGTAGTCCCGGGTAGTGCCGGAGACATCTGGGAAGATTTATGCCAATCAAGCCTACACGTGCCCCTTTGCCGTAAGCTCTTTGTGGGTTGTTTGAAGACTCTAATAGCATGACACTTATCATGGTGAGTAGTGTGCCGGGGGTAAGGGACCATGGGTAGCGCCTATGGGTCCCGCCGCCGACACAGCTCTCCGAGGGAGCGTCGTAGACCCCCTAAGTTCGCAATTAAGAAAGATAGAACTTAGCCGGAAGACAGCTGATGTCTACGAGTGTGTGCATAGGTCATAGCTTATGGGAAGAGAGTCATTTAGTTAGCTTTCCCAAGGGTCTCGACAGTTAGCCACTGACGAGATACCGATGTGCAGAGGTTTTCACTCCGGCAGGTGTATTGGTAAACACCTTGCAGGAACTGATGTGCATATGGGAGATTTCTGCTAGAGTGCGCTGACACCTATAGCCCTTCGGGGACACGGTAATGGTGCCGGGGCAACCCTTACGGAGAAGGGCATACTCATGTTGGTCGGGGTAACCTGATGGGGGAGTTTTTGGTATAAGTCTGACTACTTAAAGATTATACGAGAACTCTCCTACCCCGACACAATCAACATCCTCTTGAGAGACTTTAATTGAGATAAGCCTGAGCTTAACAATATTAAGTTTTACCGTTTACTTTTATTCTTTACACTTTTGCAAGAGCTGTGTTCGAGAGATTCGAAGTTTGGTGCGGTCGCATCCTTGGGAGCCATCTACCTGAGGGAGCCCCCGTTACATTTGTAATCAAGATAAATCAAACTTAACTAAAGAGATTAGATATTTAGGGGAGCTTGCATAGATGATTACACATAGGTAGAGGGTTAATTAGTTAGCTCTTCTATGTGACTTGATAGTCATGGTTAGAAACACTAGTAAGACACTGATGTACAGAAATCTTTACTCCAGTAGTTGTACTGGTAATGTATCACAGAAACAGATATATATATGGGAGACTGCAGCTAGAGTGCACTGATATCTAAGGCCCTTTAAGGATATAGTAATAGTGCCAGGCAACTCTTAGCAGAGAAGGATATAGTTGTATTGATTGAGTAACCTAATAGGAGAGTTTCTGGTATAAGTCAAACTATTTAAGAGTTTTATGAGACCTCTTCTACCCAAATGCAATCAACATCCTCTCAAGATCCTAATTGAATGAAGCTTAAGCTTAATGATATTAAGTTTTACTGTTTACTTTATTCTTTACATCTGTGAGAAGCTGTTTGTACAAGTTTGGAGTTTAGTGTTAAGAATCCTACTGGGTACGGGGGTGTGACAGGTAACAATTCTTACTGTGTATTAAGGAAATAGTTCTTAGGCCATTGCCTACACGAGGTGGATAGTCAAGTCCTTTGACTTCTATCTGTTCACACCTATTCCTTAATCTTATCAAGTTCTCGCTTAGGACTTAATTGTGCGTCATAGGACAAGAGATAGTTTTCTTATTTCTTAAAGTAAAGTAGAGAGCATAAAGAGGTTTTCTTATAAAATAACAAGTGTAGGAAATAAATTAGAAGAACTTATAAAGAACTCATACTCAGGATCCTAGTGACCCTTTATATAGTCACTCTTCACCTAGTCTAACTCCTATGAGGCGCTACGCAACATACCTTAAACCAATCAAGATATAATAACCAAGTCAGGTGTGCAACTCACATCACCTGAGTGAAACCCATGACTCATAACATGAGTCATATGCAAAAATTATAACATTGTGTGACTCACAACTGTGAGTCCTGAGCAGGTAAACATAATAACCTATAGTGTACTAGTGTACATTATATGAAATTCCAACATACCTATAGCTCAGAATCCCAAGCTATGTAAATTCTGCCTTGCTTAGTCACAGTTTGTGATATTTAGTTTGTGTTACAGAAAATTAGGCCAATCTTTATACAAGATAATTCTAGAGTACATACTAATAGGCTTACTATTACATTGTTAGAGGAGAATGACGTGGAAGTGTTACAGGATTAGCTCCATATTTACCAGATCTTAACTCTATTGAGTATGTTTAGGTACACCTTAAGAAGCTTTATCATAAACATTATGCTCATTTAGATGCAAATACTAGATCAGGAGAGATGATAAAGCCTCTAATAGAGGAAGCCCTTATTCATTGTTAGGAGTTGATACTAGACTCTTTGTTTGAAAGATTGGTAGAGGGTATTCCTAGTAGGATTGAGGTAGTTATTAATGAAAAAGGGTGGTAACTTTATGCTAAATATTAAATTGATAATTTTTACTTATTCCTTTTATTCTATCCATTTACAAAAAATTCCACAGTTCTATGCACATCTGACATTACATGGGGGGTTGATGTTCCAGAGTGGTGGGTGGGCAGGCATGATGTCAAGCACAGCAACAATCACTCTTGTCCAAGAACTATAGTTAACCTTAGTAGTGCCTAATAAATTTCAATTTTGCCAGATATAGATATAAACTTGAAGACACTTACTTTTTACTTTTATTTTTATTGATTGATAAAAGCAATAACTTGATCTCCACCTCCAATGTAGATTTTGTAGGACGCAATGACAGATCCATGCCATGGTTTTGCAATAACTCTCCCCCCGCGGCCCCGTCGCCGCCTAAAACTTACCACTAGTCTATTCAATTAAGGAATAAAAATAAAAACTAATTCACCAAACTCGCAATTTCAACTTCCACAGCATACAGAAACCTCAATTGTGTTGAATATAATTATTTTTTTCCGGGACTTCAGGAGCAGCACGGAGCCCACCAGTTGCTAAATCACCATCGGGATTGAACTAAACACATCGCACAAGTTGATGGGGGCACTTTTGGCATATCCTTCCTCTCTTTCTTTTGCTGCGAGTCTCCTGCCAATTTATATCTTCGCCGCCCGGGTCTAACCGTTGGGTAATACCTCCCGGCAACATAACTGTGACAGAAAACTCTTCACGAAGTAGACGAGTTCTAGGTGACCTGGGTGGCTTTTGTCAGAGGGTGCATACATCCGTGGGTTGGGGTGGCTTGCCTGGTCCATTAGGCGCCTAGCATTGGGGTGTGTGTCTCGCTGCTAGATCTTTGCGCACGTTCATGCTCATTTCTCTCATTTCTCTCTTTGCGAGGAGTTCAGGATTGCCGGGTGTTAGATGTGCCCGGCAGTGGTGCTAAAGTTCTAACGGCTTTTGGGATATAATTCACCTCCATTGGGGAGCCCCACAGTCAGCAGTGTCCAGAGATGCTACGAGTGATCTGTTATGACTCTGCCTAGCTAGGCATCACCTAAATAACTTGGAAGAGTTCCGGATCCACACCTCAATGCCTTGCATTCTCTGGCGCATGCTGGAGTTCAAGGAGATTTCGAAAAACTAATAATGATAGGGAACAATTGACATTATGTCGGAAACAATCTAGGCTAATGCACCTGCAACCCCTCCCTGACTTCACGCAGACTCTTCTTTCTTGCTTTCTTTCATTTTTCATCCCCCCAGCCCTACTCTCACACCCACCTTAGAGCGACCTAACCCGCCAAGAAACTGATGTGCGGGTGATCCCTAAAGGCCTTGATTAGTTCCACAAACCAATCACCTCATGAGTGATCAAACGTACCAATGATTCGCGGTATTGTCCCCCCGATCTTCCATCTGCCTCCACCGAGTCCACGGGCGAGGCGTCCCCTCACGCTCGACATTCCAAATGCGCTGTCCCCAGATAATGTACTTAACCTTCAGTCTCTCATGATTTTCCATCGCCCACTCGGCGATGGTTTGCCCGATAGGATTCCTATTCCCCACCATGAGGTCGAGCGCTGTTCCCGTTCCATGATCGCCAGGCTTGTTCGCGTAGCACCAGACTGTGTGTACCTTGTTGGGAAACTGGTTTAGGATAATGTAGCCGTTTGTGACGACGTGCGGTTGGCATTTATTTTTTGGGATGGTCGGGATGCCGTCGCCCCCTCCTGATGCTTGGCAACATTTGAAGTCGGCGGGCCCGGGGCATTGGCCTACTCCTGTTAGCAGATATTCCACTCCAACGAGCGGGGCGAGGGTGAAGTACGTACTTGAGACAGTCGCGTTAGAGCATTGATCAGTCCATTTACAGCTACCACCGTTACCACATGTGGTTTTTGTGCAGCAGCGGATGTCGTCCGGGTCGTTCGGGCAAAAGCCGGCGGTGGACTTGCCCCCGTCTGAAGCACAATTTGCCGTGGAAATGCACACGCCTGATGTACCGTTTACGCTGCAGTGGCCATTGAGAGCTGCATTCGCCGTTGTGGAGAGGAGGAGGAGGGAAGCTATCGCTAGGAGCCTCATTGTGAATGAGTAGTGCTAAAGACTTACAAGAGAGTGTGTAGGTTTTTATGGCGAGGCTGGTAGTGGTTAGGAAGAAAGGGTGTTTGGGAAGGTGGGGGAGAGGGTTTATATAGATGTTTGGTCTCCCATCCGGAGGAAGTATGATACTTCGTTTTCCCGTATCCCGGCGATGAGGTTGTCTGTTGTACACTAGCCGGCTAGCTAGCTGAGGATCCGGCTATCCAATCCCTCAAACTCCTTCTCTTCATGGAATCTCTCCATCCCAGCCTACCCATTCATCATCCCAAAGACTACACTGCCACGAACTAGCCCCGAACGATCCCCTGCAGGTACCATTGTACTACCATTAAGCTTTATGCACCAACTACTACCCACCTTCCCTCCAAATCAAGGTACATCAGTACTAGATCCACAGTGCTTCGTTCCACCCTACCCCTTCAACTTCCCATCAGGCATATTCCCAATCACACAAGAAAACAATACAATCCACGAATATTCCAGACAGAAACAAGTGGTACACCTTGTCTAATTCCACCCTTCGTACACATCTCGGCGCCCACAGGCACCCCGAATACGGGTACGGCCCGCCGTGCTCTCGTGTCAGAGCAAATGAGAATACTTGGCGTTCCAGAAGGTAGTACAGCGTAGTGCAACACTGTATGGGTAAACTACCGGTACTGTACTCGTACTCCAGCGGTGGCGAGATAATCACCTCCTACTGGTAAAGTTCAACGGTAAGGTACATTGAACCCTGAGCAACGGAGATTGGATATGATATCGCGATTGTTAGGGCAGGCTTCTGGCCATGCGTCGCCACATTCTCACGATAATTGGGCAATAGAGAATAGTTACAAGGGGGTGCCTGGCGCACTCTGACCTTGGTTTCGAAATCAAGTCTTGGCGATTGTACATTAACTCAGATTATTTCAGGTGCTATCCCTAAGCCTACTCGGTTTAACCTATTTTGGTTCGAGTTAAAATTGCCAATATCTGATTTCAATACCAAATCAGAGAAGGCCAAATGCCCCTTGAGTGTTTGACGAATGCGGCTTGCGGCCCACCTGTGATCTCTTCAGACTTCGAGGCGCCAGGATTGGGGTTGGGGAGTTCGCCAAGAGCAGCTTGTGCGACCCTAGCCCGTATTCACACTCCAGGCTAGTGACAAACTCGTGACTATTTCCAAAATTAAGTCTCACTTCACCAAGTTGGCAACCGAGTCAATGACAACAGGCGCAGCAATAATCCAAGCCACGGAAGACTGCGTTTTCAAACATTTGAGGCTCCCGGGTTACTCGAGCACAGCACTGTGCTCCCCAATAAAGTACTCGAGTACTTTCGACACCCCCCCAACATTCAAAGACACCCGATCCCCAAGCTATCTCCCAGAGCAGTTTGTGGCGATAAATATCATTGGTCCTTGCGGTACGGCAGGCTACCGCCGGGGAATACTCGTACCCTCCCTCCTCGAAGCCCCGAGCCTCCTAAACTAGTAAATTCTAAGTCTCGGGACCGAAGTGGGAAGCCGAGGGCCACTTTTCGGTAACTCTTCTCACCCATCAACCTACCGTAATGATTGGACATGTTTTTCCATTACCGTGGGGCAAGCCACATTAGTACGGAGCGGGGGGTGGGCGTGCGTGGAGGTATTCTAGCCTGCTGGTATGATCAGGCAGTTGTGTTCTCAGAGGGGCCGAAGGGCAATTCGGATTAAGGGTAAGAAGCCGTTGATTTAAGCATCGGATTGCCCCATTATTGCTGCTTTCCGGGGCCAATTATTGGCAAGGTGGAATTGTAAACGCTTTGTCTCGTTTCTGGTGTTTGTAATATAACAACTCCCGTTCCGTATCGTGCCGGTACATTCCATGTAATGCTGGTCATGCGCCTCGGGTTCCTGGAAAATACGGGCAGACCAAGCTATCAATATTCAAGAAAAAACCCCTTTTAAAATAATTCCCCTGGTAATTTTGTAGAGAATCCCTTTGCAAAGTCCCGAATGATTTATTATCCCATTTATTTGAACAATATGTTCGAAACTAACGACAGAACTCATGTTGTCGTGGTTATCCAAAATAATCTCACGGTTGGTGCCAGTTCAAAGACTGCAATTTAGGGGAGGGATATACGGTAGTATGGCAGTCGATGATCCTTTTTGATCCATCGCTTGATTATCTACCCGCCGCAGACTTAGCTCGGTCTTGCTCTGGGAAATTAAAGTACCGATACCGGTAATTGGCGGTTGAGGGTGGCGGACTCTCTGCTTCGTCTGAGAATACGAGTCCGGAGATCATTTCTAGGAACATGGTAGTTTGTGCGCGGTACTCGAGTCCTCGTAACCACCATTGGCAGGGGTGTACTGTACGAGTACTAAACTAAACTCAGCTCTCAAAAGTATTGTCCCATAACTTACCCCGTTTTCCCGCAAAAGTCTATATATTCATTAGCTCAAAAAATAATGAAAGAAAATTATCTAAAATTATTCAAAATTGTTGAAAGCAGTTATTTAAAAGAAAAATCATTTTATGATTTTTATTTATTTTATCTATTTGTTTCACAAAGCTGGTATTTATCCTTATCCAGTCATTAATACAGAATGCCAAGCCCCCATCTAAATTCAGCTAACTTTAGTAGAGATTCACTTTTCATCATACCATGCCTAGATAAATCCAGGTGCAGATTATTCAAATATCAAATGTTTACTATTTTAATTAAGTTCTGGAATAAACCTTATAAAAAGTAACTTATATAAATTTTCTGTATTTTTTTACAATATTTTATTATATAGAAATAGGCTAGTTAATTACCCGTGTTTATGCACTATTATACCAGGTGTATACTGATACCACGAGATCGACTGATAAGACAGATAGGTGAGTAGGTATGATACGATAGCTGCTCTCAACAAAATTATCAAGTACAGTACTCGTACATGTGCTATCTCCCAGGGGCCTCTACCTGCCTCCACGGTGCCGTAGATAACGCCGGCCCAGGATCCCCACGAGGAATCCTAACCGTTCCTCTCTGTGCAGGACGTCCGCTCGGGCGCGATATTGGCTATATTATCACCAGGGAGCCCCAACGAATGATGCAGATTCTCAGAAACTGTTTTGAGCTGTAATATTGCCATCCCCCATTCGATGGAAATCCAGCATCTGCAGTCGCTACCCTTTCACCCCTCCTTAAATCACTAAAGGGTCTACTATCCGCCGCGCGATCCAGAAATTGAAAACTGGAAACCAAGGTACTGTAACATGGGGTAAGCCTCAATTTCCCATAATCACACGTGTAAGATAAACAAACCTCTACCGATAATATAGCAAATGCATAGCAGAAATTTAAAATCCTCCTATCCACCTCTGCACATTAATGTTTTCCCATCCGGGGTCTACTCTGTGAATGGCGGCTACAGTTAAATGGCGGGGAACGTGAAATAACATCCAGCGGATAGTCCCAGTTAGTGGACCAACACCAATACCTTTTTTCAGCCCTCGCTCAGCGAAACAAGTGACCAGAAGGTAGATTTTCAGAAAGTGCTAGTGAATCACAGGGTGAAGTTAATACTCTACCCCCCCCCCCCCTTCCGACTCTGGTGGGTTTCCGGGGCGCAGTCAAACATTTGAATCTGGAATCAATCTTCTGAAATTTTATATTGCAATTAAGTTACCACACAACGATCCAACTAGCGAAAAATAGTTAAAAAAAAAAATATTGCCTATTTAGGATGCTCTATACCTTCTGCAAACTCCAGCCAAAAAAATTTACCCCGGTGTGGGGTCTCTTTGATGCTTACCCCTTAGATGGATGGTGTGTTGACCATGCACGCCCATGAAGGGAAATATGACCGGAACCCTACTTGCTATCGCAGAAGATTGAGAAGGTACGCTTGACTCTGGGTAGATAAAGAATAATAGAGCTGATAAGCAGAAAGAGAACTGAGAAAAGGGCCAACCTCCTAGACGAAGACTGGTGATTGAATTGAGAGCTGTGAGGAAGGTTGTTTTCTCTATCTACTGTGCAAACATAAAAGTCCTCCTCCAAATACCGAAAGTTGTGCATGCCAAGCTATCTACTACTGTGCAACCATTGTGCGTGCAAACCCCCCCCCCCCTGTGACTGCCACACTATCCTATACTGTCGCCGCCCCCTACACCGGTATCATAACTCAAGAAAACCAGAGACTAAAAGCATGAAAAAATCCCAAACTTAGCACAGATTCCACAAAAAAAGGAAATTACAATAGACCACGCCCACCTAGTGATCCATCCGACTATAGACTCTTGTGACCGAAATTAAGCAATGGTCGAGAATAAATCGCACACTATACAGTACCGTGCAGTACTATACAATACCTTCTATAGTTCCTATCTCGTTCTATCCCATCATCACGGCCGCTCAAAGAGTTGTATATCAGGGAGGGCGCGATGAGCAATATTAGTCAATTGATAACGGGTTCGACAAAGGATCAATGCAGTGGAAGGCCTTAATAAATACAGTAAAGTAGATCCAAGCCTAGTTCAATTAAAATCTATGCTCCGGTGATCGCAAGACCGTTTCTACATGGAATTAAAAGAGGGAAAAAAACGCCACTTCGTTCCTCACACTTAGTTGGACGGTAGGCATTTACGCCCCCGACGTATCCGCTTCCTACATAACTACATTCCCCCCTTCCAAACACACCCCTTCCTCATCCCTCCCCTCCCCCTCCTTACCCCCCTCCTTACCCCCCTCCCCTCTCGCAACCCCCAAACACTCCCCCTCCAAACCCTCAACCAACTGATACCCAACCCCAGCTGCCTCCAGCACCGCCTTCCCACTATTCTCAACGAAATCGCCGGGCTCCGCGACACCAACATAAACCTTCCTGATCCACGAGCACTCCAAAATCCGCTCCACACAGGACTTATTTCCGGAGAGCCTTTTGCTGCAGGGTTCCATAGTTGTGTATACCGCTGCCTCCTTCGGGACGGATGAAGAAGAGAGGACCTTGTCGATGGCGACTTGCTCAGCGTGGGTGTTTCCGGGTTGTTCTCTACTATAGCCAGTTGAAAGGATGGTTCCGCCTGGAGTGGTTATGATGGCGCCGACGCAGAAGGCTGATGGGATGTAGGTTGAATTGCGGGCAATGGCTATGGCTTGGGCCATTAGGGATTTGTGGTCTATAGGGGAGGCGACCAAGGCGGCAGCGGCGTCCCGGGCGAGGTGGGAGTTTTTATTTGTAGAGTCTTTGATGCCAGACTCGTCGTTGAAGAGGCGCATTAGCATCGCCCTATAATTTCGTTAGTCATCCATCACGAACCAGCACCGCAATAGCAGTGAGATTCATACTTCCTCTCATCCTTCGGTAACATCAGATTGCAGCTATGCCTGCTCTTCCAAAGCGGGAAGACCATTCTGTCCTCAAATTCCCCTTCCGTCGCCTCGACCTTGAGAACGCAACACCCCATCGTAAGGCCTCTTACTTTCTCCTCAATCTCCCCGATAACATCCCCTTCCTGCCCCTCCGCATGAACCTTCGGGAACAACTCCTTCAACAGCCCCCTCACCGTCTCCCTCTTCTTGGCCCGCACAACCCTCGTCTCCCCTATCCATCCCTCAAGAATACTCAACCCCTCGCTCTGGATCCGCCACGGACATACACCCTCCTCTTGCACGTCCTGCTTCATGAACGCTTTCACCCCGCAGTGCACGAATTTGACGTTGGAGCCTTCGTTAGAGGTTAGAACCTGTTTCGCGAGGTAGCCGGTGAAGTAGATTGCTCGACTAGGGATACCCTCGGCGTTTCGCACCATGAAGCAGGTTTTCGGGAAGCGCGGGGAGAGGTCGTAGAACTTTGTGATGTTTTCCAGGACGTGGTGGTCTGCTGGAAGGTATTTGAAGGGTTCTTCAGCGGGTGGGGCCTTATCTTTCTTGGGAGGGTTAGAGGATTTAGTCCGCGCGGGGATCCCAGGTGCGGCTTCTTCGCCAACAAGCTGTACACCACCATCGGAGTCGTCGTCTTCGTCAGGGTCTGGGAGATCGGATCGGGGTTTTTTTGCAAGTGGGGAACTCGTGCCGGCCACCGCTTCTGTCAACTTTCTCTTGGATGGCGATCCAGGGGCGGGGGGTTGCTCAGATGCAGCGGCCGTGGGCACTAACTCAGCTCCTTCTCGTGTCCCTTCGACTTCCCCACCTTTCCCTCCCCCGCTAGGTGTCCCCACCTTAGACCTCGCAATAGCAGCCATCTTCTTCCTCCCATGCTCCTCGCTCTTAACGGCGCCAATTTCCGCCCTCTTCTCAAGAACTGTGATGAAGAATGCCCCCGTGTCTTGTAAATGTGGGTAGACGCGCATGCACCTTTCTAGCGGGATCCTACGTCCATCTTCATCGGATTTTCCGTCCTCGGATGGGAACATGCTAGGCACTATCCTACTAAGTCTTGCTTCACGCATATCTGCTTCACCAACCTGCTCGAAAGAGCTGAACCAGGAGCCGTCCTTATCCATTACTCGCCAGCCGCCTTTCACCCCCGGCCGTCTCTTGAGCTCGGGAAGGCGGTCAGAGCAGTCCAGTATGTTGACCTTTTCCAATCCGCCGCAGCGGTCTATGGCGGCGGCTACAACCGCTTCGTTCTCGATGGGATTCATGGAACAGGTGGAGTACACGATTCGCCCACCAACTTTCAGCATTTGTAGGCCACGGACCAGGATTCGGACTTGTGTCAAGTGTAGACCTATAGCACCTAGGGGGCTCCAATCCCTCCAGACATTGTAGTTCTTCCGAGCAGTACCGTCACCAGAGCAGGGTACGTCCGCCAATATCCTGTCAAATTTCAAGTACTCCTTCCTCCCGTCTTCATTCTTAACGAGAAGGCTAGGATACATGGTAGCATCATGATTCGTAACTATCAAATTCGGAGAGTTCAAACGCTTGGTTTGGTGGATTAACATATGGCTTCTCCTATAATCTGCGTCGTTGGCTATGACCAAGCCTGCCGGTCTACCACCAGACGCATCGTCAACGGTTTCACCTTGAATCGCAGCCTGAACGTGTGCCTCCTCATTCGCATGAATCGCTTCAATCAGCTGTGCCGTTTTCGAACCCGGCGCGGCGCACATATCCAACACCACATGATGCGGCTGAATATCCATCACCAACGGTGGAATCATGGAAACCGCCTCTTGCCGTGAAATATTCCCCACCGTAGTCTCCGCAACTAAGAAATTCTGAAACTTTTTAAACGGAGGACATCGTCGGATTGTGGACTTTCCGACAGATAACTGCCATGCTGCCGATCCATTAATAGGATCCTCCCAGCAAAACATGGAGGAATAAACAAACCCAAGCTATCAGGAAACCATCCCAATGCCCTGGGCGCCTCCACTAGCACTCCCTCCCACTCAATCCCGACTAGATGCGGAATCAATGTCTCCTTCAATGTCTTCAATACCCCCAGCGCATGCGCTTTCCCACCAGTGAAGCGGAAAGTAGTTGGCAGTGTCCTCTGCAAGGACGCCCAGAAGTCTTCCCACTCTTCTGAGGGAATTAAGCTTGATTGCTTGTAGAAGGATTCGTAGAGAGCATTCTCGGTTGGGATAGAAGCGTAGTTTCCGCGCTGGCCAGCGCCCTGGTTGTTACGGCGGCTGCGGTCGCCACCGCCGCTATTATTACCAGCACGGTGCTTTAGCCGTTTCCCCCCCATTGCTGTTGTCGTTGTGGCTATTGCTGTCGGTATTGAGACGGGGGGCGGTGGGGTGATGGGAGGGTTGAGGGAGATCTGGTTTTGAAAATTTACCTGTGGGTGCTTTAGGCAAGATAAGACAGTGGCTTGGCAAATGTTGCCGCTGCCTAGAAAACTTTTGAGCCTCAATCGGTGACTTATCACTCATACGGTATTTTCAATTGAATACATTTGAGGGTGATGCCAGGAGTGGTTGGCAATGCCACTAGCCTCGGCCCTAGACGCCCATTTGGATGGGTGGCAGGTGAAAGATATGAGGGTAATCAAACAAGGTCGGATGATACAGAATTAGGGAGGTTCTGCTATTTTTCTTAAGTTATACTTTTGTTTTTATTTTCGCGGGTGGCGTGAGAGAAAATACCCGATTTCTAAAGTATGGGTTCAAGAAGGGAAGACTGTCAACCGTGTGGCACAGTCAAATGCAACAGTGGCTGTGCAAATAATTGCCAAGACAATGAGTGATTGACTATGAAGAAGTGTAACTATTGTAAGAGATATTAATTATATACAATAGTTTGAGAGTCTGAAACTCTACAATGACTTCTATATATTTTAGTAACTTTCTCTCTAAAGTCTGGTGTACCATAAGCAATACCTTCATGGTATGCTCTCATCATTCTCTCAGTACACACCCAAAACTTCTAGGTTAAAGTTGGTTTTACTGAATTCAGGCATTCAGGCACCATTTCACATAATGCACAGATATTGTATCTACCATTGGGGAAATATTTTTGTTTGTAGTATATTATATCAGTATAATATCTCATGCTTCTTCATATAATTTACTTTAATTGACTTATGATACATGCTAAATTTATGATTACTCAGAAATTATATGTTGCATTTCAATGCCAAGACTCAGATTTTACACCAAAAATTCAATTTTCCAATCAAGGATGCCACTCCTGATACTTGCTTCTACTAAATTAAAAAAACGTACTTTTATTCTATGTCACTTGCTCTATATTTCTACGTTTTTTTTACCTAAGTTGGACTACTATTGGGTGGGTGATGTTTAATTGAAAACCCCCCAAAATGAGGTTGACACTTATACCTTCTTGCACTATACGGTTTTGCACCCGGGGATTTTTAATAATTATGACTCATCATAAGTAACAGGTCTTTGACCCTAGGTGGCCGCACCCATCCAACTCTCATTGTATCAATAATCACTAGTCTGGTGTAAACAAAGGGCTTTAAGAAATTTTCTTAATTAAAGAACATTTCTTAACTCTACTTTTGCTACTTGCCACACTACACTACACCCTCTTCTTACTACCGGTAGTTAGGTCATAATCCCTGCCGTTGCCGTGGAGATAGTGAAAGTGTCGTAATTAAGAAAAATAGCAGAACCTCCCTATTGAGTACCGGTATTGTAAACCCCAAATGGAATTAAGGCACCAAAAAAGCAAATAAATAAGAAGACGCTTGACTTCATGAGAGCCAAACAGGGTATGACACTAGAAAGCCAGATTTTTCTGATTACGAGTGACGAACTTTGCATCTAGAAATCAAAAGGATCAGAGAAACATTGAATTTACGTCAGCGAACCTGCAATGCGATATCAGTAGCTCTATTTCAACCATGCAGTCAGACACAAAGGACCTATCCAATAGGGGTGTCGTGACTATTATGTGTGTATGATATCAATCGCCCGAGCAAGCAAACAAAGAGATGTAAAAAATACCAGCACATGAACCAAGGGTACGATTCACCCCCCCCCCTTATACTCTACGGTCCTTTCCCACTCAACAATCCAACCCCCCAATCCTGCATCCGTCCGTTCATCACGCTAGCCTTCAAAATCAAAGCAAAGCAAAAACGATAGGAGAGAAATGGAAAAGAAAAACAACAACCAGAAACCCTGAAAAGATAGTATTCGGTAATGACCAAATGCCCCCATGAAAAACTGCTTATAATACTGTACCTACAAGTTGGTGTGGATAGATGTCGTGTAAGAAAAAAAATCCGCCGGAATCGTTATTTTATTGTCTGTTGATGGGAATTGGCCGATCGCACTCCTCTCTACACCAGGAAATACCCCCCCCATGCTGTGGCCTGAGCATCTAACAAACGTTTCGCCTCGGTAGCGTCTCGAATACTCAAGAACTCAACCTCGACCTCCCGTCCGCGCTGGAATCTATGCCCCTCGTTCAGCCACAGCGGCCGATCGCCAATGAGAGAAGTGATCTTAGTAAGACACCGCTCGAGCGGGATTTCGTATGGTAGACAATGGAACTTAAAAATTCTAGAGCGACTATAGTGTACCACGTGATATGCTATCTCCCTTTCAATAGGTTTGATGGCTTTGTCCTGCCATAAAAATTCCACCACGCAGCGCTCGTCGCGGAATACACGCTTCCCGTTAAGGTTTCGTTCGGCGTAGTCCAGGAATTCCTCCGCGTCGTGGGGACGCAGGAAGCAGAGCATGCCCATGTTTCGATCGCTCGTTATGCGGAGAGATTCTAGCGGACCGCCGCAGACGACGGATAGGAGGTCCGCAGGGTCAGGGAGGTTGCCGGCACCGTCGAAACGACAAACGATGCAGCGTTTGCCGGTCTTGGTGCTATTGATGAGGTGTTCGATATCTCGCTCTTCAGACCTGCGCGAAACTGGTGAAATCGGTGGAGGTTGTGGGAGCGGAAGGGAGATTCTGTCGAAAAGCGACCGCGAGGGAAGGCCCGCGTTTACTCGGTCAAAGAGGTTTCTTCCAGCAGTGGGCGATGTTGGGACGCTGGTGCTGATGCGCGCTGGTAAAGCGGCCACTCCTGATGGTGGTTTCAATATCATTGATGGTGGTGCAGGTCCATTGGCCTCCGAGGCAATCGCACGGATGCTGAAATTCCGACTGCTTCCGTCCCCGTTTCCGCCGGTTAGGCTACCGTCTATATTTCCTCCGCCTACCTCCTTCCCCAGGTCTTCCGTCTCGTCGAGTGGCCTCTTCAAGCCGTGTCCCCGTGGTGAAGTAGAATTTTCGTTAGACTTGCCATGTGTGCCATTTGGATCTATACCGGAATTGCGCCGGACATCCTTCCTCACGGGAATATGCTCGAACGGCTTATCCAATGGTGCTTTCAAGACCTTCGATTCCGCCACTTTTGCACGGTATATCCTCAGGTCCCTCTCCATGTCGTCCAGGTCTGTTAACAATCTGTCCTTTTGTGATCGCAAGGCTAAGTTCTCGTCCCTCAGACGCTCCTTCCAGTCTTTGTGGATATTGAGGTCGTCGAGAAGCCTCTGTGAGCGCTGGTTTAAAATCTCAATCTCTGAATCACGGGTCGTGAGCTTCTTTTTCTCGACCTCAAACCGGTTGGCCAGCTTATTGTTCTCTTCGATCAGCCCTTCATATTTCCTTGTCAATTCGATGTTGTCATTCACAAGTTGTTTGTTGGCCGCCTCGAAACCCCGTCGCGAGTTTGGACCGTCGCCCGTGAGCAGCGAGTTCAGATGTTCAACTTCGCTCCGTAGCTTCGTATTTTCTGCCTCTAGTGCTCCTGTATCGTTATTTACAGGGGGTATCGCACGCAGTCTCTCGATCTCAGCCCGCAAGCTCGCGGCATGTTTTTCCAATTGATCCTTTCCCTCCATCATCATGTCGAATTTCGCGGTTTTCTTCTGAAGCTTCTGATTATCCGATTCCAGACTTGAAATTTGTACTTTCAAGTCTAGGTTTCCCTTCTGCAAGTCGACGTTACTATTCTCGTTAGTCTTCACTACGGTCCTAAGTTCTTTATTGATCCTATGAAGGTCTGCTTTGCTAGATTCGGACGAACGGAGCTTGGTCAGCAGCTTTTCGTTCTCACTTCTGAGCTCACGCAGGGTCGCTTCGTTGTCGGCCACCGCCGTGCTACTCGGGCCTATCCCATGTCCATTTGTCATTCCGCCATGACTGCCAATCGACTGTTGTAGCTGTGAAAACGCAGTCGTCGCGTCCAGCAATTCCGCAGACAGCTTCAGATTTCTCTCCTCGAGCTCCTTGGATCTCTTGGATCCGTCCAACCTCAGGCGGGTAATTTCAGCTTTGATAGCCTTCCCTTTCAATTCCGAACTCTCCAGCTCTTTTGCAATCCGCTTGTTTTCCCCTAGTAGTCCCTCGTTACGCTTCTGTAACTCTGTAATTTGAACTTCCAGTACACCAATCTCCACCGCTACCCCGACAGCACCAACACCAACATCCACACCTACCCCATTGCGTTTGACTATTAGTGAAGAAATTTCGTTTTCCTTGTCCTCAACCTGCTTCCGCAGTGTCGCTATTTCCGACAGATTCTGCTCGTAAGTCGTTCGAGAGATAAGTGCGAGAGAAGATAACTGCGAGTCCAATAGATCCGCCGGAGTAGAGTCGAAGAACGAACGTAAAGAGCGAGGGGTTGCCTGTAGCGTCAGTGGACAGCCCCAATTGATGTTTGGAATAGACAATACCATCGCTCACCGTACCGTGCACAGTGGTGTTCTTCTTGAAGGATTCTTTGCAGCTTTCTCTTCTTCTCCTGTCGGTATCTGATAACGATATGATAAGTGAAAGGGGGGAAAGGAAGGGGGGAGGGGGGAGGGGGAGGGGATAAGAGAAAGATGGGAAGTTATGGTAGATGTGGGCGTGCGTGTGAGGGTGGGTGGGATAGGGTGAAAAAAGAAAGAAAGAAAGAAAGCGGACGCTGAGAGTAAGGTTTTATCAGCCGGTTTGCCAAGGACACTCGCTGGCTGCTATCTTGGGATCGCGTCTCGACGAATCCGAGGAACCCGGAGATCCACTCTGCCGTAGGAGAGAGTATGGGGGAAATGGAGAAGAGAAATTCACAAAGAGGGGTAACAAGGAGGTTTTGTGGCGGGGGAGTCGGATCGCGAGAGGAAAGAGCTGTTTGATCTCTATGATGCCTCCCAGCTTCGGTTACACGACAAGTGCGGATCCGATCGCAGAAGGCGTACCGGTAACCCCGCAAACTGTGTATGTCTTGGGATAGCGTGTGTAATCCCTATCATTGCCTGTCTGCTGACAAAGGAATTTTAAACACGAGAGGCTTTCCTCCAGACGGGCCGGGGCACTGGTTAATCGCCATATCCACGCAAATCTGGACAAGAGCAAAAGGAACAGAATACAGACCACATAGCGAGGCTCCAGCTCGAGCGAAATGAGAGGCTACTTAGCTGAGCGTTTAATATGCGTGGGGATTTTGTCTGTCTTTTCGGAAGCCCCCACCGGAAACGTCTTTATGAAAGTAGTCCACTCCCGCCAATAGTTGCTTACTATGTGATACCCTTGGGATTTGGCATTCAAATCGAATACTATCTATTGGCCGATCGGCCTATCTTCCTTTTCCGTATCTGCCTTTTCGTCTCTTGAGTCACCCGTCCCCACTATTCGTCGTCCTGAATTAATGTTGGGATAAAAGGCCCCACTGAGATTGGGTTCCGAACCCGTGTGAAGAGCACGCTGGCGCCTTAATATACGCCTACTTATTTAGCAGCACATGATTAGTTATCCTCTCCTCTCCTGCCATTGTCCCACACCCGTCTATCAGGTAGCGTGGAGCTGGAATTTACCGCATCAGGAGAATCTCTTGTTCGCACAGTCCCTGGAAGTGTTTAGGGTAGATCCTTGAGTTTCCGTCCTCTCGCCCGGAACAGCATAATTCCGACTATGAAATCATCTCAGAAAACCGTCTTTTGAGCGCAAATCACTTTTACAACCCATTTCCTCAGACGTGAGAAGCCGATGGCTCAGGGCACCCATCTCGTCTTTATCGGATATCGGCCCGATACAGAATTAGCCCTATTTGTAGCCCTGAAAAGGAAGGAGAGAGTGCTTGATATTGAACTGGTATCATAATATCATACTGAGTCTTCGGGGAGGTTTGGAGCTCGAGCCCTAGGGAAGGATATAGCAATCGTAAAAAATCACCGTCTCGAGACTGGCGACAAAAGGTAGATATCCCCACCACCTTACAGGTATCAATTCAATCCCCGATCGTCATATCACTATCCAACCGTTACACTGTCACCACAATGCGTGACTAGTAAAACTCTAGATAAAGTTACCTACAAAAACAAGTCTCCGACATCACCTAACAACACCAAAGCCGAATCCACCCCGTCACCACTCTCCAAATCCGAGTCCTCCCTCCACGTATTTTCAAACCTCCACATGTCACCGACATCAAGCCACCTCCCGTCGATCTTGATGCCTCCCCCTCAACCAGGTATTTGCCCAATAAGCGATTCCCGCAACCAGGGAGAGCGTGAAGAAGCAGGTAAGGATAACCAGAACGTGGATCTGCGCAGATTGGTTAATGGGTTGGTAAGTATACTGTTAGCCATATGACACATGCTGGTAAAATAAGTGGGAGTTGTGGGAAGGGTGGGAGTGGAAAGTGGGCTTGATACAGAAGAGAATGCCATGGGCGCTGGGTGTATAACTATGATTGACTTCTGGAAGCTTCGGGTATCGTGTCTTGTGTTGGGTAGAACTAGGAATTGTAATCGGTGATATGGGATGCTTTGGTTGGGGGTGTTTGTAGATGGGTAGTTGCTGATAATTTCTTGTGAATGGGCACTTCTAAGTGGTAAATTGTGCAGCAACAATACTAATGGGTAGTGGGGTATGGCATCGAAATACTAGAGCTTTTCGCAATTATATTGGGGATAACTGGAAGCGTAGTAGAATTCCTAGCCTTGGGCTTTACCATTATTTTAGCGTCCAGATGCAGCTATCCCGAATCCCGGACTGTAAGATGCCTATTAAGGTATCTAGCGTCAGGACAAACGCTGACATTTGATAACATAATATGGGAACCTTTTTCAACAACAATCGCATAACTAAATCAGAGAGCTGGCTGTGGCTACCGGGAACTATTATGATACTTACTGGAACCGCAAAAAGTACTGTATGCACCGAACCCCCCCGGGCTGCCTGAACCGCCGTACGAGTGACCACGAGTGACCGCATTCACCGCCTGGCTACCCGCCCGACAAATGGCGAGGAATTATAGTATGATACACATTATTAACTTGGAAATAAAACAACGCAAATCCTTTATACTCGAGAATCTCTTAGCGTCGAGCGCGTTAATTGGGTGTTCAACTTTCGCTCCTCCACCTAGGTTTACTCGACTTGAAGAATGGCCTGAGTTGGCATCAAGGTAAAAGGGCGAAAAGTAAATAAGGTGAAATTGCTTGGTCTGCCGCTATGTTTTTGTTCAAGAGGACACTTGGAGGTATTGATGTTAAAAGGTATATCACGGGAACCCCCCTCTCGCCATGGGAGGGCCTCACGAGTACTATGGCGAGTGCAGAATCAAGTTTCAGGGCTACTTTGGCACGCCACCATACGAAAAAATTAGGGGCTGTTTGGCAAAGCATAGTTGGGCTTTCAAACTACAGTTTGGGGGCTCAAACCATGGTTGGTAACTTTGGGCTGTTTGGTAAACATGACTTTACAAATCACAGTTTGTAAATTTTCCAAACCATGGTTGAAACTTTCAGCAATGTTATTTTTTTTTAATTTTATTTTAATGTACAGTTGATTGGTAAATTAATTTTAATTTTATAAAATTATAAATAATCTAACAAAATTTTTGAATAATTGGTAAATGGATAGATATATGAGCTTTTTACATTTTCTTTAAGTTAATATTTTATTTCACTCCATATTATTTCAACTACACTAGTAAACCAAGTTTTTAAATTGATAATTCCCAAACTACAGGTACTGTTTGGTAAACCACAGTTTCAAACCACAGTTTGTAACTGCAAACAAACTACGGTTGCAGGACCATGGTTTGTAACTACGATAATTTCAAACTACGAGTTGCCAAACAGCCCCTAACACTTTTCTTAAACTCTCAATCTTTGACGTCATAAAACTCAAATCCTTTTAACCAACGAGCATCAAAAAAAACCCCCCCATATCTAGATAGCATCTGCCTTTCTGACCGTTGTGGTGAAAACAGAATTCTTGAAGGGGGCTTTCAAGTTGAGCTATAACCAAAAGAGTCCAATGTTAAATATTTCTATTGCAATATTATGAAAATCCCATTTTTCTTGCCAAACAGGCCCTCAGGCTAAGATGAACGAGTAGTGTACGATAAGGGTTAGCGTGAGTGACGAGGAAGCGGGTGTCGCGTGGTTTATCGCCGCTTTAGACCTACTATGACGCGCTACCCAAGTGTTAACGAATCCTTGGGATAAGAGGTTTTGCTCATTACCTGCAACATATTTGAGTCTTGGGAATTCTCCTCCGGATTCAGGCTGTGCACGAACGCCTTATGTCAACTGTTCCCCAATCGAGGACCTTTCCTATAGTCACTCATAAACTTTTGGTGTTTATGCTGAAACTTTGACCGCCGATGTACAGAATGACCTAGTAGATAAGCAGCTCAATTGATAGAATGCTACCTAGGCTTTTAAGTTTTTAGATCCTTAGCCTCTTCTAGATATACTCATATAAAAATTCACGAGGGGGTCCGCATGGGGAGTATAAAATTTAACTAGTGCCCTTTTCTCCTCGATTTCGGCTGTTTTTGCTGTATTATGATAGTATGAGATGCCAGCAACATACTATGCCCTAGGGAAGTAGCCAGCCATTTACCCCACCTGTATAGTGCCCAGAAACAATAAGAAAAATACCACGGAACTAACGAAAAAAAACTTCTACTTGAGTATAGCCGCTCGATGTATCGCCCCTCCGGCCCAATACCGCTTTCTCAGGATTAATCTCGATATATCCTCCGGGGGCAATCCCCTAGGAGAAGGACGCACACATGATCACGGTGGAATATGGTACCCCATCATTCAAGCTAACAAAGCATCTAAAAAACAAGATCGATCATTACCCTTCAAACCAACCATACCTCCTGACACCTTTGGTGTTCAAAACCCCCAACAACCAAGCGATTCCTTGGTCTCAAATCAGCCCCACGCCAAATTCTATCTAACGGTTGTCCGTCCCGTTCGTGAAACTATTCATCGCACCACCCAACAAATCACGTTCCAGGTTCCGACTGTTTGTCGTCCCCTTCGCTCCCCTCGGCTATATCACCACCTCCCGCAACACCCCCACTCGCACCACCACTACCCTCCAAATCGCCAGATTGACCCTTTCTCGACCCCCGTTTCCGCCGCTTCGTTTCTCGGCGCCTATGTATTAGAAATGTTATAGCGATCATTGAAACAGCGATCAACGCTAGTATGAGGATTATTGCGTGGATCTAGGTTATTGGTAATTTAGTATCAAGGACAACAATAATGAGCGGAGGGGGGAATACTCCTGTGAATCTTGTAGCTTTCGACATTTTGAGGATGGGGATTCGATTTTGCGGCGGGGTGTGTGCTGTAGCCAGGATGCTCCGGAGCGGTTATGGGAAGGGGGTAGTACTTAAGGGCAAGGAAAAATAGGATAGTATTTCGGATTTCACTGGATGGAATATTATTGAGGAAACCTTGGATGGAGTATGGTATAGTGGTGGGTTCTTCTTCTTTGTGGGAAAGCCTAGAAGGAACTGCTTCCACCAACCTAGAAAGATCTATATTTCAACTGCCCAACTGAGGGGCGGTTAGTAAATGCACTACTCAATTAGGGTCCCATTAAATGTGGGCACTGGTAAGATTTCTCCTTATTTAATCATTTGACACCGTTGGTAGGGATATATTTGGATGGGCGTCTAGTGTTCTTCAATCATTCTGACCCCCGGAAACGCTTGTGGTAGAGGGGTGAATATTTGCAGATGGATTGGTAAAGAAGCCATTCACGTGCATCGCTTCCCACCGCCTGACGCCCCTGAGTCTTGATAGCCCTAGGCCAGGATTACTCGCCCCTATGCTTAATTATTCGTTATCCGTAACCTGTGGTTTTAAGAAAATCGGTGTGGCTCAAGCTACAAGTACCTCCACCTTCTCGGTGTGGGTACAGAACTAGGTGTCGGTAGCACTGCTTGGATCATGCCGGATAAAAGACCTTTTTTTTGTCGTCCCTGAAGCAAGCGGGATTGGTGGTGGATTGGATCTGCAGGGCAAGGTGCCAAGAAACCAAGTAACTCCAAGCAAGAAACAAGGGCCCTGTTGCCCCACCCTCCCAAGGCCACCCTCAAAGGATCTCTATTTCAGCTAAGATTTGAACACCCGGAAACCGGGCTTACAAGACGATGATGCCACAGCAGTCAATCCAAGTTCGCGATCTGGCTGGCAACTTCTAGGGCGATCGAGCAAACTCCCTATCTCTTTAAGATGGACTCCGGAAGAAAGGTTTGGTTCTGGAACTTAGAAGAAGGCTCTGGGCTCTGCGTTCAGATACGGAGCCAGATACAAGTTAATTCATTGCATTTCTCATCCATCAAGCTTATTGGTCACTCGTGTACGAGTACGAGGCTGGCTGAAATCACGAACACTCACTCGGAAAACTTGTCCATCCCTCCGTGGGGTTCCCAACTCTTGTGAAAATTCGGCATTAGAGTCCCCACTATGTTTTTCTCCAATTATTGAGTCGTTTGTTTTTGCACTATGACACCACAAGAGTTCTTGTGATTCGCTATCTCCGGACGAGGGCCAAGCGCTTGTGCGCGAAATATTCGCGGTTTACTTACATGGTACAGCGTGAGACTTCTCAGAGCACCTGGACACATGGTAGCCTTGCCCAGCAAAAGAAAGAAGCGAAAAACAAAGGAGAGGCCCAACCAACCGACTCCCGTTTGGACCATGAGCCTGGTTTTTTGTTTTATATGAAAGAAAAAAGACTCCGCCCTGGCTGGCGGTAACCCATTTTAACTTGGTTAAGATCAGTGTGTCTCGGGACGTCTGGGTTTCCAGTTTTGACTACTCGAGTAGGATGCGGGAAAATACCAGCAAAATAAAACGGCTCGTTCCTTGAAAGGGAATAAGGCGTCCTGAGACAAAAAGAACTCTCTTCCAAATTAATACGATAGAATCCCACTGTCGGAGCGGCACCCCAACCTTGCAAGGAGAGTCAGGCTTGGCTCCACCCCGACATCTTCAGTTTTGCGCTTCTCGAAGAAGTGAGACGGAATGAGGCTCTGGCGTCACCAACTAGGTTGTGTCACCACCCCCTAGCCCCACAACTTGGCGGCGGCCGCGGGCTGAGCTCAATGCATCCGGCCAAGCACGGAACGTAATGGAGGCTCTGCTGTTGAGCGATCATACGATATCGGTAGTTCCCCTATTCTGAAGTAGCCTAGGGTATACCGTATAGGTTTTCCGAATTTCCTATATTACACCCCATAGGGGCCATCTATGATAGAATGATCGATGCTCGAAGTGGAGTACGGAAGGTCTTTTGCAAGGTGCCAACATACCGGTTTCTTTCCCATACAAAATTGTTGTCCTAGTAGGTACCCTGAATCCATACCTTTTGATGTCATGCTGCACTGATGGAGGGATATCATACCCAAGAACTCGTTCGCGATATCTAGCACGAGTTGACATTAATCCATTCCCTTCCTGCGGGATGGGGCTTAGGCTCGTTGAGTGATTATGGATGGGAAACCGCTGGTTTTGGTGATGTTTTCCTACGTGCACTACCCCCTCCCCCGGGCTCCTCCACTGGCGGAGGTGAACTGAGGGGTATTCTGCACGGTAAAAATTAAAACGGCTCAGTGCTCGTGTCTGCCGTTCTGATATGCGGGATTCGAAGTTCCCAGGTGTACAAGAACATGAGTTTGTAGCGACTGAAGAATAGTATTATAGAAAAGTGTAGAAATTTTTCCGAAAAAAAGAGCGAAGGAGAAAAGAGAGGAATAGCGAAAAAAAAAACCTAGCACTAACTGGCCCCTATAACACGCACAAGAAACACTAGGGAGTATCATATGGGGAGGTATCGTCTCAGCGCAAATACAAAAAAAAGAAAAGGAAAACAAAGGCATAAGGTTGACACCTCACACCGCGCTCAGTCAGAAGTTTCCCCCTTAATTTTGGCATTCAGTTTCGCCAGATCAGCAATTTGTCTTGTCCGGAGCCTTTTGTGAAGGTCAGCTCTGATGCGGAAATGGGGCGACGACTGCTTGTTGGTAATCCAGGGCAGCTTCAAGCATTCCTCAGCCATCGGTCGGCTCTTCGGGTCCGGTTGTAAGGCTGCGGCCAAGAAGCCAATTGCATCTTGACTAAGCCCTATGCTTTCAGCGCCAGCCGGTGGGAATTTGTTCCCGATGGAGTACCGCCAGACATCTTGTCTGCTCTTGAAAGGGACGCTTCCGGTGACGGCTCTGTACAGAATACAACCCGTTGACCACACGTCGACTTTTCGCGTGTAGACCGTTTGGTTTTCGTCCCCGTCGACCTCCGGAGCCATGTACGAGCACGTGCCTGTGGTCGTGTTGAGGAATGTCGAGTTGTTGTTCACAGGGACCCGTTTCGAGGTGCCGAAGTCGCCGATTTTTACACGGAGGACCGGCTGGTCTGGGTCTGGCAGCCAAAGAAATACGTTCTGGTTGTATTAGTTAGTATATTAACGTTGCTGGCTGGGTGAAGTGAGGGCGTGACCGCTGCCTTGGGGAATAACAGACCTCTGGCTTAAGATCGCGATGGGCGATTCCCTCTTTGTGCATTACCGCCACCCCCATCAGTATCTGCTCCATTACGACGTGCACATCATCTTCGCCCCATTTGTACTGATCCGCGAAGGTTTTTGACATATCACCTAGCGGTAGATACTCCATCGCAATGTAGACATGATGGCTGTCCTCGGTATGTTTGATAAACTTGACGAATAGTTCATTCTGCGGGATGTTAAAAATTCCATCCTAAAGATATCTTCTACCCGCCTTATGGGACCCGTTCACATACCTGCTTTAACGCCCCCAAAAGTGCAATTTCCTCCATATATCGCTCGGCAGGAAAACTATGAACACCTTTCGGGATTCTCTTAACGGCCCATAATTCGTGTTCGCTAGTTCCATGGCGGTTCACCTCCACCTGTTCTAAAAACACCGCCCCGAAGGTTCCGTGTCCGATTCCCACATTCATTTTCCACTCCGGAACCACGGGGCTGATAGGGCCGCCAGGTGCCAAAACTCCATTGATGATATTCTGCGTCATCATCGGAATCCGCTGGCCGTTATTACCACTATTCATGGCGCCGATATCCCCAAGTTGGCTCATAAATTTGGCGGGATCGAAGCCGCTCGCTAGAAATGGGAAGCTCGGGGGCATGTACATCGACCCCGCAGATTTGCCATCTCTCCGGTATGTACCCCCGTCATTGTAGCTATTGCTCACGTTAAAGCTGTTGGTATTCCCGCTGAAGTATAGTTTCTTGTTCTCGTCGGTCATTGCGATCGGATCGGAAGATAGGTATATTTGGTGGGTGGGCCTGAGCGATGGGAGGTTGAGTTGTGGCAGGGAGAGGTGAAAGTCAAATGGTGAGAGCTAAGATAAGAAATAAATGTCTTGTACCGCAGCGATGGGGGGCGAGTAATATCCGGCAAAGTATGCAGAATAGGTAACTTAATACCCAATTGGAGCTGCGATCGAACTTTGTTTGGTCTTGGCGCCCCTCAGCTGTAAAATCGCTCGGAGAGTGAAACTTGGGATTGGCATTGGAATTATACGTGTTTGTAAAATACGGTAAAATGCCGTATAAATACTGTGTTTTATTTTTCAAGACGTATTTTATTTCACTCTGCATGTTTTAAATATATGGGTTTCACAACCTCAAAAACAGAGAAGGAGGTAGAAAATTATAGGATCAGGTAAGTATACCGATACAAGTTAAATAGAATTCAAGAATCCTAACCAGCAGGTGGTCTCTTTGGAATTAAAGTCTGGAGTTGGACCAGACCTTGTATCTAACCAAAGAGGAAAATTGTGATAGAGTATACCTTTTGTCTAGGTTCTACAGGAAGGGTTTCAATTATATTATGAAGTTTTGAATTCTTAATTTGTACTACTTTTAACAGTTGACTGAAATATTTCTAATATGAACGCATTTTTTTTAGAACCTACACTTGGGCTTTTTTTGCCAAGACGAGAAAAACACATTTGAAGTGTGGCAATCAGAAAACATAATTCCAAGTAAATCAAGTTTTAGTTTTCCTCCAACTTTGACATGCTACTACTTTATGAGAAAAATATTTAAAAATATTTTAAGTACATGGAAAATATCAGAATGAAATAGCAATTATTTCTATGTAAAGAAATCTAACTCTAACCATAACTCTATGTGATGTTTTAGTATAGCAACATCCTAAGACTTACTCAATAACATTATATTACAGCTATAAAGCATTCTTATTACTTTAAATAATACATTGTTGTCAGGATTTTGTAACTTTTAGGCTTTAGGAGTTTCATTTTTAGTACTGTTTTATGATGTTGTTTGTGTAACAAACCTTTATAGAAAAAAAATACAACAACTTTAATTCAAAATACTACAAGAAGCAGTTGTCCAATTGAGATGGGATTTAGTGCTACTGATGCTCAGGAAGTGCAAGATATTTTTAGTGCAAAACAATACATTTTGGTATTTTTCATATTTTTTGGTTCAGAAGCTGCAAATTACAGTATATAAGGCTCATAAATATTTTTTGAACTGATGAATATATACTCTACATGTCTATGAAGCTTTCTAGGCCAAAAAAAATTGTTTAGTATTGAGTGCCCAAGTGTAGGTTCTAATAAAAATGTGTTCATAATTATGATAGTAGGCAACTGATCAGAAACAGCAGTATATATTGCAAAACTTTCAAGTTATGCATTTATGATACTTTTTTATTCTATAGAGGAAATTTTAGTCTGTAGGGTATTGGTTTCAGGATAATGATATCATAAAATACGTATTTTACCTATCCCTAAGTGAAACTAAGTTGGTGTGGCGCTGGGTGGTGCACATCTTAAGGGCCTTAAAAATCAATTTATGGCAGGGGGGGGGGGTGGGACTTGGAGCTGTGTTGAAGGTAAGTTTCCAAAGCATTATGGACGGGTGGGATTGGGGATATCATAGCCCTTCGTTAGCGGGTGCGAAAAGGGTTAGTTAGCTAACAGTGCAGTAGGATATCCAGTGTTAGATACCATTGAAATACTTTAGGACCCATCTGGCTGCCACCTCAAACCTTCGTTTTGACCTCGGTGGTGGAGGTTTGCCACAAACTGATACTTTGCTTTTGAGTGCCATGTCTGGTTGACACCAGAACCCAGGCCCAGATGCAATAATGATACCAAAATGAGGGTTTCAGGAATACTGATATGACCAGTATTTTCCTAACATCCATAGAGCCCTAACCCACCAATTAGCACAACCTAAATGTAGAAACAATGAAAAACACAATCAATGTATTCGCATTATCTCTTTTAAATGACAATTCTTGGTACTATTTTTGCTGGTAAGTGGGGGGGTGACCAGACTCGGACATGCAGTTGTGACATTACACTTGACAAACCATCAACTTGGGATTATTGTGGTTTCTTGTTGCAACCTCCATTTTGTGATTATCAAGGTTTGAAAAAGCCTCGACGGCTAGACGCGCCCTTGGACTGAAGAAATATTATGGATTGCGCAATGATGGAGCCTTTTGATATAGCTGTGACAAAAGCAAATTCCGCCTCCGGATGGGTAGGGCCTACAGCTTGTACTCTTTGGGCAAAAGACAAACCAGCGGGGCCCCGGGTATCATAGGACTAGTCGAACTCATGTAAAGACGCTGTAAAATCTTCCAAGATCCGAAATGATTCGACCACTGCCTTCTCAACATATGCCAGGAAGAGCCTTGCCACCCTCCACTAGCTAGTTAGCTAGCTGGGTGCTCGTAAAACTCCATTGGGCTGAAAAATACAACTTGTCTCATTACATTGTTCTAATGCTGGTGACCCAATACTTGATGAAATTCGTGGTCCTGTACAACTCACGGGTTCACACAGAACACTCCTTCCAGCTCTCTCAATTCTATAAAACATTGGCTTCCACCCCAACATTGTAAGTCTCGAGGAGAAGTGTCGGGCTCTGGCCCTCTGGGTGGCTACCGCTACTGGTACCTCAGCATTGGTACCAGGATGTGTTGGCTGACAGACGCTATGGGGTGGGGGATTACATCCTAGAAACCAAAATGTTTCCAAAGTGATGGAATGAAAAAAAAAACCCCTTTCGATCAGACGGCGCTGTGATCTTGTCATGATCCCGGGAAAGTGAGGATGTGTCTTTGGTGATGACTCGCTCTCTGGGAACGTGGAGCCTACAAACCCTGCAGAAATGATACCACCATCGGGCAACAGTTGTCCGCAGCTTCCCCGTGTAGTCTGATGGTATGGCAATTATTTCATCCCCACCGGAAACGCTCATCCACAGTAGTTGCCCTGGGTCAACCCGGAGCCTCTTCATATCCCCCGGGAACATTTCTCGGAAGTCTCCCGAAGAATCCTTCTACTGGGACTTCGGGGAGTGAAATTTAAGACCCCCGTAGAGAACCTGAAAACCTGTATTTGTTACAAGGCACGACCTAACAGCATGCGCAGAGATGAGGTAGAATGAAGACACAGACCCCAGCTTAGGGAAGACACATCGTGGGCGAGGACCACTTGCCAACAGATCCCCGAAACGATTCCCGAACACCAGCACGCAGCCCATATTTTCCCAGCTAAAGAGTCAATAATTTACCAATAATGGCAGATAGAATCCTCCCTTTTCTGTAAATATTGACGCCGCCCTCCCGGGATTATAGGTTATCAGGGGGTGAAGAGTTGTAGGATAGGCAAAAGGGATAAACACAAGGATGGACACAGTATTCTCAACGGCATAGAGCCTCCGCGGTGTCCGGCAGGTGTTCCGACGGGCCACCGGCCCTACGATGCAAGAGAAGTTGGAGTAGAGGACCACATTGGACGCCCGAGGATGATGCGGGACCGTGGTGAATTGTAGATGACTGCGGGGTATTTCTGGGGGCGGCAAGATCAATATGGATTGCAGAAGACAGCTGGTGACGGTACTATAGATGACTGCGGTCGATTATAGCAGGTAGACGGGGACCGCCGTATAAATCCCATCAAAGCCATATTCTTAAACCTTCCTTTGGGGATCCAATGGGTTCTTGGAACGATGTGCGAAGTTGGTTGAGGGCAAGAAAGTAAATAAATTTAGAGCTCAACAGGAGTATAAACTAGCCTCGTAATATGCTTCTAGTTTATGAGCCAAGGATATAATATTTGAAAGTTCACAACATACCGACCGCATAGCACGTATTGGCTTCCCCTCCTCAGTATTGTACTTGCTTTTGTTGATAGTATTATAGTGAACCCCTGCCGCTAGCGCTGTCCGCCCAAACACATAAAGCCAGCTCACCAAGAAACTTGGCGGAATTTGGACATTTATCCTGTCACTTGGCGTACCAATACCGGGCACGTATCATATATCTGGAGCTCGGTATTCCTAAAGCAGAGCAAATTCCCAGTTTCCTTAATAATAACTTCATTTGTCTTGCCGAACAATCCATTATCCCATGCCAGGTGCTGATAGCAAGTGCCGGTAGCGGGTATTTCGCAGCAGTGGAGGAATAACGCTTGTGCGGAGGTAGAAAAGGATGTGTTTGACAAGTGGTCCTCGACCGCTTGTTCCCTCTATATATATAGAAAGAGAAAACATCCATAATTGTCCCCCAAACCACCACGACAGGAAGAAACACACATGACCACAGTCACAGAAAGCCACGGTCACAACCCTGCCAGCCAGAACATAACATGCCCTCAGTCTAAACCCTTATATCCTGCCCACTATCACCTAGGATTACATCTCCATCAGATTCTTTCTCCACTGTCTTTACTATCGGATCTAGGGTATTCATACCAGGAATGATAGTCGAGCTCCATAATCCCAATGTGAGACAACTATTGCGGGGGGACGGCAGGGCAACACCGGTAGTCCATTACTCCCCCAGGTTATTCCGCAAGTCCAGACAGGGACCAAACTGGACGGGACGGTACGATGATGTCCACCGTCGTCCGCCATCGGGACGGATGGACGGACTTCCCCGCTGAGAAGACTCAGACACATACACACTCCGATGAGCTCCTCATGTCGCTATAGTATCACGTTCCGGGGTTCAAGGATAAAATGGTAAAGTTTGTTTGGAAGATTTAACAGGCTTCAAGGCTCACCAGGCTTGGCAGGTGGGTACAATGTGTGCTTTAGCGGGTCCGGTTCTACCGACTATACTATATCGGTGTAGATTCGGATGGCTAAATGAGGTTGTTGCGGAGTCGGTATCGGAGTAGGAGGACAGTATATCCTTAGAGTGGATGACCGATGTAGGGCTTGACACTACCCCCACGCACCTCCCTGTAACACGTGTCAGTCCAGAGAAGTAGTTATCCTATTGGGAGGATCCCGATCCCACGGGAGTGAGAAAGTATGATTGGCCTAATAACACTCATGCAGGCCACATGTCATGGGGGGAAGAGAGCACCTTAAGGGCGCTACCGGAAGGGAGAGGGCTTAAGTCTCCATACAATAGATCTTAGCAGCACAAGAGCACTCTCAGATACTTTTCCCAGATTGATACAAACCATCTGTGGAACCGCTATCGAGATTAGTCTGCTTTGTCATTCTGCGACCAAGAGCGAAGATTTTAGACCTTATTACCATCATCACTCGCACCATACCCCCCCCTCCCCGAAAACAATCCTCGGACCCATCCCAGAGCCTCTCAGTTCACCTACTCCACTATAGAAGATCTCAATTCAAAGAATCCACGCTTCTCTTCCAATGTGAGTGACTATCCCCCGACCCAGCAGTCGTCTGCCATCTTCACAACCAATCAGGAAACCACAAAGCCCTTACCCAGCGGCGCTACGGAACTCAAAAAAAACCAAACTCCTCTCCAAAATCACAAACCCATGATCAATGGCAACAGGTTGCAGGTAGAAGCGGGATTCATGGTCAGAAGGGCCCCATCTCATAAAGATCATCCTACCTCTTGCTGCCTTCCCTCCCAATTCATGACTGGCATGGCAGACGCTAAAAAAGTACTAATCCCGCGCACTATCATCATCATCATCATCATTTTTTTTTTTCAAAACCATTACATCACCACCTGTCACTCATGCTTCCCCAACCGGCCACGCAGATCCAATCCCTACCCCAATCACCAATGACCAGCCAGGGCTCCCGGCATAATCTATTACGATATGACAGCAACCAGCCAAACACCCCACCCCACCCCCTCGAGAACCAGGCGACTATTGCTGACGCTCGATCAACGAGAAATATCCCCGTGAACGTCCCAATGCAGTTTTCTGGGCTTCGAAGACGCGATGAAGATACACCGCGAAGGCCGTTACGGACTCCTTTCCTCGTATGCAGATATTACAGCACAAACTTTGCGAGCGCCCCGCCCTGCGTATACCGGCCCTCCTCACAACATGCCACCCAATCACGGCTCATGCACGTCCGATCTCTTGTCCGATTCCACCGGATCACGAAGCTCATATCTCTTCCGCGACTACGGCCTTCCCCCCGGGCCAAGGATCCAATCACAGGACAGTTCTCACGCCCATTGCCTACTCACCACCCTCGCTCCCCGTCGTGCTATGATATCCTTCCATTCTCACTTAACACCCCGCGTCGAGTCGTACTTTTCGCTCTGTGAGCTCTTCCAGGGGTTTGCTATAGCGGGCCTCGTACCGTAGATGTTTCCGCCATAGCGCCACTTCACTTCACTCCGTGTTCTACTATTCTTCCGAATTGCTCGTGCGCTAGCGCCTGGCATGTGGTGGTGCGCCATACCACCCCCCCCCCCCCCCTCCTCCCCACCGGCCGTGAGATTGCGGGGCTTGATTGCAACAATCCGAATGTATGATACTCTCATGCGCATACCCACTCCGCCATCTACTGCGCCCCCCGACCAGTCCTCACGGGAATGGGGGATTACCACAGCATACCATCAACCCATCGCCGGGTGGCAGCCCACCCTTCCCGGAAGTGAAGAAAAAACAATAACCCCCCCGACATGCTCCCGCCCTGCCCCCTGCCCCCGGCATGGAACCCCGACCAGGCCCATCCGGCGAGTGCCGTCAGTGTCGTACGACATCCACACCTCCACTCCGTCTTATACGTCAGAAGGAAGCCAGTCCAGACTAGAATGCCCCCTCATGAATCATTACTGGATTCGTATCGTGATTCTTCTCTCGTCCTTGGTTCCTGCAATTACAAGACGCCCGTTCATGCATGCATTCATTCATTCATCGATCCATCCGTCCAGACTTTACTAGTACGATATCCCACTGCGAAGCGGAAAAAAACCAAGGTTGCGAAAACAAGGACTGAACCCCCCTACCTTTTTTTTTTAGACAAAAAAACAAAAAAAACCTCGGGTGATGGAATCTGGTGTGCTTGGTTGGGTATGGTGGGAGGCACTGCCAAGGGAGGGGTATAAAGGGATAAGGGTGCGGGAGAGGGTATAATAGCTAGCCAGAGGGAGGGGGAAGGAAGAAGAAATAAGATCCTGTGCCGTAAACAATACACTAACGTGGGTAAACAACTGGTAGAAGAATGGTAGATGATAGGTGAAACTAAAGAGAGAAAGAGCGCTCCGTAATAATACACAAAATTGATTCCCATCCGATTCGATTGGCGCCACACTCTCACACAAAAACGGGCCAAGGAAAACAAGGAAATGACGTGAGGGAACCTATTCCACCGCTTCAGGCCCCGCCGGGGCCGAAAAAGAATCCGTCGAAAAGATCCATTCCTTGCCCTGCGGCGTTCCCGCTCCCCGCCACGCCCCCCGTGCTTCCACTATCGCTCCATGCATCACCCTCCCAGTCTAGGCCACCAAGGCCAAACGCGGACATATCCAGATTTCCCCAATCTACCGGCTGTGAGAGCTGCGGGTCGATGATCATTCCGTCCTGATCCACGGGCGGAGATGGAAAGTGCTGTTGCAGGGAGAGTGGAAGTTGGTTGTGCGTGCGCGTTGGAGAAGAGAACGTGAACGGGTGATGCGGTGCGAAGCTATGGGTTGGCGATAGGTTATATTGTGGGGAAGGTGCTGATGCAGGGTGGGGATGGTGGGGATTGTTGGGGTGGTGCTGCTGTTGATTGAAGCGCAGGCTTGGGACGGTGTTGCTTGCCCCTCCTGTGCCGGGAGTGAAGAGCTCGCGAAAATCTTCGTCAAAATGGGGTTGACGTTTGCGTTGTTCTGCTTGATGCTGCTGTTGCTGCTGCTGTCGTTGCTGCTGTCGTTGCAGTTGTTGGCGTTGCTCTTGTTGCTTTAGTTCCTGCATCAGTTCCTCCTCCTGCTGTTCCTGTGTTGTGGGAGGCGGGGTTGTTGCTGACATGGGCTCATAGTCGTCGTGCTGTCGGGATCCGGCGAATGTTCTCGTCATGCTCTCAAAATCTTTGGTGAAGCCCGGCGCAACCTCTTCTATGCCTCCTTCTTCATCGTCGTCATCGTCATCATCATCGTCGTCCTCCTCTTTCACTACCACCGGATGTTGCCTTGACTGTGCCATCCCCGCGCGATTCATCCCTGCTGCCCCACCAACCCCAGGACTATGCGCAAATGTTCCCGATGGTACAATTTTACTCATTGGCCCTTGGCCACCCGCTAAGCACATTTGAACAGTTGCGCGTGACATACGCTCGAATGCATCACGACAAGCTTCAGCAGGAGGGCATTTGTCGACCAAATCACCAAGGACAGAGGTAGCAGCTAATATGGTAAAATCTACCTCGTCCATAGACAGGCGAGAACGAACCAATGGAGAATGCCAGATCGTGTAAAGGAAAGAGATCCCTAATCGCAAGCATCAGAGTCGAGTCAAGAATGGGAAAGGGAGGCATGATCAGGGTGGGGGAGTAATTACCGGCCATGAATAGGTGATGGGTAGCAAGGAACGTATAGTTCACTTGGTGAACCCGGTGGAGTTGCCTGTACAATCTGAGGACCTTGCTTCCCGCCTCTGCGACAGTCAAATAAACCCTCTCTTGCTCTTCCGGACTGACCTTTCTTCCTCCAAATGCCCGCTCGGCCGCCCTACCACGAGCAGAATTTCCATTGGGCCCCAACTCTCCTGCGAGCAGGACTGGAACAGAAAGGCATGGCCGATAGAGCATTATCTTGGCCTGCCAATAGTTTAGTTGTAAGAACTCAAGGGAGAATGAGACTCCAGTCTGCTCTTTGGACTGCGGGGCCGTATCGATCCATTCTTTTAGCCGGCGGTCCACGTCTTTGTGCCAGCACTGTACCGTCTCAAAATTGCGGAGGAAAGGAGTCTGCAAATGGTAAGGATGGTGGGGAGGGTAGATATCGCTCCTTGAAGGCTTTGACACGGCAGGATCAGCGCGCGGGTCGCTGGATGTGCTGGTGAAAGCAAGGGAGTGAGACTGTTGCTGCAAAACCTGTAATATCTCGGACTGAAGCAAGCGGAGGCGGAAGTAGTGGTGAGATATTGTCTTGTAAGAAGGCAATTCCTTTCCTGGAGGGGGAGGGGTTATCCCAGCCGTCGGGTGGATGTACTGATCGTCTAGGAGTGACGGAAACTAAACGCAACAAAAAAATTACCATGTTGGCACATCAACACGGAAACAAGACAACGACATCTTCTATAGGCTGTGGAATCAATTCAAAGGGGAAGGGATGTTAGAACCGCCCACCTGCGTACTGACTACTTCGTCTGAAATTCCAAATGGCCGGCCAACGCAGGTGCTGACCAGTCTATCGAGGCTATAGACACACCACCAAAGGCGTCTTCTCAGCTCTCTGGACCACTGTCGCTTCCCCCTCTTGCCGTCCTTCTTTGCACTCTTCGCCGCTATTGCCTCCGCGTCCTCGTAATGCAGTCCCAGATCCACAGCTAGCCTTAAGGCTACGCCGACTATATACCACAGCCCAGGGGAGACAGGCCTAAGCAAGGCATACCCGGCCAGTAAGAGGACAGCTTGGAGCTCCTCAAGGCCGCCTTTGCTTTGGCTTAGGAAGGCTTCTAGATGTACCATCGCTGTAGCGTGATAGGATTCCGGCTCGAATTGCTTGAAACTTCTTTTGGGTTTCCTCCCCCCTTCGGTCTTGATCTTTGGCGACCCATCGGGGTTCTTTCCCGTCGCCTCGTGCTGGTCACGGCCCTCATCACCCCCATCGTCCGGCCCTGTCAAGAATATTCCCGCGCCGATAGCGCACACAATATTTAGTAGGTATCTTTCTTTATGAGTCCCGCCGAGTGGGTTTCCGCTAGCGCCATTGGCCATGCCCTCCACCTCATCCTCACTTCCGTAAATCTTGTCTATAACACCAGCGAACTCCCCCCTGTGCAAAATGGGTATTTGAGGGTTTGCATACTCGAAGTACAGATCTACAAGCCTCTCGGCCAACACCCTACTCGGGAAGGGCGCAGGGATGATGGAGGGTTTAGTGTGCAACCCGAAAAATGAGCCACCCATCTGCGTGTCTTCGTCGCCATCCGGAACCAATTCCTCCTTTGGCCCTCCGATCCCCAGCCCTCGAGCGCCCTTGATCCTTGTGCTTGACCCGATCCTCGGCCGGAATCGCCTGGGCCCTGACGACCCGCCCTCGCCACCTGCCCCATTTTGGTCGCCACCCGCCCCCGAAGCGCTACTCTTCACAGCGGCGAACACCACTCTCGCGAAGGAGATCCCCGAAGCGGAACCCATATACCTAGGGTCGCTCGCGCCGGCAAAAGAGACAAGACCAATATCAGAGACGAGATTATCCAGCTTCTTATCCTCCGTGTTTTCCGGATTTTTGGTGAGGGGCTCACGCTTGACGCCAAGATCCCGCATGGGTTCATCTGTAGTGAGTGCCGGATCGATCGGAGTGAGCAATTGCTGCGGGGATGGACCCAGCTGGCCAAGCGAATTTGCTGTAGCTATGGGCGGCGGCGGGAATGACGCTGATGTAGGGGTCTGAGAGGGGGGTGGGGGCGGTGGAGCCAAGTCCGGAAAAGATTCGGCGGGCGGAAAGGGAATACTGTTGTTTGCCAACAATGACTCGAGATAGGCCAACCTGGTCTCCAGGTAATGGACATAGCTGTGATTCACTCAGTCGTTAGAATTCGCTCCGTGAGAGAAACCGCTGAGGGGCCAAAGGGGATTTTTTTTTCTTTTTCTTTCTTAGGGGGAGAGTACACGGGGGGTGTCGAGCGGTGAAGAGGGGGAAAAAAAAGAAGAGCCAAAACAAACCTTCTCGGTATCTCCCTCTTAGTAATCGGATCATACCCCACACACTTCACATTAGCCTTCTCGCAGCTCAAGCAAGCCGGCAACCTCTGATCGCACCGATTTTTCCTCAACCGGCACCGATTGCAGGCAGAAACGTTTCGAAAGGACGAAGACCCCGAAGTGGTCACGGCCGCCGTCGCTGGAGTCGGCTTCACAATCTGCGCCGGTAAGGCCGCTGCCGGTGGCGGAGAATCTGGAGCGGCGGGTGGAATGTGCGATCCATCGTCATGCGCATTCTTTCTCCTACGCTTGTGGACTCCAGAACTCGTCGCGGTGCCAGTGGTGCCGGTGGCGGTTGTTGCAGCTGTTGTGGTGGAGGAAGTTGGGGAAAGGGATTTTGTGGTCATTTTCTTGGGGCCCGGGGTTATTGGGCCATGAAGATATTTTTTGTGGTGGAGATGTTAGAGGTGGTGGAGACGAGGGAGGGAGGGTAAGTACGAGTACGGTAGGGTGAGGGGGTGGGGGGCAGATGGCTGGATGGGTGTGTTGAGATGGATGGGACGAGCGCACCGTATGTCTGTATATTTTTTTTGATGGGTTTCCGGTGTGGGAGATAAGCGGGAGCAATGTCGATTAAGATGGGTGCCGGTATTGGAGAACACGCGGGGCGTGGTTGCGAGTAAATTACAGCACTCGTGCCGCTCCGTTTGTTGGCAGCGTCCGTACTCGAGTATCATAGATGATGATGAGAAGAAACGGATTACCGGTAATCAGATTGCCATGCACAAGGATTGTGTAGTGTAACTTACAACACCCTATTATTATTGGATTAGACCAACCCGTCGAAATTGTTGTGCTCGTACCCGTGCAGCACTGTACGGTACAGCGGAGTGCTTTTAAATTTACATTGTCCATCCTACCATAGATCTCCCCTCTCGCCAGTACTCGAGTACTTGTACCGTAACTCCTTTTTGCTTTTGCCCAAAGATTCCTTGCCGCCCCTCGCGCCCGCTGGTCACGGCGTAGTTTTGTTCAGGGAGATACGGCACGCACTAGTATGGGGGGGGGGGGGGGGGGGTTTCCGTGCGAGTGAGATCTGAGACGGGACGCTGCGCTGTGAGTGATGCTATCCTCTTCCGGGCCGGCTGGCTGGCTGGTTTCTTGCCCTGATTAGGATTCGGGATTAAATTTATGTCGCCCTACAAATAATGTGCTGACCGAGAGGGGGCTGCGTGAGTCAAAAGCAAGGAGCAAGAAAGCCCATCGAAGCGTTGGCGGTTGAGAGGTGCACAAGGTTGGTGATTTGGGAGGGAAAAGGCGCTCCCACTGGCTCTGGCGGCGGTAATCTGCCCCAAAGGAAGGCTTCTCTCCACGCACGAGTCGAAATATCCGGATGATGCACGGGTGGTCCATGCCAATACCATGGCCGTGTAGACGGCGATATGACAGAGTTGGATTCGAAACCATTGTGATTGTGGGGAAGACGAGCATGTCGAGACCTTGGTACTTGTAGCCTGCGCACTGTACTAGTACGGTACAGGCAGCATAGAAGTGTGGCCCACGGTGCATACTATATTTTGGAGGTGTTTTTATTGGCAGTTATGCAGCAACAACCTTCATCAAATACAAAGTCAGTGGACGGTTAGTCCAGGTTAACCAGCGAAATAATCCCAGTCCTGTACAAAAACATCCCCCCTAATGCTCGTGCCGGAGGCCAAGCTTTGCGCCATCTACAGTACTAGTACTCGTAGCTGACAACTGTGAAATGGCAGAATTATCGAATCCCTTTGAAGAATGCCATCTTCGAGTTAGTTGGCTCGTGGGCACCCCGCCATGCACGGCTCATGATCCATCCCCCAGCTGGATGTTGGGCGCAAGGCGGGTTCGCCAGTCACGGTTTCCTTGGCTCTTTCTCTTTTATCGCCCAACAGGTGCACAAATATTGTGATATCTCGTTACCCTCCATTGTAATAATAATGCCCTTATACATACATCACGGGTGTTGGGTTTCTGTACCAACTTCAAAGCGAAAGCTCATTCATGTGCAGCACGAGTGACTGCTCTAGCTTTAATCAAGGTTATTAAAGAAACGGGACATAATAACTCAAGTTTCAACAGCTTTCCCCGATATGATACTTGCGCCACCTTGGGGACGTACGGCCGCCGAAGTGGAATATCAAATTTGATAAATGATTTAACGTGGCAGCATCCTTTTTTCCGTCAGCATGGCCATCTTCAGCTCCCGTTCCAACGGGTTTCTGTTTCTATGATTCCATACCTGTTGAACAGGGCCTTATATATACCTCCGCTTCGTTTAGAGCGATTATTACAGCAGATATCGTACCCGTGGCGGAAACTTTTTTGCCCGTTAATTCTCCCAAGCGCAATGCGCGTCTCCAGAGCGTGTCCCGCGTCATACCAGAAATAGGAGTGCTCGCCCGCCTCGCCCGGCAACAGGCTCACCCTTCAATCGAAAAGGCACAACAGGAGGATCAGATTTGCCCCTTTTTGCGGTGCTTAAAGGGATAACTTTGCGGGTTCGAAAGGACCAACCTGAACGGTCCTAATCGGTTATACCCCCCCCCTACGAAATTTGGGTGGGTACCACTGCCTGTTACGGCTGCGAGTGGGGTGCTACTTGTACTTGACGTGACTTACTGATACGTCAAGTTTGATGAATTGTAAACTTCAAGCCGAATATGATATGCTGGCGCTGACAGATATCAGCTCTTCCCATTCCATGGCACACTACCGCAATCCCTAGACATCTGAGGCAGGAGAATCATTGGCTTTCAACATAATATGCTCCTTCTTTCCTTTTTCCTCTTCAGGTTTTGCACATGATAGCGAGGGAGCTATCATGTATTACCGGTAAGTTATGTCTGAGGATGAAGATACGGTAGGAACCATACCGGCAGCAGCCTAGTGCCACAACCCCCGTGCAGGGAACGTCAGATCCGTCACCCACCCTTGTACCTTACCCGGGCACAGTTAGTACTGCATTATTATCTCTGCAATAACCGTCTCTCGGTCCCCACGAGAAAAAACGACGTTTTGGATTTTCTACATCACTCACCCCGACCGAACCCGGCGACATATTGCGCACACCGGAGCAGGGCAGAACCTCGCCCACCATCCGATCCCCACAGTACTCGAGTACAGCACATCGCCCGCGCCCGCAAAGCAATCCGGCTCAAAGCAATCCGGTTCAAAGCACTTTGCACCCATGCCCCGCCCAACCACCCAAACCCCTAGCCCACCTTTTCACCCTCTAATCCAATCCCGGATGATGAGTTATGATCCTCGAGTACGAGTAGACTCCCTCAGCCCTCCCCACCCGCTCCTTCCTGTTTCTTCCACAACCGTCGATAAGACTATCGCACAGCCCAGAACAGCTGATGGGAATTATTACGTAACCATGCTCCCCCCCACACTATCTTTTCTTTTTCTCTCCTCTGCCCACTCCTGATATTGGTTTGCCCGGCTGGAGGGAAGGAAATGAAAAGAGCCTCATCGGTTCCTGAGACCGGGGGTTTCGGCGCTCGCGGCCTTCTTTTTTTTTCGTTGAGGTGAGGTAAGATGTCGGGGAAGGTTTGGAAAAAGAAAGGGTGAAAGGGAGAAAAGGAGGAAGGGAGAAAAACCTCGCACCGTGGTTCATTGATAGGATGAAGATTAAACATGTAAGCAAAAAGGTCGGGCAAGCTGAGGCTTCGTTGTTCGAGTTCAGTTATGATACCGTACCGGTATTTGTGATTCCGGGATCTGTGCAAGGCGGACGGAGGATTTTCAGGGCTCCTCCCCGGAAGTGCGATCTCTCCACCTTTTAGCAGGCTTGTCCTGTCATAATATCATAGACGCCCAATCATGGCACACCTCTCATTAGCCAAGCGGGAAGGGGAAAAGAAAATTAAAAGAAAGTTGGTGAACGTTGGTGAATTTTTCTTCTTACTGTACGAACACTGACAAATATGACTGTCAGGAAATGAGGTAATAAGTCATGAAATCTTGAGAAAGCGGAATCATGTGAATAGACAGAAAAGTCATGGGGCGTCTGTTTTTCCTTCTTCCCTTTCGGGGTCGTCGCACAGAGACCGAGGGCAGAGTACTGTACTGTACTCGTGGAGGTTAGGCAACCCCTCACCCTGGCCCAAACTAAATTTAATATCTTGACAGAATACCGGTAGTAATGGTTTTATCATCATACCAGCCCGGGGTTTATCCGGTCATGTTGTGATACTCTCCCAGCCCCGGCCGGCCGAAGAGACGCACGTGAATCAACCACCCAGGAAGGGCGCCGCCGTGAACTTTGAACCCAAACACGCTGTTTCGCCAACCTTCTCTCAAGATTCTAGAAACCTATACCACCCTCTACCTCCATTCCCCCATTCCCCCGATCCCGCTATCCTCGACCCTATACCCCGCCACTTTGATACTAACCCACTCTCCGCTAATCTTGATCAGGGAGCCGGGAGAGCGACGCCCGAATCATGGCATCTAATGCCCCAGGCTCTTCCTTCCCAACCTCCCGCCATTTCATCATACCGCGGCAGCGTCGGCGAGTTTGTGCCCAGTGGAACTTTCATCCCTGCCCGGATCTAATTACGTACAGCACTGCAAGTGCCGCTGACATCCCTACTTCTGCCTAGCCGCTGCTTCTGCCCTCGTAAGTGCAGCAGGGAGTAAGGTACTTGTAGGCATGGACCGGGTTTCTGGGAGCACGTCCTGTGTGGGGGTCATAGTTCGTCACTCGAATACTCAGCGGCTCCGGAGCGGTTGGGTTGGGCGTGGGAGGGAGTTTCCCATCACTGCATACCATTGTTCTCCTTTTGTCGTCATTATGGTAATTGCCTATGAAATCATCCCGTTGAGTGATTATTGGAACGTGACATATCGATAGTGCCCACGAAAACGTACATGTACTCCAGCAACTTCAACGTGCCATCCTCCGCTCCCCATTCCAAGTCTCGATACACCCCGGAGCACAGCTGAGGACTCGGGTGAGGGTGAAAACCCTTCCGCCCTCGCAGCAATCCGTATTGCACCCAGGGATTGACATGCGTCATGTCCCTACCCCCGTCTCCTAGCCTGGGGTCTAGTAATTCCTGGCAAGAAATAGTACCACCTTCCTATTCCCTCCGCGGGTAGCGGCGGTACTTCCCAATCTCGCCAATCCCCCCGGCGATTGAGAGCAGGATAGCTTTGGGGGGAGCTGATCTTTCCCCATTTTTTGCTTGGAAAAAGCAGTCATGCAAGCGTCATGGCGAGCTCCGCATGCGGTGCTGGTCTCAATTTCTCGGGTGCTGTGAAATGTACTCGTGCTCGCACACCTGGGTAAATAGGGGGGTAGGGAGAAACGCGGGGGGAAAGGTTTAATAAAGAGGTATCAAGTGTGTTACGTAATCCTCTGGCTGCACGTAGGGGGATGTGCAGAGCGGGAGGCGGGCCTGGGTGGACAGCACTGCGTGGTTGGAGCTGGAGCCGTTTTAGGACTTGCATGTGTATCGCTGTCCAGGGTGGTGTCATAGGCTAGAATTCATCAATCACCCGAGTGAGAGGTGATGAGTCCCGCTGTTTGATCTCAGAACTGTTGGGAACGAGTGTAGTTGTGTACCTCTATGTGATAATGATACCCACTGATGATCCTTCATCGCAACTTTCTCACGCGCTCTATCCAATCGCGCAGTACTGGTATGTTATCTAGGGATTTCCGAAGTCGAGGCATTCACACAATGGGGAGTAAAAGTATGGCAGGGAACGGGAAATGGCCCGGAGCCTATAGCGTAGTTATTACACAGGAATTGCACTCTACTGATAATAGATAGTATAGAGTTTACGATGCTTCTATCTTAATGTTGCTAAGCCTGCTCCGGAGGTCTGGCAGCTGTCCTGATGACACTAAACGGATAAAACGCAAGTGAACTCGCCATCTGCACTTCCCCATTTAGCCATCCTTAGCCTATATACCACGTGTCACCATTTGCGATGTGAGAGTTGGGCTGGTGGAGAAGACAATATTGATTGATCGCCAAAAACGAACCGCCGAAACAAATCAAGATTTGAGAGAGAGAAACGCCACAATTTAGGGAAAGAGAATGGTGACCGCGAATCCCCGCACAAGCACCAGAGGCACGTGTATGAATGTGTGCGTAGCCAGCAGCGTACGTATTCCTACGACAGGTATCATATCATATCACATATGGGAGCGCCACCGGCGAAAAGCAATAACTATCCAGCCTAGGATATAACCCTGGGTCCGCACGCTTCCCATCCCACTTTCTAGTGTTTTCCAGGACTTTGTCATACCATTTTTTAAACCTGTGATGGACCTTGTGGAGGAGTAACCTGTGCCTTTACCAAATCCGTTGGCTCCCGAGCACCGGCTCTACACACCTAGGACCAGCGACAACTTCAAAATGGCTATATGTCCAAAAGGGGAGTAGTTATTTGTTCGCGCTAGGCTTGTTACTGCAAGCTTTGGTAAAGAGGAGGAGGTCGTAGAGAGTTGCCTGAAGATTGGTTGATCCTTGCTTCTGGGGTTGGAAAAGGACACGATGAGATCTATATCCAAACTCCCCATTTCACGGCATCTGTGATCCTAATTTCCTCCGCCACCGTAATTTATATTGCCAAGGCTATACTCATAACTTGGTGCGCTGTCCAGCATCGCTCGTCTCCGTTGTTGGCAATCGATGAGCATAACTGCGCGGGTGGGGGGTTGTATAGACTTTTGGGCAAAGGTGACAAGTCAATGGATATTCCGGGTTAGGGGTTGATTGCCCCGTAGAAACCCTGGCCTCCGTGGCCAGGTATTTGGGGTATTCTGCGCGGAAAGCTCTCTCGTCCACAGCTTTTTATGATAGAACCTAATACAGGTTTATCAAGATAGTGTAAGGAAGCTATCCACATTCTTCAGTTCTTTGGGCACCTTGAGATATCGGCTCTTCATTCCAGTACTACATGAAATGATGGGCAAAAGTGAGGGGGATGGCGATTAAACTGGCATGGCAGAGATCATAATCACTTTATATCGCTCGGTTTCCGTGAAATACCCGGCGGAGCTAAATCCCGAATTTGCATCCCAGCGCAAGACATCCATGGCTCAAAAGTGATTGTGTAGAACTTAGAGAGAAAGAGTGAAGAGTGGGAAACCTTCTGAGCAATAACCCCAGCTATGTAGGGTACCCCGAAGCTAGGTTCGTGGTCATGCACGGTACCCACCGCCCCTCCTCGGAAGTTCACCTGCAGCTCGCTTCCCGTTACTCACTTCTCCTGCCCCTGTTGGCTCTAATGCCCATTTTGGATGGGTTCAGAATTCCTCGCGAGAAAAGTTTGGATCCCTATGGCTACTTCCGACCCCCCCCTCCAACTCATCAAGGAAAGTCGGCGGTCAGCTGCTGGGCAATGGTCTACCCAAGCTGCCTTACGACATCACTCTCCCTAACTAGGGGTAATAGGGGCAGAAAGGGGGGGGGGGTGAAATCCCATCCTAGAATGGGTGATCGGTAAGTGGAGGAATACACGGGACGGATAAACACCCGAAAGGAAGGTGAATTGCGCGGGGATTCATCCCCCGGCCTGGTAATTAAGCGGTATCCAAACTGAGGTACTTGAACCGGGAAGGGACTGACCGCCTTGGGTGATTTGTTGCTTCACTCTCTCGGGATGGGATTCCCCAAGACGAGTGATCTGTCATGAATTCCCCTCAAAGTTGATAAGTAGGCCTATCATAACTAATGGATAAAAATAACCTGCTGTTGTGATTATCGGTTGTACTAGTAAAATCCCGAGCCCCTATTTGCGAGATTCCCTTGCGAACATTGGGATACCATGGTGGAGCCCCCATTGCACTCGGAGAGCCTCTATATACGATAACTACAATCCCTATCCAACCTCCACCCGGAAACCTACTATCCAACACTACTGCCGTGGGAAATCTCTCCTACCACCCTTCGCCCCAAATCCCCGCGATGGACCCACCATGTGCGTGCCATACCCTCACTCGTACCCGCAGACCAGACACCCTACTCGTCGGTAGCCACCACCCCAGAACTGATTCGGAGGCGGACCCGAGAACAATGCTTTGGATTATCTCAAAGGGGTGAAGCTCGAGCATCTATCCACCATAAGAGAGTATGTGCTGAGAATTTCGGAGTCGAAATACTCTGATCTAACCATTATCTCGCCTTTCCGTCCTAACCCATCATCAATGCTCACTCTACTAACCTCGGTATCTCCTATGTTGGAAATAGTAGTTGATGGCCGCACTTGGTGCGGGATGTGCTCATACATGAAGGCGTCAGTAGGATATGTCTCTACCCCCGGAAGACGCGTAAGCCATGAAAACTTTTCTCATCCCTGTCTTTTCTTCCCTTCTGTTCTCTCTTGCGAGTGGAACAACTTCCTGTACTTTACCTCTCTCCTCAAGTTCTTCCTCCCAGTCATCTTAAAGGCGATCAATCATGGTCTTTCTCTTCACCTGAGTAAAACCTTCTATCTCCACTTGCATGATTCTACTCCACTGCGTAAACCCTCACTACCAATCATTACCTCCATATCAATCATTTTTCAACATCCTATCCCACCCATTTTGAACCCGGTACTTTCCTTTCCAGGTAGGGGTTTTCGGCGCAAGAGAGACTTTTTAGAATCCTACAGGACGGCGGGGGGTGGAAGCCCGGTTTTTATCTGGGACACTTTAAGAACTCCCTGCGCTGATAACGCAGGGTTCGCAACGGGAGGGCCCGCCCCATCCGTCCCGGGGATAGGGCGGAAGCAGACTACGGTGCGAAACGTAGTTTGCCCTGGAGAGTATCCAGTCGTGGTCGCATTACCGGAGAACAGGGAGAGACCGCATGCCCCGCTGCGCTCTCCCTAAGGCCCTAGAATGTGGTGAGCGTGCAAGATTGTAACCAATGAATATTCCCAAAGTTTCTTATTCGTACTTCGGATTATGTGCCACAGTGTGTAAGCACTATATCCACGAGTAGCTCATTCCCAGGATATCAAAACTGGCAAAGGTGCCCCTAATCGAATCCAATCGTATAAGGCACGAAACGTGACTCTCGGCCTAACACAAACCTACACACATTGGCGCCACCTAAGCAGTGAGGCAATAATATAGAGTTAATAAAGAAGAGGCAGGAAAACCCATGCACTCTGAATTTCTGGCACATACGTAATATCCCACTCACACCTACAGTACGGCCTAGCTACGGAGTCTGCGAATAATGCCACACCTCACGGGGCCTGTGATTCTTGCCGAGATCCACCATCTGCCGGTAAATTGTGATGTTGCCTGATCCGGTCTTCCTGTGGGGACGCCGAGGGTCCCAAGACCGTTGTGGCCCTCTAACATAAGATTTTTTTGCAATAAAACCATGGCCGCGGAGGGGGCGAGTTTATTAGCGTGGATTCCCGCGAAGAGGCTCTTACCATAGCGAGTGGCTGGTTCAAGCAAAGTTATCCTATATCCAGATGTTCCTATTTGGTGGTGGTGGCGCTGCGATTTTTATTGTTCCCGGGGGTGGGGGCCAAGGACCCGGAGCACAAATTGGAAATTAAAAGGTTAGGTTAGATTTCTTGGTGGAATAGCCCCGGGGAGGGTCATGGACTGACTGGTCCCACTGGTGGGGTTCAAATCGGCTTCATAGCAAGTTCGGATCAAATATGATGAAATATAGGTTGTGTTACCATCATTTGGCTGCGATGATTTGTAATTATCATGCTACATCGGGGGGCAGAGAAAGGATGTGGTCTCGTTCCCTTGATCATTTAATAACCACCCACGAACCCATCGGTAATGCCCGCATATAGCCCTGCCACAGCAGCATCCCAAACAAGGATACCCAAGAGTCTTCGCTCACCACCATTATCACCATACTCGAGTAAGGCCCCTCCTCTTGGGCCGGTGTATCGGGTCTTGTCCGGGGTGCGGGTTTGTATCATAGGCTTCGAACTCCTTTCGATACAGTACACCGTATAGCCACGGTGAGCCCTACGAGCCCTACCCATACCTTCTCATAAACAGGTCGGCACCCGGAACACCACTACTTGACCTGGGAAGCCACTAATCAGGGCTAAAATGCCACCGTCTCTATGCAAGGCTGCCGCACGGGGGACGGGCGAGATACTGTAGGCGCTTTGAGCAGAGTAATCCAGCAAATGGGTAGACAAGAAGGCACTACAGTTTCCCTCGATCTGGTGGCATCAGGGTGTGTGGGTTTCGTTGTCCGGCATGAATCGGGAATAATATATATGAGGTTTCAGGGGCCTCTGAATCTTAAGCACCGCACTGCATTCACGATTTGAATATACTTGGTGAATGCGCGGGAGTGGTGATGTAGAGGGTGCTTGTTCGGGCTTCACTAATAAGCTGTAGAATAGAGTACGAAGGAGGGGGGAAGGGGGAAGCAGGGAGGTGATGCCTGTTTGTCTGTTTGTTCGATCATGGGGAATGGGTTGAAGACTCGCGGTATCTGAGGTGATCGCTGTTACGCGTGATAGTGGGTGATGGATGTGAAGCTCTCCCGAGAGGGCTTAGCATGGTGGGGTAGTGGGTAATGATTAGGGTTGTTGGAATGGTGGAGGGATAGAGCTCGGAATTTCAGCGGATGGTGGAGTTTAGAGGAGCAAAGTGTACTGAAATGGCATTCTCGTGGCTGAGGATTCATCGTTCTAGAGTAGCCCACCGTTTGAAGATGTCTCCAGCGCTGCACGGGAGTACGGTATACTGTAAGCAAGGCGCCGACTCCTTTCGAAAACATAACGGTATGAGTCTTCCGCGCTCCGGAGAAGAAATAGCCAACAAACCCCCTCACAAGTCCTCCGAGAACTTGAGGGAGCACATCGTGCACTTGGCCCCCGGACCCCTTTCTCGACTAGATACTTACTCACTACCGGTATTGTATTGGAACCGAGATAATTTTCGGGTGCACGGGCTCCTCATGCTGAATTTTTGGAAGATACTTCTGGGAAATTTGGATAATCCAGCGTTGTATTGTCCTTGAAAATGTTGTGGCATGATACTCGTACCTGTGGGTTTCTGTGGGGAGCGTTGTCGGGAACACACATACCCACAAGAGTCCTCAAGATACGCGGCGCTCAGCCTACCGGGAACAGCGCTCCTGGCGGACCCCCTAATGTCATCACGGAGTCAAGCTTGGTATGATATGATAGAATGATAACACTGCGTATTTCTTAGTCCGATCTGCGTATCTGACCTCCCGAATCCCCTCACGAAATACGGTAACCCACTTCCAGAGACGATTTTAATTTACCGACAGTTCTCTCCTTGCGGACTCTGCGGAAATACCGCGCTAGTACGAGTATAATACTCTACGCCCAGGGAATAAAGTGAGTCAGGGGAAAAACAACAACGCTAGGCGCCATTACAGCACTTAACACTCCTGGGAGCCCCATCCAAACCTCAGGCAAAAGTCCGATGACGTGGGGGTGTAGCAAGCCGCAGTTTAGAAAGCTCCTTCACAATACCGTACAATATCCAAGGGGGGCCGTAAATTTTCACTCGCTGGAAATCGAGCAGTGATTCTGTTTGCCTCTCAACCTCTCCCGGCCATCTCCGCAAACAATCCTCTATGATGTGAATTAGGCACCACTGATACGGCGGTGATTTGAATACGGGCAATTGGACCGAATTTTATGTCGTCGGGGTTGGGTAAAGATTCGGCGCTTTTCTGTTTTCTTGTCTCTTAGAGGGGGCTTAGCAATTGACCTTTTGCTGCGCTTTCTGGCCACGACGAAGCCGGGCAAGGGAACAGGGGTGCTTGGTTGGTGGAGAGGGAGGTGGACGGGGCAAGGCGAGGAAGTATTACTTGCTGTGCATAATACTCTCGAGTGCTAAGCCATGTTTTCCACGAGGCCCAGTTTCGCGCTGGATAGACTACAACGAGGTACGGGGGAGGCTGTAGGGAATTTCCAACTACTGTACGGACCGTACCGCACCGCTGCGCTACCTGTGTATCATGCGAGAACTCCCGCAGAGCGGGTTGGCCATCGTAATGCTGGCGAGGGAGGAGGATTCGGCAAGGGTACCATGCTGTCACGACGGGTGCGAGTGTGGTGATATGCAGCCTGATATCTGGGCACAGTAGCCCCCAGCATATTGGTACAGTACCGTATTCTGTCACCGGGATGATGGCAAAGATTAATTCTGCTTGGTCACGGGCGGGGCTGAAGGTGGCGTGGGCAGTGCAGGACCAGACAACTGTACTATCGGTAGTACTGTACCGGTACAGTACCGGTCTGATACCGGTACCGTATCACTTGACTCTCCCGCCCACGGCGGACGGGTTAGATTGTGGTACAAAGTTTGGTTTATCCTTGGCGCTTGATTTCCAGGATCCCGACCGGTACAGTATTTCGTCTAAGGGAAGGCGGGAGCGGTCTGGAACGGCACGGGCACTAGTTGGAGAGGGGACCGTGCAAGCGGCTCCGCAACGAACGCTGTCGGTTCGTGCGGCTTTGAATATACATTTCATTCTGCTTCAACTGTGCGGAAGGGATGGCCTCGTCGAAAGTTGAAGGGAGGGAGTGTGCCTCGCCGGGCTGCCACCTGGATCACACTCACACGCCGTAACACCTACCGCCTCTTGCGTGGTGGGGGAATTCATCGAGCTATTCGCCGGCCGCTCCAGACATGGAATCCCCCTTTCCAAGGCCAACAAGACCGAGGGGCGTGGAGATCTGGCTGCGGTGGGATGCCTTGGCTCAATGCACTTTGCTTTCCATCCTTCAATTAACCTAACGACCAACTCGCGTCGATTCTGGTTCCCGCTGAAAGACTGAAACCAGCGCATGGGCGGTTACCCGGGCAGACTGGCTCTAAGCCTCACTTCACACCTCGGCCAGGCTACGGCGTGCTGCCCCACAGCGTACAATGTACCGCTGTGCGATACCGGTAGCGTGGATAGATTGCGATATAAACTATGATACTCGTATTGACCGTATCATGGGAGCGCAGTGCCGAGCTACTCACACGACGGCCGTCAAGTTGCTCGAGTAGAAACGGGTGTAAATTTACTCGAGCGCAGTAATTATGTAGTCTGATGCCCCAAAGCCCGCTGTCAACCCCCCCTTGCTCCCTCCCGATCGAATACCAGTATTGGTGGCTTGGTCAGTGCGAGCGCGGTTAGCATTGTACCGTACTGTACTAGTACAGGTAGAAAGCTCACCCCCTCACCTTCACCGTCTCACAAACGTTCCTAAAACACATGGACATTCCCGTTTCCAGCGCCGCACCTGGGTACAAGCACTCGGGTAGGGTACCGATGGCACTGGACTGCTTGTATTATACCCGTTCCAGCACCTGTATTATACCGTACCGTAGCCGTGCTCTCGTGCAACGAACTGGCTGCATTTCCTCCGTCGGCAGGGAACAAGCGTTGCCAATCGATTCACTCATGGATGTACTGTACTATACTCGAGCACGCCACTCGTACGGAACTGGGTCCACTCCCGTCTTGACGATAAGCGCCCCGCGCACTGCGGCTGAACAAAGAGAAAAAAAAATAAAATACTTTCCTCTTGCGGGTCGAGCATTTTGCTACGCTCTGGTACGGGGGAACAAACCGGCTCATCGAGGCAGCTGGCAGGCTGTGCCCGTCCGCCTCGCCATGGCGAAACTCCGTTCTTTCCACGCGTAGCCATAGGGATACCGTAGCTTGTTATTGGGGTTTGCGGCTGCGCACAGTAACCCCTGATGGTGGGCGGCCTGATATTTTATCGCCATTGATTTTGGCATCAGGTATGCGAAATGGAGGCGGTCCAGCCTTGCTATCCTCTTGCATTTATTTTGCTATTATACGCGTAGGGGGGAGGATATTCCCCATGTTTTGCCGCACTGTGTGTCTTTGCTTGTGGGAGTCTTTGGTATATATTGTTTGAGCGCCCCAGCCTTTTTTCTTTCTTCTTCCCCCCTTCTTGCCAGCTTCGCTCCCCTTATTCGTGACTTTTTGCTCTGCTCCTTGTTCGCCTGTTGATCGGAATTTGTATGGTACGAGCACCCGAGCACTTGAACCTCTCCCGTTTCTATTCGGCAGGTTAGGGTTCGCAACCGATCTTCCTTTGTGTTACTTGGAGGAGGGTGCGGGGCTGATTTTTGTCTTAACCCTGGAGCGGGCGAGCTAACCTTATCATCGCAGCTATCCATCAATCACCAACGGCTAGGCTCGTCCTGACAAACTCTGTCTTCCTCCTTTCTTCCAAGGTCTATCGAGGGCAGCTTGCATACGCATTGGTTTGCATTTTGAGGCGTCGGACAGAACCGCATTTACACTTTATCAGCTTGAATCTTAAACGAGATGTCCGATGACCAACGGTGAGTTAGCAGTACAATGCCCGGATAATTTATTGAAGAGTTAGTGACTGATTGGCCACCGCTTTGGTTAAAGCCCTCAGAATGTCGAAATCTTCAGTAGGAATGTCAACAGCATGAATTTCGTTAACTCCGGGGATGCGGCCGACGCTTTCTTGCGTTCTAGGATGGGTGATTCAATCTTCCCCGATATGAAGAAAGGTGCGCCGTTCAACCTGGGCTTCCTGCTGATTATCTGGTTCAAACTGTGTATTGACCTACCCACAGGCCGTTCCGATGCCGCAGAAACTCCCGGTACCGGGCAGAGCCAACCGACCCAGCACCATGCCCAAACTCAGCGGAAGGCTCCGAACCCGGCCCAGAGCGGTAGATTGGGTGCGGACAATGTTGTTGGCAATTCCCCTCTCTTCGCCGAGGGGGCTATATACGGAGGTGGGTGACCTTGACTCCTGAGCGATGGTGAGGATATCTCATCCCGGATGAACAGAACCTAGGGATAAAACCCCTGATCCCACTCCCGAAGCATCGGAGGTCTATAGCGCCCCTGTTCGGGAACCACCGGCTTGGAGGTTGAACTACGAGATCGGTAGAGGCTCCTTCGGAACTGTCTTCTTGGAGAAGGTCCAAACGCGCGGAATGCCGTCCCCTGAGCTATGGGCCGTGAAGAAGATATCGAAGGCCATACCAGACTTCCCTGCCAAGCGGTATCAAGCTGAGGTCAAGAATTTACAAGAATTATCGAGATCAAATGTGAGTTTTGTCCGAACTTGCGTCCTTTGTTCGTTGGCCTCGTCCGGTTTACGGGAGCTTTGGTCTGACCTATTGATAGTCCGAATGGTTTGTGAAATTCAACACCTCTTATGAGGACACTCATTACGTGTATATTGCTATGGAATACATCCCTATAGGGGATATTTCAAGGACCTTTGTGAAGGGCTATCGATGGAAAGAAAGTGATACGAAGGTAGTGATGGAGCAGCTGCTCCGCGGGTTGGTAGTGATGCATAAAGAAGGGATCACTCATCGTGATCTGAAGCCCGAGGTCTGTACTCTTCCTCGTCTAAAACACCGCCGACAAGGCCTAATAGTCACTAGAACATATTCCTCTGCATCCAAGACCACATGCCCCGTGTGCTCCGTGTGAAAATCGGCGACTTTGGCACATCAAAGCGTATCCCGGTCACTAACACCTCTACTTACTTAAAGACTACTACGGGCACGGAAGGCTACATGGCGCCCGAAATGGACGGCACAGACCAAGCGGAGGAACCCAAGACCAACCGCGTAGACATCTGGTCCCTCGGGTGTATCTTGTTCCGGATGGTCGCCGGCAAGCCCCTATTCGTGAGCCGGAGAGATGTGTGGAAGTACTCCATGAGCGCAGCCTCCCCTCCCCCTGCAGTCGAAAGGATAGGTTTCAGCGTCCCCTGCGCGGACTTCCTCCACCGCGTCCTGCAACCGAGTGACAAGGATCGACCGAGCGCCGAGGAATGCCTGGGGATGGCCTGGATCACAAGCCAAGCTCCTGGTTCCGAGTACTCTATTTCACAGGATCTCTACACGAGACTGTCTAAGCTCAAGCTTGAAGCACCCGACGTGTATTCACTCCCGGAAGCGATTGCCAATTCAGCGGGGAGTAAAACTCTGGGGAGGAGTTCGTCGACTGCGGCGACCCCAATGACGGATCCAACGTCGAGCGGAATGAGGCCCGCTAAGACTTTTGGCCCCACAAGAGCTGCGGGCTCTCCTTTCAACTAAACATTTGGACATTTGGAATAACGGGGAGGATGCGCAAAGGGTGGATTTTTCTTTTTTTTCTTCCACTTTGCACTTCCATTTCCATTTTCTGAAGGGCGTCTGTCTTGAAGGAACGATGCCAATTATGGTAGCTTTTTCTATATCTCTTCCTTTTTTTCATTTTTTTCAACTCATCGTGGGTTTGGATTTCTTTTCTCCTCAACGGCAAGGATAGGGATGAAGTATAATTTCCTTTATATCACTCTCACACTAAAGTTGCGATCAGCGGCTTCGTATACATGTATATTTTAAAAAAACAGTTATATTTAGCTGCCTTGGCTTCGCAACCTCCGGACTAATTCCTGTCATTATTTCCTCTTTCTCGGTGTTGGGCAGCCCGAATTACCTTACCGGTGGAACCTCAAGTATCTGAGCAGTGCGCTGTGCATGGACAAATTTATATGCAAAGCCAAGGGTAATGTCGGCGGAGGGTGTTACCCTGAATGGCTCTCGAAAAAATCACAAACATGAATGCATGTTTTGTACGCTTCAAAAGTTAAATTGTATTCACGAATGGTGGTAGTTTATCCAGGGTTTTGGAGGATAAAATTCTGTATGCCAGAGAGGCATTGCTGGTTGTAGACACGATCCAAGGGTTGAAGTTTACACAACATTCACATACTGGAGTACTGTACTGTACTAGTACAGTATCGTGCTGGGTAATTCTTGGTTAAAATTTTGGTATTCATGGCAGCACTGCACAGCGCACACTGGGGAAATGGCCTCGCGACGATCTCTGCCCCTCTCGCCTCGGACAGGGCTTCGGGGAATGATTGGTGAAGGGGGGTTCTTGTTTTCGCACCCCAAGTCCAGAGATGTAACTTAACGATTGAAAGCGAATAATTGGAATAAGAAAGAAACAAAAGGGTTATATTTACCCCCATCTGTTTGACAATTGTCGCTAGAGGGGTTGGGGGTGCTGCGGCAATACTTTTGGCCAAAATCTAAGGTGCGGGATGCGATGTGTGGGGTGCTGGATTTTATGCCCGACCATTGCACTATTGTGCATATCTCGTTCGATAATTTCCGCACACCATTTCCGGATTGCAAGCTTGGTGCTCTGAGGGTGGAATTTACTGTGGGAAGGGGTGTATACTTGGGATGTAAACGCCAGCTGAACAAATTTCGTTGTTTTGTTCCATTGTTTTGTTTAAGAACCTATGGAATGTGCGTGTCACACTTGGGCTCTTGTTGGCTCTCACAGTGGTTTGGGGTGGGGTGTCTTCACCGAGTTGTGGGTGAGGAGGGGAAGAATCTGGCTTCATCATCGGTCACTCGAGGCTGATCCGAGTCTTGTGTCGAAATTGTTACTTCAATGTGATGGAAAGAACGGGACTGTCCGGTTACCTAGTGTCCAATCTGGGTACTATTATGTGGATGATAATACGAGTCATCCTGATGTATCTAGATCGGACTGCAGTTTATATATAAGGGGGATGGACTTGGGTACGTGTACTATAGCAGCGAACGCAACGTTTTCTCACAATAGTCGGTCTTTCAATATTCTAGTCCTTTCGTATCTTGAGCCAGATTCCTCCCCACAGTACCGACTCCTTATCTGTGGCTTACAACATCTTGAGCTAATTTAGTCGCACCACCAGTTGGGATCCCCTATCCGTTAGCGCGTTGGAATAAAGTAGAGCTAAAGGAAAAAGGAAAATAGGTAATCACTTAGAGGAGTCCAAGAAACTCCTGAATTTAGTCGGAAATGAATAAGTGGGGGTGCTTTCTCGCTAGTTAGGGGCTAGTTGCGGATGTGACTAGCTCTTCTATGGAGGAAGTGGGCGAATAGGCGGGTTGCTGAATCTTGCCTGAGAATGCTAAATTATTGGTTACACCTTTCATCCCTTCTCGCCTCTTATCTACGCTATATTTAACTATCGGTTCTGGATATCGAATCTATTTCTCTTGACTGTGGCTCTCTTGATCGTTCTTTCTGTGATATGAAAACATTTCCTGCGTGGTTCCCGACGGGCTCGCGAGAGGGAAACGAGGGGGGGGGGGGGGGGTGGCCCGTCTAGGGTGACTTTTTCCCGGGGGGATGGCAGTTTGCTAGACTAAGGGGTGGTTGATTGTGAAAAATGCATCTTGAGAAAAGGGTGTTATTCTCACATATCGGTCCGCGAACGGATGTAGATGGGGGTGGATGTATGGTAGTTCCCTTGTCACGGTGGCATCACTAGGTCCGTGGGCCGCCGGTATGGCAAGGGAAACTTGAGTGAATATTTTTGCGGATGGTACTTGGTGACCTCCAATCTTGGATTTTGGATTTGGAGGGGTGACCACTACAGATATGTTGAATCCGTGTAAAGGGGAGTCCGAGTGGGGTTGCAGTACATGGCCCGTTTTCATCTTAGATCAAGGGAACTCATGGAAGAAGGGTTCAATTGCTTTGGAGGTCAAGAAAGCCACTTAAAGACGGCACAAAATCTAGTGAAGGTACTATAGTTTTTGGCGCTTACCCACCGAGCCCCACATAATCCTGCGCTTGAGCTGGCATGGCTCACCGGGTAGGCTTGGAAAGCTCCGGGGTCGTGGATGAATCTCGTACCGCTTGGGCTCCGTGAGGTCTATATAGGGTCAATCAGTTATTACGGCCTGAGCATTCGTGATGCGTAGTGTGCCCTTATACCATAGGGTAGGACTTTATGTGCCACTCACTGGTGAGATCGACGTTGAAAGTCGGCGGAGGAGTTCTGAGCTTCTATTTTTTCGCTTGTACGTCCTCTCGCCTACGTGCGAGCTGGTATACTGGTATGCGGACTGCGCCATAGGGATGAAGTAGTGTTTTTTCCACTCTTGCGCACGATGCACGGAATATGTATGTATGAACGGGGATTTTAGAGTAAGGCGAGTATTATAGCCTTGCCGGGTATGGAGATTCTCCGGGCCAAGCTGAACGTCAGCTATTCTGTAAGCCAGGAGAGACACAGCAGAAACTTTGCTACGTTCCGTAGCTCCACAGAGGCCAATTCTGCTAGGGATTTCTAAAGGGTACGACTCTGCGGTTGTGATCTGAAGGGTGTAACTAACCTTCCGCCATATCGGACACTGCGGTACTGGGTGAGCTGATGGCGGAAGATAGTGAGGTGCAGTTGATGGTGGAGTTTTCGGGAATGCTGTGGGTCTTTTCCATTGTTCGGGAATTATTGTGCTTTATAGAGAAGTTTCTCCACGAGTATGCCCCCTCTTTGCTTTCATGGTGGCACACGAGGGAATGGGGACAATCACAGTAAAGCGATAGGTGGGATGACCGATGGAACGAGAAGGATTCTTTCATTGTGTTTTATATATGTTAATTTTTTACGGTTATATTGGAAGGCGCCGAGCAAGAGAACGGGGTGTATAACACTCCATTTCCTACAGCTACTCCGTAGCGGTCAAGTATAGGTCTACCGTTTTTATGACCCGGTAGCGCGTACTCGAGTAGAAGTGGAAAGAGTGAGTTCCTGTCAGCGTTGGTGGGTAAATTCCTACATGGAATCAGCAGCCTGGGTTTATTGAAGGTGGGTGAGTTGGCGTCATGGGGGGATTTAAGCATCCCGCGGGTAAGATAATTCTTGTAAAATAAAAGGCATGATAAGGCATGGAGAATTTTTGTACTTGGGGCGTGAACACTTTCCTGACATCATAACACCGGTATTATACCGGTCTTTGCACTCGAGTACGGCGTAGTATTATACTTACTGTACTGTACATATCACAATGCAGACCCCAAGACATCTTTCCTTCACTAACTTGCCGTCTTGTCTTGTCCTCTCTCTCTCCCGCAAGCGGTATAATCAGTTGTGCCAGTGAAACTGCGAAACCCTCCGCTACCTCGCCTAGCTCACTTTCGCTGACTGGAGTCTGTCCACCCCACCTTTTTTTCCCTAGTTTTGTTGGACCTTGGCTTTTCTCTTTCTCTTTTCTTTCTCCAATAGCCTTATTGGCTTGTCCGGTTTCTTTTAGGGGTTTCAAATGTTGCTGTTTTCGGGAAAAACTCCCTCAAAATGCCAATCTACTCGCAAGTTCCGCAGCAGATTTACTATAATAGATAGTATTTACTAGGATTAAATTTTCTACTTGAGATGTGCATGACATGTCCAAAAAGTTGGGAGATATGATACTAAACAGCTAACTGTATGGGCCCTTCAGTCTTGTATGGCATGTTTTATACCTAGACTGTGGTGAGGGGAGGTTGTGGGTGGGGTAGAATGGAGATTTCATGGCTGATCAGATCCATGACATATTAAATCCACTGAGAGTATGGAAATTGTCAAGCTCGAGGATGGGACTTGCACCGCTGGGGAATACCAGGATAATAGTATTCCATGTGGGCATTTGTTGATTTCTGCTGCTTGCTCGTGGGTTACTAATTGGCCTTCCATCTTCGTGGTAATTTCAACAACTGTCTGGGTAGTAGATCAATGGTATACTAGTAAAAACTAGTCTTGATTCCTGTCGTGACTTATACGACCGGTCTGGTCTGGCATTTGGGGGCACGGTGATAGTTGGGGGATTTTTTTTCTTCCTTGAAACGAGTGGCATTTGAGACCCTAACCGTGATTTTAAAGCCCCGCTTGTTTCTTTTACTCTCCGAGATTATTCTCAGTTGGTTTATTCAATTTGGTTAAGAACTAATTGGGTTGTTGCATCTCAAATAACCGGCTCACACCCTCGAGCTTCCTCGAGGGGCCCTACTTCGGGTTTGAGCACATTATATTCTGCTGGGATATCTTCGGGTATCGTTCAATTATCATATCCTTCCCGCCATTGCCCCTCCCCCACTTGTATACTTATCGTGTCCTCCCCCTCGTCCTCCCTTCCTCCGACCTTGCCCTCCTTCTTCCCTTCCCTTTCCTCCCTTTCCTCCCACCATCCTCCTCTTCTCTCACTATACCGTCGCTCTGCTCTTCCGCCGCTCTCCTTAAGTCTGTAACACTCCCAGTAGTCCGCCGTTCCCAATATGGCACACTAAGCCCCACTCTTCCACCACCCGGATTTACGGGAGCATGCAAAACCCCCCAGCCGCTACCTTCATTCATCCCCCCCGCCTTCCCATCGTCATCACTTCCACCATCACTCTGCAGCACCTTAACCACATACCGACTCTTACTCGGCGCCGTCACCAAAACCTTAACAAGCGGGTGGGCGCCTTGGGAGATCTCGTGTAGTCTCTCAATAATGAAACATGTCTCTTCGCGGCGATCCGCGTTTTCAAAGTACGTGATCCCGTCAATGAGTATGAAGAGCAATGAGTCGTCGGGTAATTGTGCGAGGAGGCCTTCGAATAGAGTGCATAGCTGCTTCGTCGTTTTTGGCGTGCCCTTTCGCGTGTGACGGAGGGTGGTCAGGTCGAAATCGTAGTGTGTTAGCAATTGTGCTGTTAGGCTACGTATCAAGTCTGACGGGCCACCACCACTGCTGCTGGTATTTTCACCGCAGAAGAAGTATAGGACCGGAACATCAGATTGGGTTAATGATTGCACCAGCAGGGCTGCTATGAATGATAGCGGGGAGATCTTCTTGTGCTCGCCGTTACCGTTTATTAACAGTGTGCTGGGGGTTGTGGAGGTTAGCCATTGGCTCATGCGCTGTGACTTCATGATCCAGTTCGCCCGGTCTTTCTCCGCGAGTGATGCGCCGTGGCCGTGGCGTAGGGAGGTTTTTACCGCGGTTGCGAGGTCGCCGGGGGAGAATGAGAGCGAGCTCAAAAGTTCAATTGAGTAGACTTTGTTTGTCCGCTTTGTTAGCCTGGTATTAATTGGTCGGGTGAGGGGAAGAGTGTTCTAAACCTTTCCGTTGGGCCACCCGCCCGCGGGCGTCACTCTCGATCTGCGGGACATTGGCTTGTCCGGTGTCTTTGTCATAGTTGGCCGAGCTCTGGAGGAGCTGGTATACCTTATTGTAGATTTCTGTTAACATCTGGTTCTGCATCTGGGTAGTAAAATTTGCGTTGAGTGAATTGCGGAGGATCTCGTGGTTCATTGATTCCATATTTTGGAGTCTGCTATCTTGTAGCACGCTTCCTACGGCACAACCCCGCATCAGCAAGCCTTCCCAAAATATGAATACATTAGCGATGAGGTACAAACCGTTCTTCATCTCCCTCAAGCTCTCGTGCAAACATAGCTTTGCCTCCTCCCTCAAGTTCTTCGCAACATCCCTCATCTTCGATACCTTCAGGTCAATCTCTTTAGAATAAAGTTCGCCTTTCAACAAGGCTTTTCCGAATTTCCCTACACTCCCCCCATTCATATCAAGGTAAGTCACCACCATTCTCCCACCCGGGGTGAAAAGGTAACGGTAATCATACTCCCCGGCTTCTTCGCAAACCACCCCAGCACATGCTCAAAAATATCCAGAATCGCAACATACAACTCCGCGCTCCTCTCCTGTACCTGCTGCGAAGACCGGTAGAGCTCGGCGTAGACCTGCGTCTTGGCAATCCTGTCCGGGATCTCGCCGAGTATCTCGAACACCTTCTCACGTACATCGTGCAGCTTCGCCGCGGCATCGAACATGATCCTAAAGCCGCCGTATATGGTAGAGGAGTAGGAGGCCTGGGGCAGCAAGGTCAGCCAGGAATTGAATATCGGCGCGTTCTCACTGAATTTGCGCAGGTGTTTGCGTATGGTGCCGACGTCATGGTACTCGTCTTCAGCCTTGCGCATTAGTTTCTGAACGTCGTCCCATGTGGTATTCCCCACGAGCTTGCTCGGGGTCCTTTCGGCAGAGGGAGTTTTGAGGTATGCGTCAAGAGCTTCTTGGAATCTTTCTTCCCGCTCTTTGACGAGCTTGTCTATATATGTCGGGCTATTACCCGGCATTTTATCAGCGCGGCACGGCGACGGGGGGGACGGGAAGGGAGAATACTGTTGAATGGAGGCTTGTAATTCCTGTTGTTGTCGCTGCTGTTGCAATTCGAGTCGCTTCTGGTCCAGAAATTGGTCTATCGTGGGGTTGTATCTTATTCCTGTATTAGGATCCTCGAAAGCCGAGTGCAGCTGGCCATCCACCCTGGTTTCAATGTATTCCACTGCTGCATTGCTAAGGCATCTATCTGGCGGCATTTTACTGGATCGTTTGCATAGACTTTGCGTCGTGCTGGCTAGGAGCAGCTCGGGTTGAGATTTCGATTAAATACAAGTACTGTGAGATTTCGTCCTCAGAAGCGGGGAGAAGCGCAGTTCCGCATCTCTATCCGCTAAGCATGGTTGAAGAGGCGGGGCCACAAGTAGAGAAATGGGGCGAAGTGGCCCATGGCGCACTTTTGGTCTCGTTTCGGTTGTGTAGATAGCTGGGGAATACCGTGCCATACGGTAGGCTAAGTTTGGGAACCTCTGCCCCCGGACTGTGGGGTGGATTGCTTTTCTGATAGGCGACCGATATCACCTCCACCACTGATTCATGCGCATCCTGGACAGCTCAGATTATGCTACCCGTATCTGGCATCAAGCTTGCAGTACCGTATGAGAATGGGAGTGCTTTTTTTCCCCGTTCGGTAGTTGTGATTACTCGAGTGCAGGTATTTTTTCGGGTTCTGATTTCCACAAGCGTAGGTACTTGTGCTTTTTCTGGTGTACGGGTGATACTCCTCGAGTGACGAAATGGGGGCAACTGGGACATGGCTTCTGAGAAGCACGTGATAGCAGCAGTGACGGTTAGCCTAATGTTACTTTCTCTAGCCATATTAGGCTGCCGCTGGCCGCGTTATTTAAGTTGAGTTGAATATTGTGACTTGAAGAAACGCCAGTCTCCTTCCCCCACTGTCTTGCAACCTAGGTGAGGTTAAAAAGAAAATAGAGAGGGGCGCTTTCTATAAACGAGCGATCAGGAGGTTATCGGGGAGGTGATTCAAAGTATCATACCACGACCTCTGGGCCGGCGGGGTGCTCCTTCACTGCTCTATGTACCGGTGCTTTGCTGGTCAAAAGTGTCGACAAAAGTGTCCTTTCCCGGCCGGGGTGCACTCTCACTTGCTGTGGCACTTGGGAAAATGATTATCCAACCCTCCTTCTATCTTGGGGCTCGTCATCCTCTTGGTAATCTGCGGTACTAAATTCGCGCCCAGTCAGACCCCCTGCGATAAGTTCTTTTGCAGATTGATCACAACATGTTGGTGCTTGTGAACCTAAATTCGATAGTACTGTAATCAAAGCTCTGCATAGCTGTGCAACATGCAGGAGCCGGGATTCAATGCGGCCGCCTCTTCATTCGCTTTCGAAAACCACTCATACCAGTGCTGTGCTAGAAGCACAGAGGAGATTCAAACAGGCAAAGGTGGAGATAATGTACTAGTACTAGTACGAGTTCTCAAGGACGATACTGTAGGCGATTTCTTGCCATGATGTTGACCCCCGCACTGATTCGGGAGTTGACGAATTTACGCTTGAGCAGAGGCGCAGTCTCGATGGAAAAGTGAAAATAACCCTTTCCCCCCTCTTCAGATCGGTAAGCAGCAGCTAGCGGCATTAGCCGTAATGGTTGGTCCCTTTTGATCCCCAATATGTTAACACTCGCAGAGTAGAGTATTTATTGTGTTGTCAGGCACCTAGAGCCCCTATTGAGTACGCGACCCCATCCGAAGCCTGGAAGGGTGGAGAGTCTCCCTCAAAAGACCGGTAACGCGCCGAGAAACCCATCAGGTTCCTGAGTATTATTTACTGATGTTCAGACGTGGTTAAGCGACTGAGGATAGTACTTGTACCAAGACAGCCCTTCATCCAGATATAAGATCCGAAAGCGAACCTCAAGATACAACGATGGCAGAAACGGGAAGTTTACCAAAGACTGAAACTACTGAACCTAAGCTTGAGGTCTCCGAGATGAAAGACGACACCTCTGAGACAAAAGATGCTACTACATCCTCAGAGTCAAAGGGCACCACAACCGACTCCTCTCAAACCTCAATCGAACCAGGCGGGAAGGACACAGATGCGGATGTGGAAACCCACGGCCAGTTCAAGGAAGATCAAATCACCTCCGATGAGGCCGACGTGTGGGAAGTGAAGCATAGTTGCTGGGAACCCTTGGACAAACGACGGAAGGCGGCACGGAAACGTATCAAGCAGTCAACCAGCTATATGAAACTTCTGGAAGACCGTGTAGCTTACTTGGAATCGCATATCGTGAAATACAAGCCGGATGATCCGGTCGAGGAGGACGAGGCGGTGGCCCCAGCGAAATTGATGCGTAGGGAGCCAAACAGGATGTTACACGAGGAGTTTGAACTCGCAAGACTGGCAGAGGGGGAGCATGTTCTCGATATCCTGATTTCTGATCCGGCGGAAGTGGGCGAAGCGAGTGGTGCCGGGAAAGCGGAGAGGCTGAGAATTAATTCTGTGCCAGTATTGAAGATCTTAGAGAAGCTTACTACGAAGTCTTTTGGTACCTCGTACATGTTCTTGAGGCCTTTCAGATTTCTCATGCGACACCGAGATCTACTAGGGGGCTATCTAGAAGAATTGGAGAAAATTCATGTCGATAAAGACCCAGGTAATGCAGATGATAGGGATAAGACGCCTACCGTGATATATGAACCTGGCGGAGGAGGTAAACGTGTTTCCCGCTAAACCTGCTTATTGAAAGCTAACTCTTTTCGCAGTCTGGGGCAGCAATCTAGTCCCTGAAGTGGCTGTAGAGAATATTACCGAAACAAAAGAAGATATGGAAGACCTTCGCTGCCTTCTAAAGTTTATTGATGAAGAATGCAAATCCGATTTTGACCTCGTCCAAGCAATCAAACACGGCGGTGTCAAAAAAATAGCCTTCACAGATATCGACCTCCTCTTTACTGCGGGAGAGGAAATCTATTCTCAAAAGGATGTCGATAATCCGCAAGTCTATCGTGTCCTTGCCACCACCGGGGGCCGTCCTCTCCGAAAAACTGAGGCCATCCGGGGGAATCTCAAGTTGTACAGCCGTATGATGAAGGAGCTTACAGGCAGTATATGCGAGCGCAACCACCCACCGAACTACAATGATATATTCCGTGCCAAAAGAGATGACGATGGTAAGGGTGAACCATTGTACAGACGACACGATACTGCGAGCCCCTTCATCATTGACTGTTACTCAATTGATTTCGATGGATTACATCTGGGTGGTGTTCAAAAGCAGATTGAAATCCGCCCCTACGAAGGCGAGAAACCGGTTACATCACTGCCGGTGTATCCATTGAAATTTCTGCCAGATTTGGAAAAGACTAGAGGACGGCTCTTGGACCGGGGAAAGTCGTTTCTGACGATGCTAGACGTTTCTCATAAGTATTACGAAGGATTGAGTCTTAGCGAACCGAAAGAAGAGGTAGCGCACCTCATCCATCCGCAGGCCTTTTCTTCCATTGCTCATAGTTTTGTCGCAGGTTCAAAGTCAGGTAATTGCAGACCCAACACTCGCTCTGCAGCTCAACCCCGATTGGGTTCCCAAGCTAGGTCTTGACACTGCTACCTCGCGGGATCCCCGCGAGGCAAACGAGTCCGGTCCCTCTACATGCGCCACTCTTTGCTGGCAGGGAAGCTTCTGCGAAAAGCATGAGGACTTTGGCATAGAGCTCCAAATAAAGCACCATCTGGAAATCTTCGCATCCCAAGCGAAGCTTCTCGACGAGGCCCAGGAGCACAAAAAACTCGGAGATTCCCTTATTATCCTGTTGCCAGAGCGGATATTTGGGTTCGTACTTAGAAGCCGGAAGTGGAGTAAGTCTCTATCTCCCCCGACAGTGTAGTCCGCGCTAGTCTGACAAATCTGGGTAGCCCCGTTGGACGTCACATTAATGAGGGATGTTCCGAGTCGCAAAGAAGGGTTCAATTCGCTAGTTTTGCCAAAAGGGCATCGGGACTTGGTCGAGGCGTTGGTCCAAACACACTCTCGGGGCTCAAGACCCACCACGGGTACAGTTCACGACGGGGAACACGAGGTTGATCTCGTTCGCGGGAAAGGTAAACCCTGACAAAGTCCCCTACCTTCGTTCACACGGTGCTTATCTTGGAAAAATAAAGGCAAAGGACTTATTATTCTGCTTCACGGTGCTCCGGGGGTGGGGAAAACTTCGACAGCAGGTATTGCGCATATTCCAAAGGATCGCACCACTTGCTGAAAGTTATGCAGAATGTGTTGCCGACTTTACCGGAAGGCCTCTATTCGCGATAACCTGCGGTAACGCTCCACACAACCCCTATAGGGCCCAAACCATAGATACTAATAGATAATTAGGTGATATCGGAGCTGAAGCTAAGGAAGTTGAAGAAAACCTCGAAAAGCACTTTTACCTCGCGCACAAATGGGGATGTGTTCTTCTCCTTGACGAAGCCGATATTTTCTTACAAAAGCGTGACAAGGCCGACCTTCGCCGTAATAGTCTTGTCTCAGTCTTCCTACGTGTTCTCGAGTATTATTCCGGAATCCTCTTCCTTACAACCAACCGAGTAGGCATGTTCGACGAAGCTTTCAAATCCCGTATCCACATAAGTCTCTACTACCCCCCCCTCGATCGGAAAGCATATCTCGCCGTGTGGGACATGAACTTGACACGCACTCAAGAAGGGAAGAAGAACATTCAAGTTGATCGTGTTGAGATTCTGGGTTATGCCAAGAGACATTACAAGGAACTGAAGTGGAACGGGAGACAGATCCGGAATGCTTTTCAGACGGCGATAGCGCTTGCCGAATTTGATGCCAAGAAAGCCGCGGTCAAAGCCGGTGTGGAGGGTGCCGAGGACATGATTCACCCCCCGGCGAAACTCACCCGTCAGAAGTTTGTTAAAGTTGCGAAGGCCAGTAAGGACTTTGACGAGTACCTTAAGGAAGTTTACTCCGGATTGAACGATGCAGACCTTGCCGAACTGGAAGAGGTGCGCAAGGATAATTATCCAGGATACCCCCCACGACGAAGATCAACGTTTAATAGGAGCAAGAAGGAGGAAGTGAGTGAAAGCGAATCGGATACCAGCACAGATAGTGGGGAGGATGAAGATGACGACGACAGTGAAGATCGGGATGAAGATAGTGAGAACGGTAAGAGAAGGAGGAAAAAGCGGAAGGGTAGCGGTAGCGCCAAGAAGTCCAAGCGGGGAGATGATGATAGTGATGACAGTGAGGATGAGGAGGAGACAAGGGCGAAAAAGAAGACAGGGAAGAAGAGGAGTTCCAAAAGGTAATCGCGATACCCGGAGGAAACGTGCTTCTTAGAATAGGTCATTATATGAAATCTTCGCTCAAGCGCCACGGAAGAATAAACGTACCTAGTTATATTATACAATGCAAAAGGGTATCGCCGTATTTAAACGATTAAGGGATTTAACAAAAAAGAATCAAAAAAAAAATCGCCGTATCACCGACACCACCGTGAGGTTGGGATACGGATACCATCCCCCAAGATAGATAACGTTGGATGCCATGAGAACTAGTTCCCAAAAGGAACCCGAGACAATTAGAGACACTAAATTTCTTGAAAAGGGAAAGTATGGGGGGGGGAAGGGGGGAACACACGAAGATGGATAAACAGATCTATATGGCTTCTCAGAAAGGCGACTAAATCCACACTTCAGAGAAAGGGGGGGTACCGGCATTGGCGATCTTTCAGACGACGGGCACTAACCGTACCGTCACAATGTCGCAAGAGAGCCATGAAAAATTACTCGATATTGAATCGCTGATCGTAGGTCTGGATGCTGGGTTTGTTCTTTGCACAGTTGTCCGTAATTCCTTTCATTCGGCTCCGCCCGTAGGTCCAAAGTCCAATCCCATGGAATTTGCGTCTGCGGTTTCCACTGGGTCCTACTTTGTCTCCTCCCGAGCGATGTCCTGTGACATCGTCGTTACTTTCTCTAGTATGATATAAGTCTACCTGAAAGTATCGTGCTCCTTTTCTTCCCCCTTCTCCCTCACCCAATAGGTAACACTCTCTCTTATTCCTTGAGTAGTGCCCGGTATCTTCGCTCGATCTCAGCTCACATTTTCATGATATCATACCTAAGCACTTACAAATCCAAGTTCTGAAGTGTTTTTCTGTATGTGGCTGGTTCCCTGGGCGGTGGGTGTGGTATAAAGCGCTTAAAAAAGGTGTGCTAGCGTGGTGCACTTTTGTAATACCTGGAATTTAGTTAATTGCAGGGCCAAATATAACTAAAAATGGAATTTACTAATATCTATTACAATTTTATTTCAATTAAGTTAAAGTTAACCATTTATTTCCGCCACTTTCACTTCCGTATTTCCATTTTTGAACTTGCTTGTCCGGTGAAAAATGGTTTAAAATATTCAATCAGAAAATTACATGTTGTTTAGAATGGGTTAAAAATAAGGATGAGTTGAATGACTGGGAGAGAAATCACAACTTTTATTAAAAATCATTAAACTAGAATGTAGAGGGGCGTTATAAAAATGCATCACCCTGGTCTACATTTCAAGTGATTTATACCATACCATACCTACGTTCCAGAGTATACTCAACTGTTCCTATGCGTCACCCTCTAGGCCTCTAGTATGGATAGAGATTCGGCCTAGTATAGACTATGAATACATGTGTTGGGTCACTACAACATTCCCTTTAGGCTCTGACCTGGGCCTCTAGCAATATCACATATTTCCCCAACTTAACCTATCCACAACTCTACGGTCCCCTGGTTTGGATAGGAAGCTTTTATGGCAGTCTAAGATATCCTGTAAACTGGAGCCCTCTAGTATCACGAATGACCCCAGGTGTTCCCCGGACCCTACTTTTAGGACGAACTATCTAATTATAAAAGTGCTGTATTCACTTCCGCATCGATTACCAGGTGAAGGCGCCTGGTTCTACTAGCGGCCAGCCCTCTGTTTAATGCTTACCTAAATTAGATTGTTTCACAAAAATATAGGGAGAGTACTTGAGTTGATCACTATCACATTTAGACAAGGCGCCACAATAACCTTGGAAATGTGGATAAGCAATACCGGCACACGGGCGGGCGCCATCTAGTTCCCGGGGAAGTATGGCACTAGTCCAGATACTGATATTACGACAATTTCTCAGAGTTCCCTAAATAACTCTATGGACTCCCAAGGTCCGGTCTTCAGCTACTGCTTAAATCGATTGCGGCTGGAAACGACGTTTCCCCACGCCTTGTAACTTTGAGGAGGATACCATTCGCACTTAACCGGATGATAATGGCATGGATTCTGGCTTTTACTCTATAGTGCACTAGTACAACCATTGGTGCCATCGCCTCCCCAACCCTCAGCCAGAAAAAGAAATTCTCTAGCATGATGCGCTATTACTCCCCAGAAGAAAGGTACATAGAAAAAAGGATGAAAACAGATGTCACGGGCCATGAGGCCAGCCTCAATACAAAGCGAGGGGTCTCTCCTTTGGCTCCTGGCCCTCCGTCAGGACACACTAACGGAATACAAGGAGAAATGGCGGGAATTCCTCTAGACCCATTGAAACACGGGCACCAAACAGTTCAAAAAAGAAGGAAATAAGGTACAAATACACATAATAGGTCCACCCGGAGCACTATTCGTACCCCCGGGGCTTTCACCTTCCAACAATCATAGCCCTGCCACCCTCTATTGATATCACAACAGATCACTCACTTTTCAAACTTCAGATCCCTAGCCCCTAGAGTACCCCAAGTTCCTCACAGCCCGCTAAGTATCCGCTAGTAGCACCACTCCTTAACGGAAAGCTAAGATATCGTGCAACGCAACACCAGGTTTTCTATGCCAATCCGGAACCTCGACGACGTCTACTCGCTCCGATAGAACAGAAAATCTTCACAAGGAACTACTCCACTTCTCCTGCTCGCCTCACTTGCTCTAGCTAAGTTCATGTCCAGCCCACAAAGTAATTCCTAATATCCCAAGGTATATATACACATAATTTTGGCATCAGGTTTGATTTAGTCTATCAAAACTTGAATGGCCGACTGACTGGGGAGGGAGCTAGTTTTTATAATCCCCCTTAGTCTCAGCCTCAATCAAGTCGAAAATTGAACACCCTGCGAAGTGTCCGCCCTTGCTAGTGCCGACCACCTTCCAACTGGGTTTGGCCAAAGGGGTCAGCTCCCTAGCAAACTTAGGAGAAATGACACGGGAACATACCTATCTAGTGCCTCCTTGTCCCCGATTTTCTTGGCCGTTCCTCCATTACCGGCTGCAGCTGCGTCTGCGAGCAATTGAGTATAGCAACACTTATCTAGGGATAGGAACCAGTATATGGCCTCCTCTACTGTTCCACCGGCGGTAAGTAGCCCATGGTTTTGGAGCAATAATGCCTATACTGCCGGTTAATCAACTATGGTCTAATACTGGCAAGCTCATGAGAAACCTACCTTCTTTACTCCAAGGCTCTGAGCAATAGCAATACCTTCGTCTTCCTCTAGGACTACGCCTCTGAAGTTTTCGTGCACCGCGTGATCCTGGTAGCGTATACTGATCAGTATCTGCCTCTAAACTAATTGGTCAGAAACTAACATTATAGAACGCACAGCTGTCCTGGGTGATGATATCTAGGGGTTTTCCAAAAGCACAAAATGTCCGCCCGTAAAGGGAGTGGGCATGTGCAGCACAGTTAACATCAGGACGAGCTTTGTGGATTGCCGAGTGGATCTTGAAGCCAGCAACATTGATGTAGCGATTTGCGCCGCCATCAATGACCTTCCCGGATTCATCCACGAGAAGCAAATCCGAAGCTTTGATCAAGGCAAAGTGAAGACCAAACGGGTTAAACTAAAACCCCGTGAGTGACACTCGGGTGGGGGTAGAGTGAAGGGGAGGGGGCGGTTTCAGCCTACCCAAAAAGCATTCGGGTTGATTGGATCCTGTTCGCGTTAGTGGTGCCAATGATTTGGAGAGTTGTGATTATGTTACCCTAAGGGATATATGACCGGCTATAGCACACATTGTCAGATCTGTAATGGATAGCGATCAGGAGTCATGGGGGTTCTCACCGACCCCCCCTTCGTCGAACCCATATTTTGCAAAAACCCTGAATCCAGCTGCGAGCCTCTCTTTAAGGTATCGTCTCCTAACCTCTCCGCTCTCAAATTTCATACCCGCACCTGGCTCAGGATAGCCCATTCTATCCTCCAATGGAGCGCTGGTAGTCCCGGGTGAGCTGTGGGTACTAATCACTGTTGGTGTCATGATTGGCTAATCGATGTTTTATTTTGAAGATTGAAAGTTGGTGAGTGTCGTTTTACGACTAATGAGAGTTAAGGAGATAACGTAGAAAAGAGGTGAGGGAGAAGAGATACGCTTAAATACTACCAATCAATGAATAAGGGTCCGGGGTCCGGCCCGTTCCTATGACAACACCGACGGGTGTCCAAACATAGAGCCGGGAGGATTAGCGGTTCTTGCAGCCATCTTTGTCTCAGCTGTTATCGACATGATTTTTGCCGAGGACGAGTCCCAAGGTTCCGGCTTGAAGACCTTCTTTTCGTTACCCTGACATATTGGAGCGGTGATCTTGACACTCACGGCAGGAGCTCTGGTAACCTAAGTGTGTCAATAGTCGGTATGTTGTCAGTGGCTCTGGAATGTACAAGTACTGTACATGAGTTGGTACTCAATCACATTCTCAGGTACTTAGTTTCCTGGAATCTACTATACTAGCTCAAGGACGGTATCATACATTTCATGCAAGACTTCACAGTGCTAATATTTAGGATAGTATCTATAAACAAAAAGCCAAGAAACCAGGAGAGGCTACAACCCTCGGAGGCGGCAACAGAAGCGATAATCTCTTCGTTCGTTCCCGAGTTTCACGCACATCTAGTCTGGCGCTAGGAGGATGATCGGCAATAGCTAGGACAGCTAAGGCAATGATCGACAATACATCCAGATTAGCCAAAACTAGCAGAATTACCAGCCAAAATTATGAATTCTTGGGCTGGATTATGGCATGAGTTATCAGTTTAAGAAACAAAATTGGTTAAAACAAATTTTTTTACGGAGGGCAGCCTTAGACACAGTAGTCATACGATAATTACAAAATTTTAGTGCTTGCTTTCCTACACTGGAAATCATTGATCCAGAGCTTTGGGAACGATATCCGCACTCTATCATATTACCATGTGATTATGACAGTGTTCGTTAATAAGATTAACAGGTTAAAAAAAATTAATCACCCAAGTTGAGCAGGAGTAATATGTTTAAAAAAACAATTACACCAATAAACTTGTCTAAACCTAGATCCAACAAATAACGGGGGCGTTTGGAAAACGGTCATCTCAAACCGCGATTGCGCTTGCCAAACACCCCCTCAGTCTTTGGACCTTTGTTCATAAATAGGGTACCGCCTCAAGAGGTTTTGGTGATTCTGCTCGCTCGAGAGATGCGGCCAAATACCGCCCGGGTGTATGACATTCTAATAGAACAGCTGCAACCAGCGCGGGACCCCTGAACTCTATTTCTCCTGACTGCCCCATGTCAGTCTTCTTCAACCCGACGGGAAAATTTACAATTCAATTCCACTCAGCAAGCAAGCACCAGCTAGACGAGCAAACGTTCCTGGCCCCAAGTATGTAACTTCTATAAGAATCCGCAGGTCTTCGTAAATACTTAATTCAGTCTTACAGGGCTATCACTGAATAATAAACGTTGCCTACCGTATCGCGGACTCTTGTCCCGACAGATACTACGAGAGGTTGCTCCAGCAAGGTGTTTGGAAGAACATTGTTGCTTGGGACCGGTATGGCATAGTGCGGTACATAAAGACAGGACAAATCCCTATTGGTCCCTTCAGGAGGATTGTCGACTTGATCGCGATACGGGGCACCGATATTGGTATACCATCTACTCAAGTAGCGTACTCTTACTGTAATGTACTTGTCCCACAATACCCGAGACTAGCTGGTGCGAGAGAAGGACAATAAAGACTACCGGTACCCTCCCCATTACTTTAGGGAGGGAGTTTGATGCAATATGCCTAAACACGCACTTCCTGCCGCCGAACCATTAGAAATGCGGCTATGGTACCATGTGGAGCACCACGGTTTCTCACTCGCCCCCTAATTTTTGGCTCATGTTGGAAATAGCACTTGATGGCCGCACTTGGTGAGGGATGTGCTCATACATGGAGGCGTCAGTAGTATATGCCTGTACCCCCGAAAGACGCGTAAGCCATGAAAACTTTTCTCATCCCTGTCTTTTCTTCCCTTCTGTTCCCTCTTACAAGACAACCACTTCCTATAGTTTGCCTTTCCCCTTAAGTTCTTCCTCTCAGTCATCTCTAAGCAATCAATCATGGTTTTCCTTTTCACCTGAGTAAAAACCTCGTATCTCCACTCGCACGATTCTACTCCACTGCGTAAACCCTCACCACTGATCATTACCTCCATATCAATTATTTTTCAACAGCTCACTAGGTTTCCATCTAAGGTGTTCATCCCTAACCTACCGTTTGTCTGAACACCGTTATCTGGAATAAGAGATAAGGAGGTTACTATAGCAGGAAAAAAAAATACTTCGAGGCGCCCAATAAGTGAACTTTTCGCTTTCCAGTTAACCCACCCCGATTCCCGGTTTCCGATGCGACGGTTGGTTCCACGGGCGGCTGACTCCGGACTAGGCAGAGCTACCAGTTGGGCGAGTAGGGGGGGGGGGAAGAAAAGAAAAGAATGCTCTTTATGCGAGCATTTTAACCGTCCAATAAACCGCAAAATATCGATAACTCATCCTTCTTCGCTTTTCATCGGTTCGGATACCCCGCTTCCTATGCGAAGGATTTTTTATCCTGTCGTTCTCAACACCAAGCTCACAACACAACGAGCTGGGGTTGAAGACGAGAGAATATGATCCGCAGCGATTTGCTTCGGAATAATAAAATCCTTTCCCCCTTTCAACAAGGGGAACTATCAGCATAAACCAGTAACGAGGCCGCAATTGGCTCCCAATGTATCCTCCGGGGGAGGCTTAAGATCGAATCTAGATAGTCAAGGATTGATTAAAATGCCCTCGCACCACGGTGGAAAAAGGGACGAGCCTATGCTTCTACTAGCTTACATACTGCCATCTCAGCCAGCGGAAGTGCCTCTCCTACCGGTACTCGAGTACATGTATTCTGCATGAGAAGTTCTTTCCAGCAAGACTTGTGTTACGAAATCACTGAAACAACAACTGTTTCAGTGTGCGCCACAGCCCCAGAGACCTTGTCATTGGCTATCACTCGTGGCTCGGCGCAGCCCTGCTGTTGTGATACGAGCAGAGATTCTTGTGAGATTGTATGTGTACTTGAGAGAGAAAGAAAGGCAAAGGAAAAGAACAGGCAGAAGGGAAACTAGCTACGGGTGACAAAGCATGGTCAAGTGTGATCCATCATGATCATATCACAACACCCGCCTCGATCTGCCACCTCGCACTCCTTCGCTAAAGCTGGAGCAAAAACGAATGGTTACCAATGCATCCTTCCATCTACAAGGGGGAGCAATGCACTTTTTTTTCTACTCCGTTTGTTGTTGGTTGAATAGACGCGTGTCTCTTCCTTCAGAATCCAACCAGCTAAGGATAGTATAGGACCACCTGGATTCCCCCCTTCTCGCGCAGCATGCGGCGCTTCGTACTAGGGATGTTTCTGTCCCTCCTTCTGAGATTGGGTGCTTCTACCGGTCATATGGAGGTGGGCTGGGACATAAGTTAGATTGAAAAAAGGATCTTAAAAGCACACTGTGAGTTCGCCCGTGAACTGGGAGTGGGGTTGCCAGGATTGATGGGATTTCGTTTCCTTCCGTGAGCTAATGGATGTGGCCTGGGGGGCCGCACCGTGCGCCGGGGGGAGGGGTTGTGAGAAACCGATGGTGCTTGTAGTTGAAGTTAGATCTGCTATCGTGCTGTACGGCGGAGTTGATTATTGACCCCTGCAGGTGTTTTCGGTGGACGCCTGGGTAACGAAACGAGTGACCGGAGAAAAGGGTAAGCAAACTGGGATGCCATCCGAAGCGGATCACGGACTCTGACGAGATCACAGAAAGCCTTGCGAGCCCTTCTTGCCCCCGATCTTACGCTAGGTATCGATACTTATTTTACCGCCCTTCCAAGGGCTTGCTAGGGTGTATTATCAAGGGGTATCGTACACAGCATCACCTCAGGGAGGGAAAACAGAAACCCCCGATAAGAGCTGTTGTATATAGCCCATGATTAAGTTGAGTTAACACTATCCACTAGTATTGGCGGTGACCGGTAGTCACCCACCTTATGCCACGACTCGCGGCCCAGACCCATCACCGCAGTGAGTCATCGGAAAGACCGGGATCAGGGCCCGAAAGGTTGAGTCGGGGGTGTCCAGCAATCTTGGCATTTGATGAGGTAAAACATGGAAGAATAACACTAAACCCGAAGATTGGGAGTCGAACTTTGGAACTTGAAATTAGGTATGACTTGTGTCATAAAAAGAGGCTGACCTCTTTTGAGCTGGCCAAGAAAAGACCGGCTACCCATCACCCCTCATCACCCTACTCCCCTGGCCAGGGCCGGTCAATATATCGGGACTCGTCGCCGCCAGGACTGTCATCCACCGCCCCCGGATAAACATCAGGCCAACATGTAATTTAAGGCCCAATAAAGGGTGCCACCACATTCGCTTATCGGTGGGAGCTGGTGTCTGGAGTGGGGAGGGAATGAAGGAGGGCAGGGGCTGAAGCTGTAGCATACTCCTGATAGCAAAAAACAGTCCGTTTTCCAAATTAACCTAACATGCTCACCCGTTAAGCCTATGCCCTGGATAAAAGTCAGAACAGAGGATGGAGTATCGGAAACAAGCTAATTATGAGCAATAACTTTACCCGGCGGGAGGACCCGCTGGTTTATGCTGATACCAGTATATCATAGTGCTTACTCTCCCAGAAGAACTAAGCACGACATGCCCATTTCTAGTGTTTCCTTCCCACCTGAATATGGAAAATCGAGTTAGGTACGGTGCATGTGCGAGTTCGGTGGAAAACGGCGAGGTTCGAGTGAAGCCCAACCGAGACTTTGCCACGGAGACTAGGGGGTGGGAAGGCCGGGGGAGAGGGGCCATGAGAAAGTAATAAAATGCACATACCGGCTTTAGTAGGTACCGTAGTTCGTTCACACTGCTTCAAAACTGGACCGGATAGACTGAACGAATTACAATCACTAATTTAAGTTATCGGTACGGGCATATCTTATTGGGTCGAAACAGTTGACATAGCCTTCAGAGTTTCCTACTACATAGCGCATGGGCAAACATTCGAGGGGCAGATTCCTGCCACCCTCCTTTTTAGTAGCTAGAAGGTCCCATCCCAAGCTCTACCCAACAAGCGGGGCAGAATAAAACAAAAATGCTATACCTAGGTAAAAGTTCAGTCGTGCCGCACAGGCCCAGGCAAGGGGTAGAGTCTAATCAGTAGACGCAAGGTATAGTGTGTGAGATCAGCGAAAAAAATCAAGAGAAGGGGTATTGACTAGTAAGCGCCGACATACAACCGACTCAGCCACGTACACTGATTCGATAAACTAGCCTCCCATGCTCTTGCTACGCCTTACATCCATCTCAAACGAAAGAAGAAGTGTGTACCATACCTTACTATTATTTTTCTACATCTCCCCCGCGTCACGGAGGTTTACCTGATTACCCAATATAGAATTGTCCTACTCTACCACCAATTTTTCGGAGCTGAGATGAGTTGGTCTGATATGTCAAAACTCAGCCTCACAAGGTAGAGAACCTGAGGGTGCATCTCGCATGGAAGCGCAACCAGTGCTTGAGAGATTGGCCAGGCGTTTCCAAAGGGATAAACAAGCAGGTACCTGCCCAGCGACACAGGCGGCAGCGAGGGGGAGTAGAAGAGGGAGGAGGGAGTCCCAAAGTAGGAATTTCCAGTGGGGTTCCTACTAAATCAATGCGTGGTTTAGTATACAGTAGTGTATGACTATATGCTTGGTTAGTTAGTTTGAGGTTTTAGTACAGGCACTTTGGGTAGGGAAAGTATCGCCCTCCTGATAAGGGGGGGGGGTGATAGTGATATTGTATAATTGTCTTCCCCAGAGAAAGTAGACGCGCTTCCAACCGTCTCCAGTATCCAGCTGAAGAGGGCTTCACCTAGTCCCGCGAGAAACCACCATAATCAAGCCGACCCCAGGTAAGCAGGCTAAGGAAGAGGGGGGAAATAAGTATGCTTTAAAGTCAGGGCACAACTTCACCACGAACTCCTTAATCCATTTTTAATGGTGCCGGGTTCCACCACCACCACCTCCTCCGTATCACAGAAAGGCAGAAAACAGAACCCCAGGCCTTCTCCCCTATGACTCCTGTCTCGGTTACACTTGCTTACCTATTCACAATAGGCAATACGAAAGCGGTGTATACTACTGCCAGGCTCCCCCTGGTAACACCCAAGCTGTAACCATGCAAGACCACCCAAGGAAGTACAGGAGTTGGGAATTGGTTCCTACTTACCCGTTCCTAATTTTCTATCCTTAGCGGGATCTTATGACAGATTCCCGAGAAGGTGCCTTTGTACGAGTCATGACGTTTTGCAAGAAGCAAGCACCCAACGGCCGGCCATGGGAGGTAATAAAAGAGTACTACCCCCCACCCCCCAAGCCCAGAGACAGGAAAAGGTGCAAGCAACCCACACAATGGACTCAATGAATAACCCTCAAGCACTCCCCCTCCTGACCTCGGGCCACCCCCCCCACCAGCACTCACAAAACGCCCACCCCGCATACCCGCACCAATGCGCGCACCCAATTTACGATTTCCACAGCCCCATCTTCTCGGACAGCGAGATAGCCTCCATATTCTCCCCCTCCTCTTCCTCAAGCACGGAACCAAGCACCTCAGGACCAACCTGGCCAACCCTCTCCTCCCGGATGGAGTACATTACAAACCGTCCCCCGACCCTTCAGCCGACGGCAATCTGCGTGGGTGAGTACACCTCTGCATCCGTAGCACATCCATGCGCAGCACATGGTGTTGGACAAATTTTTCATAACTGGAACACACACGCCTCTACGAAGAGGTTCCGGCAGATGATAGCTTCAACCCCTGCGGTGCAGCCCATGGGCACGGGACCCGCCCAGATACTCAAGGGCTACCTCGACGGGTTCGATTGCGGACGCAGCGCACTCGAGGGCACTTGGGTGTTGCGCTTCCTGCTCGTGCCCAAGACCGGCGGCAGTGGGAGCGGTGGGTGGTGGGACAGAGTTCGGTTGGGCGATGGGAACTGGTGTGATCCACCCGATGGCTGCGAGCGGGAGTTTAGGAACCTGGCGCTGGTCGCCGTACGACAGGAAGGGATGGACAGGGAGGAGGTTAAGAGGAAATTGGTGGAGTTTGGAAAGTTGTTTAGTGTCGAGGTCGTGGTTGTTTCTTCCCTTGGTTGAGGTTCCCGGGGATTTCGTTGAGGCCAAAAGGAGGCTTCATATTTCGATATAGGTATCAAGTTCGGTTGGTTGGGTTGGAGTACTGTTCCTAGAATGGAGTTTTTTGTAGATGGTATGATACCACCATAGATTTCTTGTTGTTCCCCTACAGCTTTCTCCGTTCTTTGCCTATTTTGCCTTTTCCTACTCTGTTTCATTTGGCTAAGTTTCGTTTCTTTGATTTTCCTATGAGATTTCTCTTTGTACCCTTCCCCTAGAAATAGACTCAATCACTTTAGAAAATGTGGCCCAATAGAAGGGCCGTCGACAAAATAGCCCGTTGCAGAACCAGATGGTACACGTTTTATCACTCGCCCCCAAAACATCTTCAACCAAACACCCAACATGATTGATTTTCTGCTCGGATAGGACTCCTAAGTAGTGTAAAATATTTGTGGAGAGTCCAGAGCCCCGAGGTCTGAGCGGCACACGGATTTTTCTGGGGGTCAGAGTTGAATTTGGCGGTCTATCCACCCCGTTGGGACCAAGACGAGCATCCCGGGAAGGATAGAAAGCGAAAATCGCTCCAGCCCGCACTATTGAGGAGCTCCTATGACCAAAAAAAACAATAGAGTGGTGGTTCACATCATGATCTTTGGTCGATCTTGCACTTAGATCGCTTTGTTGTTTCTCCCCGCTCCCCCGCAAAACGGTTTCCCTACCCTTCCATCTGCCTCTGCACATTGGCGATAGGAAAATTGCGCCACAAGAGGCTCTGCCGGAGAAAATTAGAATTAAAATTACAACGGCACGTGCATTGTTCCGACAAAACCTGTTTGAGATAAGCAGTATAATGCCTTATCTTTACCTGTTCGTCCGCCATGCATCCAGCTCCGCCATCACGTGTAACTTTGAACCGAGTGACGCGCCGTGTTTGTCGGGGCCCAATTAGGAAGCTTTCCGGAAAGAAAGAGGTGGGTCGAAGGAAATGCCTCGTGTAACTTGACCCAACCCTTGCCCGCATTGGAGGCATAGCAGAGTCATTGTAAATCACGTGATGCTACCGCCAGCGCCCACCTTAGACCCGGTGTGTGTCGTGCTGAATGCCAGCCGGTGACTTATGCTAGCCGGAAAGATAGGCTGGCCCTCTACTTTTCCCTCTCCATCCACCTGCCTAACGAATCATGGCTGGGCGGGTCTGGGTAACTAGTGCACAGCCTCATGATTTGGAATCACGCTTTTGAGAGCACTGGATAATAATCAACTAGACACGTTCTAGAACCACGATGAAATGCGGGAATCACGGATTCCAGGGCCAGGGATCGCGGTTTCGGAGAATAGGCGGCCAAGACACGGTACAATCGCACGAGCACATAACTGGTGGGCCCTCAGTTTGGTCAACTGAGCTTTGTCATTTAGGGATTGTAATCGCGCCAAATGAGACAGCTTGGGAGGTCTGTATTTACCTTTTTTCGTATGCCCCGGACTACCATTTTTCCCACCGTTTTGTCTTCTATCCCAAAAAGAGTTCCCCGGTTCTTGCCTTGCGGGATCAAGTCGCCGTACTCCCCAATCCGGTTTTATCATTGAATTTTAATTAATGGCACCCTTCTCTCGGGTGAACTATGAAAGTTCTCTGCTAGGCACCAAATTACCCCTCAAATTCCGGTAGGGATCCTCGCCGGCTCTATTTCGCTACGTAGACCTTGGAGCGGCATTACTGGTTAGAGATGTAGTTGACTGTATTATTGAGTCTGCCCCCCCCCCCCCCCCAGATTGTCCTCACCTGGGCCGCCCGACGGTGGATGATACTCAACGGCCTTGCAGGATGCCGGAGAGCCCTAAATGGCTACCGTACGTCGATACTGGGTTCAGTTCACGTACCATAGTGCTCTGAAGTGCAAGGAAATACTTGCAGATTAGCTGGGTACCGTAACTAATAAGTTGATACGGTATTGCCTCCGATGGGCCTGGGCGCATGGCACCGTAACGTGTAGCCTGGGTTATCAGAAAGCGAATGCGTCGTTCGAGTTAAAACGATCAGTTCAAAACAAAGGCAACCAATGATTACTTGATAGCTCACCCGGAAGCATGTTCGATCAGCGCACCGGGAATAATCTAGCAGAACCCAGGTTCGGGCACCGTTATTGTACCCCGTATCCCCCGGACGAGACACAGCTTGTTCGACTCCCTGGCCTCTCGGAAGGGTATATTATTTCAAGTTTTCCTATTGAGTGTTCCTTGACCCAAGTCGACGGAGGATAAGCCTTAACGGTAATGATTTTGCGCGCCCAGCGCGCGAAGGTTAATGAACGACCGTCTTCTGAGATTGCGCCAATCGAAGTAAGGAGATACTGGGGTAATTAATTCAGGATACAGCGGGTCAGAGTATTTTCGCTAGCCGCCAAAAGTATAATCTATTTTCGCCAGGAGACAGCGCCAAGTCACAAGATCTCTAGAAAGGCTCGAAGGAGGGGGGGCTGGGACCTGCATAACTTTGGCGAGAGCCACAGCCGATTTTCCTGGGCTCTGATTAAGGTGGGGAGCCACAGCAGACAAATTATGCCACTTAATATCTACAACAGTACCCCAACATTATCCCTCGGCACCGAGGCAAGTGGAGCACCCAACAGCAGAAAAAGAGCATGAACTCATTACCTATCTACCGTGTTTTTCTGTGGTCAGAAATAAAGTCACAGGCGGACTAGATGCAAAAAAAGAAGGCTGAATTTCGGAGCCCCGAAATGTTAAGCAAGACTCTTACCTTGCATTGCTCAGACACGAGACTACTACTTCCACTATTAGGCCTTTTGTCCAACTCCTTGTCGTTGCGGCTATTTCCAGTGTCACCGGATGAGTCAGAAATCATCATGTAAAGGCGTGCCGACTCCGCGAGGAATAAAAATCGCCGGCTCCCTTATTATTTTTTTCCCGTCCCTTGTGCCCGACCCCATAAATCGTTGTGCGAGACAAACTGAAAATACTGCCACCGGGATCCCTTGAGTTTATTCTCACCGGTGTCTATTACTGTCCCCGAGCCATGGTGTGTACCCCTTCAGCATTTTCAGCACTTGATGCGATCATGAGGCAGCAGCCCATGAAGAAGCTTAAGTTACCGGTGATATAATTCTACCGCAGATATTTTCGGAATGTTGGATAAAGATTCTGCGCATTCTGGCGCAGCTGGAGTATCTTTAGTAGAATTATCTGAGTAATAAAGCGAGGGGTTGCCTAAGGACAGTGGCTCGATGCAAGCGTGCGGGAAAAGCCGGGTAGGGTTTGGCATCAACCCGGCTAGCATCCCGCTAACTCTAACCAATTCCCTGGACCAGCCCTTGGTCCCACATGCATTCGTGCAGTACGGTACTGGTGTACGGTACCATTAGTTGGGGCTATAGTGCCCGCAGGAAAAGGATCCGCCTGCGAGGCTAGTTATTCTCCGGTGGGGGTTATATGAGGCTCTTCCGCATGTTACGGTATCAGGTATCGTAATAAAGCGAAACATTAACCTTGGGAGGCTGGAGAACGGTGGATTATCATCCAAATGTTTCCTTGTGTACCGGTATGATATGCTATTGTACCGTATTAGCTACACTCTCCGATGTGCGACGGGAAGATATTTTGAGACGAACGAGTACCGATATACTGGTAATTTCAGTACCGGTACCGGTGTGGGGGCAAGTTAACCCGAACAGGCAAGGGAAAAATATGGCTGGACTACCCAAAATAACTCCTTCATAATTTAGCTTACTGCAATACATTCCAACGGGAATTTTCACTTGTTACCCTGCGTGGAGTAGTTCAGATTTGTCAGTCAGATAATACTTGTACCCCTGTTGGTCACACCGTAGCCGATTTTCTCCAAGGGCCAATGAGCCATACCTGGAAGCCTCATACCGGAGGGCTACTTGTATACTCGAATGGTGTTTTTGATACCGTACCGGTACTGTACTCGTAACCCGGATTTAGACATAAGGTTCGTCATTGCTACCTTGTGGTTCATCAGGACATTGCGTCCCTGTCCAGTACTGTACTGTACTCGAGTATAAGCATCTCATGTGATCGAGCTATCATAGTCTTGTGAGGAAAGCTCTCGATAATTGCCAAGGAAATATTGTCCTTCCGTATGATACTACGAGTAGTGCCCCTGCCGGTGAGGCTCCCCACCATACCGTATTCACCTCGCTTAGGGCCTAGTCTTAGGTCTTGGAGACTTTTTGTAATCCTATACCCATCCATGCACTTCGGGGAACATATGATATTCGCAATCAAAGCCCGGGTAAGCCTCATATGCCATACGCTCCGCGATGAAAATTCCGGTACGGTAGTGCCCTTGGAGATCTACTAACCCAGCTGACTTTCACTTTCATTTGATCAGGGATATCGAAAGGGTGTTCCGATTGAGGGATACCGGAAGGAGTGGGGACGTCTGTGATCCAATACTTTGTCGGGAAAACGCCATCATAATCATTTTCAGGAGGATTTGGCCCCAGACCAGGAGATTATAGGGGTACCGGAGATAGTGGATTTTACCAACTTTTAAGGCACCCGTCCTGTCAGAGTGACTGTGAAAGTGGAATTAGAACCCACATGAAATCGGGCCGAGTTCGTAGACTGATTGCTAGCAGAAATAGCAGCGACTTTTGGAGGCGTTAATCATACCCTGTCGCGCGTCGGGCAAAAGATGACTATTGATTAGGCCGTTATCTAGAAGTAGTATCAGCCCGACAGATATCTCCCTCGCGGCGAGTGACAAAAGGTGATCAAACTCTCTAAAGATATTCCATCATCTTACTAGGCTCTGAAATCTCGGACTAAAGACATGGCTAATGAGTTTGGCAGAGGCGCCTGCAGTAGGGGAGGTTGGGATGCCGATGCACTATAAAACTAGGGCCCTCTCCAAAAGATGTCTGAACACCAACTACAATGCCTGTAGATACCCGGTTCTGTGTTTAACCAAGACTGTGTCTTTGTGTTATGACTAGAATAACTCCGGTCAGTTGAGTCAAAGCTAGGATGAAGAAAGAGGGGGCTTGGGGCCCAGAACAATCTCACATTCTAGACCAAAAAGAGCTAGTTCTATGTCATTGAAGCTTTCCGTAGAAAAAAAGTCACGGTTGCAGGTCTCTGGAACCTCTGGAATTTCTTGTTTTGTCGTGGCTCATCGCTTCTAGGAGGCTGAGATCTGCACCACTATTCTCACACTTCAATCTACGCTTATCTCATTAGACAAAGCATTTCTAATCGTTAGAACGGGTGTATCGGTGGCAAGCTCGCTCCCCAATTATCGCACAACCGGGAGCGAAACCTCAGGTACCTCGTTCATACCACGTGGTCGATGAAATGGTTATTTTTCTTCCTGCACCCTCGTTTTTTTCAACCAACTTACTCCCCGCTAGGACAATCGGGGATCCATGTGAGAATGATGTGATTCTAGGGCATAAGCGGGGATTAATTTGGGGCCTGATTTTGCCCAGAGAGGGGGGGGGGTGAGCATGGCTCTGGGTTCTCCTGTAGAACTTGTCAGACCCCACATAAGGCATGATTTGCAAGGACGCACTGCATCCCTGCTGTCATTTAACCCGGGAATTAAATGCATTTGACCCGGGTTTAGGTGATGTGCAGTACTTGTCCTGGGGGGGTTATTCAAGTAGATGGGAACAGGGGGATATATCCTAGATTGTTATTCGAGAATACTCTAATGATTGCCATATATATTATCCCCGCGTGTTTCTTTGATCCGCGTTTTCGAGGGGGATACTTGTACCTCTTCCCCGTGATGAGGATTACCTGGGGCAACTATCCGCTGAAACAGTACTTGCGAGGGAAATTAAAGGGGCGTGCAAGGATTGCCCTTTGCCCCGCATCTGCGTGGGGGCTCGGATGAGGCTATTGAATCTAGTCAGAAGAGCCATACACACCAGCATTGTGACTGGGTTTCCATGAACCAAGGGGAGAGGTCTACCAACCGAAAGCCTCGCTCGTGAGATGAATCCTCGATATCCCAGATTACGAATGGAACCAGCTCTTTAGTCCCTTGGAGTACGCTAGAAAAGCAGATGAATAGTAGTTAGGGGGAGAGTGTGCTGTGCCTTGGAGAAAACGTAAGTGTTGCGTAGCCCCCAGGACTAATTCGCGCAAAGTGTCGCAGGTGGGGCAAGGGAGAAATACTAATATAGAGAGTCTTGGTAAGGATTCGCGACAGTATTCCAATTGCGAGTACGTTACGTAAAGTAGAGATCATTGGCGAATAGTATCCTTCCGCCGCATTACGTCTCCTAGCCAGTGCCACTCCGTGTATCCCACGGACCATCGCCCATAGGGAGCAAATTTTTTCATTTCCCACCCAATCAGTTAGGGAGGATATGGCAGTCCGAGGACTTCCTGTAAATACAGTGCCAACCCAGAGACTCCCATAAGTGAATAGTTACAGGTTAGGATCGTTCTTCCGTGTGCCAGGTTCATCCAGTTCTCTACTGAAGCAGTTCACAGCCGAGCACTCGCCATACCTTGACATTAAGCCTCGGAGACGGTGCGCCAGGACAAAGCAATCTGGGGGGACGTGTAGGAGGGTATGGATAGAGCATGGTGAGTTTCTTGCTTGCCTCCCTTTCGGATACATGCGCCAAAGGCTGTCCCACTTATTCTCTCGACTGCCGGGGCGGTTTGCGAGACCAGGCTACAAATCACACCGATGAACGGATTTCTGGGTTTACAAAGAAAGTAGATAAAAGTGCAGGAGGGGTTCAAAGATATTTTCAAATAAAATAAAAGTCTCGAGAGCAGTTGTGCTCTTCTGTAGCAATAACTTAACCCGAATTGACGACTTTCCCGCCATGAGAGCTGAGCCAACCGCTGATTTCTAATTCCCTTCCCACCCACCAAAAAAGCAATCGATACCGGACCCACTACAAGTGCGGAAAAGAGGGGCAAGTAGGTATCTGCGGAGTATGAATTTCTCGGCTTCTTTCTTCGAGTTAGTGTATAGCTTACGGAAACAATCTCTCACATTTCAGACCAGACTTGCAAGGTCAACCCCCAGGCCACTGGCAAGTAAAACTCCTCATAATCAAAAGTCTTCAGGAGCCTCTGAAGTCACACCTTTTCTTCCTCAGGCAGGCTAGTACACAGGCAGATACCACGGCAGAGTGTTATGAGCTCATGGGTTCGGAATTATTTCATGATATTATTCGTTTCAATGATGCCGAGTACTGTAATGGAGCATGTAACGGGGTTGGTTTCAGGTACTTTAGCGGGTCGAAGTAAGGGAGGTCTGGAAGGTTGGAAGGCCAGAAATGCGCCTTATCGCGGCCCTGTGGAATTAATTTGTGCTTGAAGAAATGACGAGTGATCTTTCGTGAGTCACGAATCAATTGAGTTCGAATCTTCACGTTACATTTGGAGAACCTGATCGCTTTTTATAATGACAGTCCTCAAAGTCAACTTGAGCTTGTGCCAGTTAAACCCTGACTTTCGGTTGCTTTCGTTGAAAGTGGGAAAAAGCATACGAACTTTGGCTACACCATCTAAATTCATCACTTTTTTGGCTCTAAAAGGCGCTGCAGAGGTCACAAGCTTGAAAAATATTTTACAAGCCACTAATATGTACTCTATGTGATTAGGAAGATGGCTAACCAAAAATAAATTATTTGTGGTGGAGTCCCGAAAGTCAGGTTTTAACTGGTACAGTACAAACTCCACTCCTCCTTTCTTTCTCCCTCCCTAAAAAAATGGTTATCATCCAAACCGCTACCACTTAGTGCCCATAATTACCCTAATCCTGTGAATTCGAACCTTGTATCCGTATGAATGGTTCTCTTGTGGCTCTGGGTATCGGAAATAGGTTTGGGATTTGTGTTTGTAGCTTCCATGGTAGACCATCAAGTATCTTCATGAGTGATACCGCATGACTGTTTGAGTCAGCTCCTCATGTATGCGCCTCCTGAAAGGCATCGTCCTCCTTTTTCTCTTTCTTTTCTTCATTTCTTCTCTTCCTTATTTTCTTTAATAGCATCAACGACAGAACCATCCGATTGTTCTACAAGGGCCGAAATCCTCTCAACGCCTGTCCTCCCTTCTTTCCACTTCCGACCATAAACCCCATCAGGGTTGTGTTACTTCTGGTGGGATAGGGGCTGACACAGAAACCCCCTTGCCGGTATGTCGGTCACCACAGATTAGGGTAATACTTTCATGTTCAAGTTGCCGTGTACCATACCCTTCTGATATTATTCACAGTCAGTCACTCGACTTATCTTAAAGATGAGTTTTGGAGTTGTTGCGCAAGGAGCGGGATATAGAAGATAAGGGAGTGAGGATGGATACGTGAAAGAGTATAAATAGAAGGCGGAGAGAACACACACACAGAGCGACTTTCGCCATTTCCCGGGCCCTCGTGGAATAAGCGGTAGGACAGGCAGCCTGATGTATGCATACTTTACATCGCATTGTTTAGGAAGTAATACTTCTGGCACTCCCCAATTTTAATAATTCCCTTTGCCATGTGGTGTCAGGAATACGAAAAATAAAAGTGAGAAATCCTATGAAACACATGTGGGGGAACCCTGTTGAAGAAAGTGTTATAGAACAAGGGAAAAACGGGCTAAAAGGGGGACGGAGTTAACGGTAAATCAATCGGGGGAGTGTCATCACAACTGTCAGTACTGTCCTAGTTACTGAAAATTTTTTAATTTGTTATGGCATTCAATGAAGGTGTAGCTAGAGTGTGATGTTAAGTAGTGACGGTAGGTTATAGCGTCAGCGATATCCTGAGCAGGTAAAGAGTGCTCGAGTTGAATATCACCATTTTCTTGAATTCATATATGAAATTAGGGGTGCTATCGACATGTATAGCGCGGTCATGAAACCTAGTGCTCTTAGTGAGCTTTGCAGTTATCTCGTTTTCTATATCAATGGCGATAGATGGATTTGTTGGTGGAGGAAATTGTAAGGGGATGTAACTACTTCTACTACTATTATGACAACCAGCACATCTATCATATAATCACCTTTTGCTCTGCCGAGTAGGATCTTGTGGGCAGCCCCGAAATTAGAGCCTTACTCATGCTGGTCCCTTCCAGAGTGGGGATATATCAAGATTTTGATGTTGGTTCGTGGGGTGGGGTTTTAAAGAATCCTCGATTTAGTATTGTATTAATTACCCACTGCTTCACCTGTGCCTAAAAGCATGATGATCAAACTATAACATTGTGAAGGAACAAAAATCCCCCCCCGGCCCTGATCTCAGATATCTGGTCCGTAATATTTCCCCATGGTCATGTCATCGGGGAGGTGTAAATGTCCGGCAATTTTTGTGAGAGCGCTGGACACTCCCCCGAATGGAAAGTCTTCACCGCCATGGCTCGCAAACGAAAGAGGTACGCTGGCAATGGCTTAGGGGGTGTTTGGCACATCAAAGATTGTAAGGTAATACCTTACAAACCACAGTTTCTAAGGTAGAGCAAACCACAGTTTGTAAGGTATGGGTAACTGCAATTTGTAAGGTATCCCTTACCAAACACCTTCAAGTTTCTATGATGGTATAAAAACCCCCCTGTAACCCTTTATACTTGTGCCCTAAATTGAATTTTAGATATAATTTCTCCCTCCTGATTCACTTTAGTCATACAATCTATCTACCTCAAATTTGGAGATTGATCTTCTAAATCTCACCCTTTTGACTTTAAGTAGTGAATGACAATGAGGCTAATTCAATAAATATATCATAAGAGGTTTAATTAGAGGCAAATTCAAGGTATTTATGTATTTTATAAATATCTCAACCATCAATTTTACTTGCAGCAGGATTTTTTTCAAGCCCTAATTAAGGTACCTTCAAACTGCAGTTCATAAGGTACAAAACTTTTACCTTACAAACTTTGTAGAGCCAAACACATCCTACCTTACAAGCTGTGGTTGCCAAACACCCCCTGAGACTGATTTGGCAAAGCTAGCAATCCCTAGAGACAGTTGATGCCCGGTGTCTGGTCTGGGCGGCAGGGTACCTTGTGTTGTAGAGTTCCTAACAGCAAAAATTTCACGACTTTTGTAGCCGGGTTTATTCTTAGTTCTTACTCGACTTTGCGCTTGCTTCTCTTCACATTGCAAACCCTGGAGGGCTGTGTACCGTACCAATTACCCTCTCTCTCAAGGACGTCGGTATAAAAGGTTTCCACTCCATCTGAAAGTTTCGTGGTGTGCTTTGAGTATGGAGCTCGTCCCACGTCGGAACCTTTCTGGTGGAAGGTGGAGTTTGAGACCTATGCCTAACTATTGAGCGAGGTCTTGAGTAAACGGATAGCTAAACTGAGGGTGTGGTAATAGTTCTGGTTCAACGGGGTAGGCACTCCCGGGCTGGCAATATTGAGGGGACATTTGCTTCCTGTTCCTCTGATAGTCTCACCTTCCCTTTGTTTTTTTGGAGTTGAAGCTCAGGTCGCAATAGTTTACATAAGTGTAATCTACCGCATTTCGCCATTAACATGATTCATTAAACTATTAATCTATTATACACGCCACATTTCTAACTAGAAGCCTTTTCTCCACTGCTTCTCCCCACCGCCTTACTCTTCTCATCCTCGAACACTGGCCTCCCCCCCTCGCCAAACGCCGCCCACTTAAAGTAGCCGCACCCCTGTCCAACACCTCTATACTCCCCATCGCAGCTCCAGAAATATTTCTCACCACCCCACACAGGGCGAAGCACCATCCTCCCACCGCAGCCACACGCCGGCGTAACCTCAGGGCCATAATCATCCCTGTACCACCGATATGTGATGGCAATTCTAATGTCTCCCGAAACCTCATGTTGATCAACCCTCTGAACCAGGGGAATGGAGTGCTTCCAATTCTCCTGCATCCCGGCGGTCATCACGAGCAAGCTATTGTGCGGAAGGTGGATAGCATAGGTACCCGAGGAATGGGAACTAGGTGGCTGCTTCTGGATGCGGAATTCCCGGGTGACGCCTAGTGAGAGCGTGCAGATTACGGCCCGGGGCCCAATGTATGTTAATGCATCGGTGTGGAAACCCACGCCTTGTTGCGGGCCCGCATAGCAGTTCACTAGAGCAGCCGTGATCCGCCCACGGGGTTCTAGTGTGCGAAAATACTTCTCGACTAGCCCTGCCGCCGTCGACATAGAGGGGGTGAATGCGCGCGGGGGAGGCAGGGTTATGCCTTGGTAGTAGTATGGCGTCGTCGCCGGGGTTGTGGTGTACATTACGCTGCGGTGGGGGGATCGCACAGTGCGAGAGAAGAGGTTGAATTTGCCCGGGGGTGGGAAGGTGGTTGATTCCTGGAGGAGTTCTTGCAGTAGGGTTGTTGCGAGAGGCGGTGGGAGGAAGGTTGTGTGGAGGACACAGGGTGTGTGCAGGGCTATTGAGGCTGGGGTGTAGAGATGCAGAGTTTGGCCTTTTGGTGGGGGTTTTGGTGCGGAGGCAGGCGCTGAGGCCGTAGTTGAGGTACTTTGAGTTGAGATAAATGATTCGAGCGAGGACTGGTTGGTTGTTGAAGGGGGTCTTCTTGCTTGGGAGGTGGTTTGACCGGCGGCTAGGAGTTGGCTGGTAGTTTTTATGGAGCCGTTGGTGGATAGTAAGATGTCCATGAGCGCTGCTGTTGATATCGATGGGTGGAGGGATGCAAGAATTGCAATCTTTGTGTCTGTATCTAGCTGCTCATCTCCCTCTTCGGGGACATACTCTGCGCTCGAGCTCCCGCCCGCATCAAGCTGGGAAGTCTCGGAATTTGCCGAAGAGTCTCCTCGGCCTCTCAGAGGCTTGGGCTCGAAGAAAGACGAATCTAGTGACTTCCTCAACTTCTTTCTCACAGGCGGCATTTTGTCTATTTGATCCAAGAAGGGTTGTTGAAGGAAATGAGGGGCAAATTTGACGTCAGGATAAATTCCGGGACTAGATCTGTTCGTGTCAACAAAGGAATTTGGGAAGACGCGTTGAGTGGTTTTCCCCGCACGTGACGTATAGGACTAGCACGACGCGTAACTATCATACTTGCCAAGACTTTTGAACCAGAGACCTCGGCTATGGGGGGCTTGAATTGCGGGTACTGCACACGAGTTGATACGGTACGGTACAGTGCATGGACCCAAGTGATCTGAAAGTGTCACGGCAAATTTATGATACTCCTGTCACTCAGAAGTGGTTGCCGGAATTCCAGTTACGAGCTGTTGTGCCATCACAGCTTTCCCAGCCGGCGAACGGACGTTCCAGCCCAGGGCCTGTCCCCCCACGAACCTCTCCACCCCTTCCTCTGCAAGAAAACAAACAAGGCTCCCTTCATCCACCGCATCCACCCCCCCCCCCGTTGGGCACTCTGCCCACAATGTTCCATTACCGGACCGAAGGCTTCAATGGCTACTCTGTAAAGTACTCCCCCTTCTACGACAACCGTCTCGCTACCGCCGCTAGCGCTAACTTCGGCCTTGTCGGAAACGGCCGATTATACATACTCTCCCTGACCCCATCGGGGATCCTCTGCGAGCGATACTACGACACACAGGACTCGCTCTTCGATGTTGCCTTCAGCGAGTCGCACGAGAATCAAGTCGCCGTTGCCAGTGGCGATGGGAGTATTAAACTGTTCGATACAGCGCTGGACGGAGGGTTTCCGATTGCGAATTGGGGAGAGCACAAGAGGGAGGTTTTTTGTCTTAGCTGGAATCTGGTAGATAAGAGCGGGTTTGTGAGCTCTAGTTGGGATGGGGATGTTAAGCTTGTTTGTGCCTTCCATCTTCTGTGTAAGGGCAGTAGCTGATGTCTTGGAAGTGGACACCAACCAGCCCCCATTCACTTCTCACAATCCCGATCCACAGCTGCACCTACAGTGCGCTCTTCTCCCCACACTCTTCAACCCTAATCTCCACCGCATCCTCAGACTCCACCGTCCGCCTCTTCGACATCCGCGCCCCACCTTCATCCCCCACCCTCTCGATCCCCGTATCCCCCCGCGCCCCCTCCGAGCTCCTCACTCAGGACTGGAATAAATACCGCCCCGACGTCCTCGCCGTCGCCGGAGTCGACAAAGCCATCCGAACCTTCGACCTGCGCTTCCCAAACAAAGGCCCTCTCTCCGAACTATTTGGCCACGAATACGCGGTAAGAAAGGTGGCCTGGAGCCCGCATTGGGGTGATGTACTCATTAGTGCGAGCTACGACATGACGGTCCGAGTTTGGAGCGACGGGAGTAGCAACGCGACAGATCCTGGGGCAGGCGGGATCGGATGGTTACCGGCGGGGCGAGGCAGGATGATGGGTGTCATGGATCGGCATACGGAGTTTTGTGCGGGCGTGGATTGGTGCTTGTTTGGTGCGGAGGGGTGGGCTGCTAGTGTCGGCTGGGATGAGGCGGTTTGGGTATGGGATGTGGGAAATGTTATAGGGAGTCGATAGGATTCCGCCGGGAGAATGGAGCCGGGATTGGGGATTGTAATACGAGTAATGTGTTTGATAAGTCATCGCAATAACCGCATGTGCGGTGTGAACAGGGGTGAGCGGGTGATATTAGACTCCTATTCCTGGGGAATAACCGTTTACTATTTCCCTTCTTCTCCTATCGCGAAATTGGTGGCCGATTGTGTGTACGCCCAAATCCGCTGGATCAAGAGTGAAGCGTAAGCATGACTCTGCTAGTGCATGTGTTATGCTTGTTTTTACAGTCAGCGCCGGGTGAGTCTACTATCGTGTTCGAGGACTCCCCGCCGGCACCAATAATCAAGCTGACTTACCAAGCATCATAGCGAAGGGTTGCGACTATTCCTCATAGACTCTAGATCGAGGACACTCCTAAACCAATTTTCGGGTATTCCGTGTTGCAATATCGTACGTATTACTTTAACCCGTCTCATGCCTGCCGCGGCAGGCTTTGCCTCAATGGAAACAAGATATCGTAAGACAAAAGACCAGGCCATGTTAGCAATAAGTCTCTCATGCGAGATGTTTTGTCCGGCATCATGTGCTGCACACAATACCATGTACGGTACAAGGCATACGACTCGAGCAGACCGGGGACTCGCATCTGGGCAGCTGCGCATAACTGGACAACAGAAAATCCCTACCTCTGTGTACTCTCCCTTCACTCAATGCCGGGACGAGATTGCGGGGCAAAATGTCGTCCGTCCTGGGATTAGAATCCTCAGGTCGGTGATCCTTGGGGGTGGCAGCGGGTAGTAATGCAAGTTCGCATAGGGGACTATTTGCGACTGGTGGGGGGGGGTGGTTACATGGTGTGGTGATATGGAGAAGAAACTCGTCTAATTGTAGGTTGGTAACCCCACAGTGAACCGTGGAAGCCACGATACAGCCATGCCATTGCCCAGAAGGACTTGCTCTGCCTCTACCAGTTATCGGTCTTCACCTGGCGATAGTGTCGGGTTTCACGCACTGGATTCCAAGGTTCCGGACCGGTAACAGCACTTTTACCGGGAGGTCTATGATACACGATGAGACTTCATTCGAGTGCTATGGGGGGAGGGCCATATGAAGCAATTTGCATTAGATTTTGAGGGGTGTAGCGTGGGGATGGTCTGTTTACTGTTTTTCTTTGTTTCCCTTTGTTGAATTTTCCGAGACGTGGAAGGTATCCGGCTGTGTCAATTCTCCGCGACCACGATAATTAGATATACTGAGGACCCGTTTACCTACAGACAGCCGCCCAGTGCGCGTTGGCAGTGCCCACCATCAAGGGGGTCTTAACGGTCGGTAGCGTCAGGGGCTCAATTCTCGTTCTGTGTTTATAATACCTAATGTGCCGTTTGCGGTAGTGTAGCGTCTGCCGCACTGCCCTAGCTTGAATCAAAATCTTTTACATGACACGGCTCGGAGGTGAGGGTTTTCAGCTTCCAATTCCCAACTTCCTCGCCCTTTCCACTATTTCTGGCTGGTTAAAATCTTAGGCCTAACTACCCCCTAATTACCACCTATACGAAAGACTCCTCAGGAAAGACTCCTTACGCCTCTCTTCTAGTGGGACTTCTTCACTTGCTTCGACACAATGATCCAAATCTGTCAAGGGGCCACCCAAAAAAAAAAGGGCTATGAAGGTAGTCGACAACGGTTCAAAGAAAAGCCGCGCAGATTGGTGGTAGTGGTATGGCAATTCTGGGCATGACAGGTCCCAGGCATAGTCAGGATGTATCAGTTTTTGAGGTTGGCGCATACCAACGCCGGGTATCCCTCATAATTCCCCACGCTAGGGCCTCAAGGATCATGGGAGTAGCAGTTAGTGTATTGAGTAACGCGCCCCGTGTACCTTTCGATTCCCCACGGTAAGAAACAACAGTGGCGATGAGCACTGTAGAGGGTTGGAAAAGCTGATCCTCGATCCTGACGATTTTTGTTTTATGGAACGATTAACCTGATTCTCAAATATTATATCACAGGCCATTCGAGACCCTTGTCCGCGCACTTTAGTCGTGTCAGCTTGGTAGTTCCATAATACGGGCGATCTCTTCGGTTCCATCAGTGTGAGACAGTTTCTTGTGGGTGATGGCCTGGCCATTGTGTGCGAGCTCCAAGTCCTCCGGCAGCTTCGAACAACGCCCAGATGGGACGACAGAATTTCATCCACCCGTGGTCCGCATTCAGGGAGGATGGATTCACTATTTCAGAGTACTAGGTCTTGCCGCCCTCCTGAGTGGCAGGGCATACGGATCCAAGGAGAGAAAAGTCGCCCGCTACGCTGTTACTGAAGAAAGGGGGTATCTAGTGATGCTAGCGCGAGAGAGTGGAGAGAGAAGAGTTGGGGCCGCGCTGAGGAAGGGGGTGGGGGGCGCGGCGATGCCCTTGGTTGCTTAATTGAGGTGCAAGTGACTGGAGCAGGGGATCCGCATCGGGCTACGTATTTCATCATGGTTTGGGATTCAGACTTCATCTCTTGATTCTACCCAGAGCAAAAAACTTCCCGGTTTCTAACTAGACCCTCACAACTAATAGATTATAGAGGGACAAACTCTCATCGGAACTCGGCATTGGACTTTTACCTCGTTTCTCCTTCACTCCGGTTCGTCCCCGACTATTGCTCGAGCCACTTCTGGCTGCTTGATCAGAATTTTCCAACCTACCCCCCCACTCTATAATTATTCGTACCCTTAGCATCGCAAAAAATCCTTCGTACCCCTTTCCAAGGTCGCCGCATGCACCTCCCTGAACTGCTAAGAAACATACGGCTCTTCCTATCAGACAGCTGTGTGATCAGCCGCAACCTCTAGTCAGGGTCAACTTGGGAATAAGGGGAAATAGCATGGCACCGGAGTTCAGGCTATTATTTTCAATATCATGGCAGCTTTATCATATTCATCATCGCCTATCACTCGGAACATTTCTCTACGATAGGAGATTACCGAAAGTTTGTCTCGGAGGATTTGCTGGTTGCAAAAATAAAATCGCGAAGAATTAAAAAGGTAGGAAGACACAATGTAAGGAATTTCCGGTACAAACTCAAAGCTGCAGAGCCCAAACAACTAAAGGGGATAGTAACACTAACACCGCAAGGGCGCAATCGACCTACGCACTCCAAACACCAACTGACATCATTTCCGGAATAGAATCTAGAGAATCGCAACCACAAAGGGTGGTCCGAGTAGGGCACCCGCAGTGGTGCTACCTCCCTCCCCCGCACCAGAATCCGGCCCTCGCCCGGCCTGGCTGCCGAGAGCCTGCGACTGCTCATCTATCACCTCCCAATCAGACAAGGTTTCAACATAAACCCCCATTACCCTACGCACCAGTATGCCCTCCCTCCTCCCTTCTCCTCACCCTCTCAATCCAGGCCATGATCACAACCACCGGCTTCACCGCCTCCAGAATCCTATCACACGGGCCGTCAGTCCTCCATCCCTCTCGTTCACATTGTCAAAAATACCTAGCTCTCCCACCCGGGCTTGCCCATATTGCAGCGGTAGCATCGCGATCTAGCAACAGACGGACTTCGTCACTGCCCATGAACGTCTCGAGCCAGGCGTACCAGGGATCGGTGGTGGGGGTTCCGGGGTAGATGGCTGGATTTGGGCCTCTACGAACGTAGGCGTGGAGAGAGATTTGTGTTTGGAGGAGGTCGTGGAGCTGTGCCCATTGAGTGGGATCGAGGGGGATTGAGGCGGAGTAGAAGGTGGTTGGGACTTGGGACATTGGCTGCGGTTGGGGTGTTAGTGTGGGGCCGTGAGGGGGGGGGGGGTGGGTGCTAACCTGGTGTTGACGGATGGAGTAATTTGTGCATGTGAGAAGGAGTCTTGCTGCTAGTCAATCACAGAGGGTAACGAAGGAGTTTTAAGAGCCTTGGGGGGAAGGCCGGAACGAAGGAGAAATAGAAAATTGTTATCAAAAAGAAAGGGAAAATAAGCTCCTTTTGGCTCGAACCCTTCGTCAATTCAAAAAATGTTTTGTAGAATTTCTTTTGATAAAACTGCGAAGAGTGTTTTCAATTGATAGTTTGCCAAAAAAAAAAAGACCATCTGACTACTGTGCATAACCCATTTTAGAACGGTTATTTTCTTCAGTGCTTGCCATAACATTATTTCTCCATAGTATGTTATTTGATATTATATAAATTATCAATTTGTATTGATAGAATCTGGTAAAATATTTAACATTGTTTTTTTTTAAAAAAACTATAGTTAGAATTTCCTGAAATGCGTTTTCAATTTAGAAAACCAACCGACAGAGTGCCAAACACTCTGTCAATTCAAAATGCCTTTTGGGCCCAAAACACGTCTCCAATTCACAAATGGCTTGAGCCAAACAGAGCCGAAGGTCCTGGTTGGGATGTGGTAATATAAAATAAAGTCTTTCTTCTTCCGAATCCGGATATTATTAAGGCTTGAACCCCTTTGACTAAAGGAGCACAAAAAAAAAACCTACCGACATACAGGCTACTTCAATTGCTCCTGTGATGAGGGGGAAGAGCCATTGTGAGGCCTGGAGGTCGCCCTATGGTCAGAGGGCTCTAGTGTCAGGAATCAGGATACCGGTATTTCATCCTCAACAGAGATGCCAAGATGCCAGAAAATAGTAGTTTTTATGGCGGATATAACAGGGCTTACAAAGAGGAAAAAAATGGAATCGCGAGTGCTCAGCTCTACCATGACTTTTCGCTCTCGGGCAGAAAAAATGTTCTCGGACGGCGTAGGCTGGGGGGCTGATAGCCGATGGTATTATACTTGTAACCCATACCGTCCGGTACAATGAAATGATCAGCAGGCACAGTGCCCAGGTGTCTGACCGCGCGAGGGGCTTCGGGATATACAGAAGGTTTACCGGGAAACCCTCTGGGATGCCGTGTTGGTTTGTTAGCTAACTAGTTATGGGCACTAGCAATGGATTTCGTGTGGCCCAGAGTTCCGGAACTTCTCGCAGGGAGACCGGAAACTAGATATCGGAAGCACCAGGAAATGTTCTATATTTCATCAATCTTATCGCCGGTCTCTCTTGGCTCGTGCGGTCCCCGACGGGAGCACTGCAAAGCACCCGGGAGAGGGGGTTCGCCGTCCCCTAGCATTTCGCCCCAGACAGATGGAGGACTGTGGGGATGGCATGAGTGGTGTATTAGCGCAATGGATGATACCTTACTTCATTACTCTACTAGATCATATATCCAGCCGTTCCCAAACTTCCTCACTCCCACCCGCAACCAAACCTCCCATTACCGCAGAGCCACCAGAAAACTTCCGGGGACTAGGACAACTTGGTGAACCACGCACACCCGGCCGAGGGGGAGCCGGTTCCTGTTGTGTCTCGATTGATGTGGGGTCATTGAGGCATCCACCGGTCCCACCAGATTCCAGCTAACATCCCATCAGTACACGCCCCCAAGTTGCTCTCTCCCCATATTCCTCCCTTGATAGCCTCCGGGACTTTAGTGGGGAATCTATTCTTATTCCCCAGGTGTATATCCCTTTTGAGACCAGAGCACGGAACGACAGCGAGCCGTCAATATATAAGACCTCAGGAATGGCTGGAGTACTTGGTATCCGATAGTTGCGGAGCTTAGTCAACTCATGAAACGGCGCCGATAAAGACCCTGAATTTGTGGGGAAATCCTGGATCCCTGGCTCTCCCATCCAGATAACTGGACCACAATAGGGTTCACCACCGTCACCAATATCTAGTGGAATCGCTGCGCGTACTAAAACAATTCCGGGGGCGGTGGTACCTGGGCGTTCTTTGGGACGTAGCAATCAAAATTTAGGAGTGATAGACCGCCGATCGACGCGAGTACGGGAGGGGTGCCCCCGCCGGGGCGTGAATGGCTAGGAGTTGTTACTGGTTGGGGTGCCTATACTCGGGTGTGTTACCATGGGGGGGTGATCGGGGGCAAGGTTGTGGGCGGAGGAAATTATGATGCCTGAAGAAGAGCCGTGAAGGATGAAGCAGTGAACGTGAATTAGAATAGGCTCGAATCACAGGCGGGAGCGGAAGGGTTGTGAACTGGTTGATCAATCGATGGAGATTCTAGCTAGGGAGTAGGGACCGATCGGGACATATATATCTCCAAAAGTAACAGCTCCGAAAACGGAAAGAAGCTCCCTAAGCTCTAGCGGCACACAAAATGCTTCCTCACACGAACCACTGTGTTCCTAATAGTATAGGTTATAAGAGAAACAAAGTAAATACCCCATATTATATGATGCGCCGTGGCAACAGGTATCGGCAGAACTAAGGCCCTGCTCGGCATGCCACAATAAAAAAAATTTGTGATTTTTCTTGAAACAGTATATTTCTGAATCTACAAATAGAATAAGAGTTAAAGTACAATAAAAAGGTATAGTTTGATGGACAATATCCTTCTCCTCATTCTGGCCCAAAGAAAAGTCAAGAGGAGCATTTGTTGTAGTTAAGTAGGAAATTTAGTGATGTTGCAAAATATAGAGAAAAGGAGACCACCATATTTTGCAACATTACTAGTTTCCCTACTTAACTACAACAAATGCTACT